>JALNQK010000038.1:0-260844 GCA_028458525.1 Ophiosphaerella herpotricha
GCCTTATCTTTGAGATTGCAATTTTGGTGAGGGTGGCTCGTCACGCGAACTGGCTCGTCACGCGCACAGACACGTTACCCCACGCTGGCCATTTCCTTTTGGGCTCAGCCCTTTCTTCCTCAACATGCGGGCCACAACCAATACTTTTTCTCTACCCTTGATCCCGACGGCCGTACTGGCTTTGCTTCTTACCTCGATAAAGATGGGATTTTGACCCTGTGTCGGAAGCGAAAGCGGCCGTCAGTTGGCGCAGCTTCGTATCGCATTTGTGCGGCACTGTTGGTATTTACTTACCTTCACTTTCGACGCTAGCTCACGCGCCGTTTCTGGCCTTGCCAAGAGCCAGGGAAGTCATGTCACCGTCTCACACATTCAACAAGAGTCGTTCCCCTTTACAGATGCGTTCGTTCTTACATCCCCCCAGCCATTGACCATTGCGAGCCACTCCAGTCAGGAACGTGTAAGCTCAGTGCTAATTGACTCGACTACTTTCAACGGTAAGATCGACAGTTTCAGAATAGATCGTATTACCGATGATAACTCCACTACACTATTGCATTTGGACTTTTCCAAAGACATTCCTACGGACTATATTGTCGACATATCTGATAATGCCATTCAAGGCTCCCTTGTCAATTCTCCTGCAAGAGCTGTGACTGGACACGATTAGGACGCTTCGGAAACGGCTTGGAATCGGGCTTCTTATGGATATGGAGCAATCCACTTCCACGATGACGACGTGGACGACGCAACATGGGAGACTGACTTCGAGCTCATCCTTCCCAAGGATCTCACCTCTGGGTACTATGGCTTGGTGGTGAATGATGGGATGTCTGAAGACATCATTCCATTCTTTGTAAGACCTAACCTAGATGATTTACCGGTAAACAAAGTTGTTTTGATTATTCCGACTTTCGCTTACGCTGCGTACGCTAACGACCGCATGTACGATACGACACGCGATGTTCATATCAACATTCCGGGGTCAGATTCAGTGCATCGCAGTCGCCATACAAACATCCTAGAAGCTCGCCCAGACCTCGGTATCTCTCTCTATGACAGTCACAACGATGGCTCTAGCACTACTCACTCGTCACTTAAACGGGTTGTCCTCAACTTAAGACCTGAGTAAGTTCTTTGACAATCCGAGTCTGCGCCACAATCCCAGGGTAATATTGGTCATAATTGCTATCATTAGGGATTTAGAGGTCCCCGGGAGCTTCCTACTAATCTTTGGTTCGTTGGCTTTCTGGATAAGGAACTTAGTCCGGGGAACTACGATGTAATAACGGATCATGATCTCTCGCGTTACGAAGCCGCTCTACTACTTCGCTACCAAGTTGCGCTTAGTGGTAGTCACCCTGAATATCCTACCTACGCGATGTTGGACGCGTACGATGCCTTCCTCACACCCGGCCGCTTCTTTATGTACCTTGGTGGGAATTGGTACTATTGGGTGACGGGACATGACGCCAATACGAAACGAGCTCATCGAATAGAAATTCGTCGAGCTGACCAAGGATGCAGAGTGTTTAGCCTTCCCCCTGGTCACTGGTTTCTTGCACTGACCGGAGAGCAAGGAGGCCTTTGGCGCAGCCGCGGAAGAACACCAAATCGCATCTGTGGTTTAGGCTATGATGCATGCGGGATGTGCCAAGGGGCTCCTTACGGGATCACTCCCGAAGCAAGGCTGAATCCGAAGCTTGCCTTCCTATTCACTGGCCACGGCCTTGAAGATAATAACATTATTGGAGACTTTGGGCTTGTTCAACAAAGAGATCATGTTCCCTATGACTAATACTTTGGGATCAACATCTGATAAAGTGAGGAGCGACCTTGTTTATTTCGACACAGTGAACGGTGGTGCTGTTTTCGGGGTTGGGAGCATTAACTGGGTCGGCAGTCTTGCTTGGAAGAATTACGATAATAATGTGTCACAGATCACGCAAATGCATTACATGAATCTCTCAGAAGGAGTTATGAGAAGCCCTAGAACATCGGCTAGCCAGGCTATCAAAGAATTTCTAGAGAGATTCGTAACTACCTGCGATCCCTTTGAAAATTAATGCTTAAGTGAGGTCAAAGGCTCTAGCAGGACTTCTCTGGCTGGAACACTGGCCCGGGAGCAGAACCGATGACAGAGCATCTTCTATAGTTCATCGGCACGTAAGGGTTCACGGGCGATACACTGGCGAACTGCACGCCTTCTCTCGCAATGTCCGCTCGACCCGCATTCGGCGGAGGAGAAAGAATAATCAATTGAGTAGTACGTGGCGAACTGGCTTTGGCGCTTAGCTCTCCTAGCAAACGGCCTTATATTAGGTAGTAGTAGGATTTATATTGAATATTGTGGTGTAGTAGAACCACACGTGATCTGGGAGCATTAGGTCAGCATAAGCGGCTCCGCAGGTGGCCTTAAGTAGGATCGGATAGAGGAGATAGACACCGACACCAGCTCGTCATGTAGCTACTCTACGCAAATATTCAACTTATCCTACCGACTGCGGGTCGGCACATGCCCCCTACTTCTAAGCGCATCCTACGATGCCATAATATAATGGGGATTTCCGTTATATGATAGATTTAGTAGGTTTTCTTAGGCTCCAAGACAAAAAATGACACAAGTTCGATAACGAAACATGCATAATAGCCTACACACTTCGCATATTACTCCGGTCATAATTTTGAGTATAGCCTGACAAAAGAAGCAAACTAGTCCATTAACTAATAATAAAGCTCAAAATGCCTCGTATAGCATAAGTAATCTTAAACACTGCAGTCCCGGCCCACAGCCTGGAGAGACATATCGACAACATTTCCAGAATTGGCCGTGATCTTGAACTGGCCTCCACGGCAATTACTCACACCAGCGCAACAGACGCTCAGGATAGCATTAACTCCATTGGTGACCTGATCACCAGTAACGGTCACAGTCGTTGCTGGGGCACGGTTGACCACGCACTGTTGCCCGTCGCCAAAGATCCTGAGAAAGTTCGTCCTAGGACCCAACGTGATGCCGCCGTATGCCCGATTTCTAGAAAGAGGATTAAGAATGATGAGGGTGTGACGATAGGTGAGAGTAAACTTACTGAAAGTTGCTCACACTAAAAGTAGGGCCATTACCTTCGCAGCCGCTGACTTGAGCGGTAGTGCCCGAGAACAAGGTGGCAAGAGCCGCAATAGAGATTGCAGAGATACAGAAATGCATTATGGTGGTGAATTTATGCAATTAGAGCTTTTCTGGTCAAACGGCACAAATGATGTAACTGAGCTGCTGTGGAGAATGAGTGATGTTTGAACATAACTAAGATGTAGGCACTATATATGTGTATATGTTGTTACTCACCATACTCCTCTCCCTCGTAACTGTTTGAACCCGCTTCGGGTAATACATAGAGTTATTCCTAGTCATATTTACACTATACTATTACGCCTCCTGCTGTGTTATAAGCTGAAAGTCGTTTATTGTATTCAAATCAGGTAAATAAGCATTTTTTACGTAAAATCTCCAGCAGCGTTTGGCTCATTTTACGACAGCCACAATTTGCAACTATCAGCCAGTTAAATGAATTGATCACCCGATTACGCGTACAGGGCGCACGTGTAGCTGTGAGAAGCTTGAACTGGTGGTCAATCTACCTATCAATCAATGGTGGGAAACTAATGTCAGCAAACATTAGTAAGCTTCTTGCTTATAACTAACTAATAAGCTTCTTACTTTAAGCACCTTGCTTACTATAAGCATCTTGCTTTAGGTATCTTGCTTACGATAAGCCTTTATGCTAAGTTAGCCAAGTAATCAGCACGGTGTAAACCTACCGAATGCCAAGGTCTTTTGTGACTCAAAGGTCCTTTGAGGATTGACTTCATAGTACTCTTACTCCTTGTACAGAGCCATCGCCATCATGAAACCCCACACTATTGTGAACGTTGTTAGAAGTACATGGCGTGTAGACCTTTGTAGTATTTAATAGGCCCATACGTGACAAGAGCTCGCCTGGACTATAGTTGAGAGGGTTCTACTCTGAGAAAGCACGTGAGATGAGCAGCGCCTCTCAACAGGCTTTAGTGCACTACTGGAGTAGTCTTGCCATGACCGCGTTGTCGAAGAATTATTGTGCGAGTACTATTGGGCCACTAGCTGCTCAATAGGGATCCAAGACTTGATTGACGAATATCACGACCTGCACGCTATCCCTCTAGTTGGCATACAGCCCAAGCTTCCAATTATTGGACCACGCATAAGTAATTGTAAACAAAAACCCACGACATATTGATTCACCTTTAATGATGGTCGCTACATACTTCTCCTCCAACTCCTTGATAGCCTCACGCAAAAAAAGACCGACTCGTCAGAGAATTGAACTCGTGCTCCAAAACACAAGCAAAAGCAAACGCGTGTGGAAAGGCCATTTCATAATACAGTAGTATTGTATAGTTAGATCAAGGAAACGTTTATATCAAACCCTTGTACCTACTTATTGGTTGAGAATATGACTGATTTGATTGATTATATAGGCGAGAAGACGGAGGTGGCACGTATTTGTGCTGAAGTAAATCAAAGGGCATTGCAGCTACTAGTTAACTGCTGCTTGTCGGTGAGCTAGCCAATCGGAGTAGGCGGATATCAATCACTCGCCTTTCTACATGTCTCACATGACCACAAAACCAGGGAAAGCAGGCTGGTTTAGGCTTCGTAGCATACCAAAGGTACCCGATTAGTTCAAGAAAGGCTATTCAAATATAAATATATGACTGCATCGCCACTATTGAGGGTCTTTTTGAATATGTCAGGCAGTTTCATTCTCTTGCGACGTTAATCTCTATTGTAGTCGTGACAATCTAGATAGATGTATCGCCGGTAAAACTCCTATATTTTGGAGTATTCGAGAGTTCAATTGTGAGAGTTCTGGGTTGTGGCTTTTGTTTTCAAGAGTTTTGGGTGAGTGGCTTTGAGACGGAATAGACAGCATAGAACGGCCTTTGGGGACTCTCTTCTACCATATCTGATAGTACTGTTATATATGTCTCTTTTTCACTTCTTGATATGCTTGATCGATGCATTGGCCCATCTAAGAGTCACTCTCTCAACATGAGCTATCAGCCATGATAGAACAAGGACATGGCTGGAGATGGCCGCGCTGGACAAGTGTAACACGCCAAATAACCGTCACACTTACTCATATTCTGTGTAAGTCTTAAACAATGAATTGACCAGCCTAGTTCCCAGTACTTGATTGTTGGCTCCGACCCACTGGCCACAACTTGATGACACAGCCAGCGATGTTTGCCGGTTTCCCAATATCCAAAGAAATGATAGGAGGAATTCCGGCTCGTGCCACATTTCACAACTCCCAAGTGCTTGACACAAGAATGGAGATGCTGAGCCCATACAGTCACGCCCTCGAGATGCCCAAGACCCGTACCATCAAGCACTCACCACCCAGTCAGACACCCACGACACGGCCAAAAACAGTCAACCACAGCAGCGAAGCCCATGACTCCTCTACCAAGCCGTATAAAAGCGTCAACACCCCAGTCCACTAAACCACATGCATACTCGCACCCACGACATCCATCCAACTAGTCCAATTCCAATTCCATCACCCAAGTCGATCTCCTGTACCCAGCCCCTACAATGAGCACCTCGGCCCGCCTCTGCGCCTCCTCAAAGGACTACCTACTCGAACTCTTCCGCTCGATCCCCCGCACGTCCAAGCCCATCCGCGCCTACACCACCGAAGCCGAGCGCGCTGCCGCAGAAGCAAACCCGCGGATGCATCGCCTCTATGTCGAGTTCAACAACCTAGAGTTCCATGGGCAAAACGCCGTGGGCCACCTGCTGACGTCGACGCCGCTGGACCTTGGGTGCTATCCATGGGAGCATCCCGTGCAGGATGACAGGGGGAAGCAGTGGTTTGCGGCGCTGGTGGCGGTTGCGCTGGTGCTGGATGGGTTTGTACCAGGGGAGCTGGAGGATCCGGAGCAGAGGTTGAAGTACGTGGTTGCGGAGCTGAAGAGGTCGGTGTTGGGTGATTATTGGGAGATTGTGCATCATGATGATGCGTGCAGGATTGCGATGGGGCTGGCGGGGATTCATGTTAAGAAGTCGACCGAGGATATGTTTCTGAATTTGATTTAGCGAGAATGTGTTTGTTTAGGTAGACTTGTTATGTAGTTTTACGGACTGAGAGCGAGGGTTTTGGCTATGTAATTAGAACGATTTCCAGTATAGATAGGTATCATAGAAACTGATTTTAGTCTTGCACTCTACCCACCCTTGTAATCGGGTGGTGCTTGGAATACGCAGCTGAAAGCGGAAGGGGTCCGTGGACTCGAGATAATCATGCACGTTCACAGAAGGCAGCCGCATGCATGCGGCCATGCCCCGAAAACAGCTGGCCGAATAGCTCGCTCCTACTTTTACTACTTGAATTCGCAGCGAAAACTGGACTTTTTGATTTTGAAATTGATTTCATTGGGAAAACTGGGTATCTTATGTAGCTGAAGCAGACAGCCTGAAGTGACAGAGGCATGGACGGAATCCTGAATCTTGAATCCTCAGGCCGTTGTTAAGGTAGAACAAGCTTCGTTATCATCATATGGGTGATTTGCTCGACATAAGCGAGCACTGTACAAGGGGGGGGGATAGGTCTTGTGAAGAGCGTAGGGCTGGCTGGCCTGGTGTTGAACCTCCTCCTCTTTCTTTTGTATATACATTTCCGCCCTGCCCGTGCGCTATTGGAAAGCGGCTAGAAGAGGCCAATGCGCGGCCGCCAGTCGTTCTCGGTCACAGACTTGGGGTTGACGACGATGTGGTAAGGGAACGGGTTTGCGTCGGTGGTGGTGATGGGCGGGATGTGGTCCTTGTCGCGGTTGACTATGGAGATGATCTTGTGCGCTGCCTTCTCGAGGGACTTGGTCATGGCACGGCGAACCTTCAAGACGTCTGGCGGGGTTAGTCAGCGGCGCACGGGCGACGGGTGAGGGAAGCAGCTACGCACCCGTTTCTGTCCGCGGCTGGGCCAGGGTCACATCCAGGGTCCACTGCTCCCAGCATATGTCTTCCTCGGCCCTCCCGAAGAAGTAGGCCTTCTTGCGCTTCTTCTCAAAGAACTGGACCACGAGCTGGCCCCTCCCCCGCTGCTGGTGGGTGCCCTCTATGGCGCGCACCAGGGCCATGGTCCGTTGCTCGATGAGCGTCTCGAGATCGACATCGTCGATGGCGGGCAGGGTCAGGTCCAGCAGGTCGCGGGTCAGGGGGGATATGGAGGTGAAGTAGCGGTGGAAGAAAATGGTGTGCAGGATTGCTGTGGCAGGCGATTAGCTGCGGAAGCGGTCGAGCATGGTGGGGGTGGGGTGAAGGCTGCCCGAAATTTGCGTGGCGCGAACACGAGGAAGCCGCACCTTTGACTACGTCTTTGACGCAGGCGACGTCTGCGAAAATGTCCAGGTTGTACTCTGGCCGGCGACGGGGCTCCATGGCAGCATAAACGGGAGGGAGGGAGAAGGAGACCCCGCTGTGCGCCGCGCGGCGTCTTGAGGCCGAGAAGTCGCAGCAGGCAGCGAGGGGCAGGAGGCCGGGGGCAACGGCGGGCGGCGGGCGCGTGTTGTGGTTGGGTCTGGGCGCGGGGCGGGGCAGGCGGTGCGGTGCGGTGCGGTGGTGGTGGTGTGGTGGTGTAGACGGTGGAGGCCAGAGTTGGTGTGGAAGCTGAACGGAAGGGTGTGGCGGGGCCAGCTATGCAACGATGCATGTGAGATCATCAAGTGCCCAGCCCAGAGACTGCAGGCATTTGCTCGCTGCTGCGTGACATGAGCCTCGACGGCCGACGTCTGCTGAGACGCGTGCGCCTGACTGTCGCCAGTTGTCTCAGCCATGCCTGACTGTGTGCCGGCCGCACGCGTCCTGCGCTGTGCCTCGCCTGCGCACGCAGTCTGGAGTGTGCACGCACGGCAGTTTGGCCGCCTTCTAATCGCGCATTCACTTGGCCGTCTGCCGTCAGCCCCGGGCGTGGCCTCGCTTGCATGCGGGCCGCGGACAGCCACACCAAGGCCCCGAACCATGGCTGGTCGGCGCCCCAGCGCGTCACGTCGCGTCTCCTGCTCGCGCTCTCCCACCACCACCAGCATGGTCGGCGCCAAGCGAAGACGCCGGGACGACGAGTCCGAGGAGGAGCCCCAGGAGCCCCGGGAACACGATACGTCAGACGCCCAGACGCCCTCCAAAAGGGCCAGAGTCCAGCACCTGGCCGTGGCCGATGCTCAGGTTGGCACGCCGCGGTCCATTTTGAAGAAGTCGGGGCTTTTCGATGGAATCAATGCCACCACGCCGAGGTCGAATCGCAAGCTGGTCTTCGAGACCCCGACCAAGCCAGCCAAGCAGCCGTCGCCCACCACCACGCCCACCATCGTGCGCAATGCCGACCGCAGTGCGCGAAGGAAGAGCAACAGGCGCCTGCTCGAGCGCGCCTTGAATGGCGCTGAGAGCGACGAAGAAGCGCTGGGCGAGGAAGACGATTTGGCCGAGCACATCCTGGGCGAGGACGACGACGGCCCTGGCGAGCCGCTGCCTGTCCCAGATACGCCATCCAAGCGTGGAAGAGGCCGGCCAAAGGGCTCGGGAAAAGCAGGCCGACCGCGAAAGCAGCGTTCCCCGACACCGCCGACCCATCTCCCTCCCCACGAAGAATACTTCCACCAGAACCGTCCAGGAGCCAACAAGACGTCAAACAACACTCTGTCCGCACAAACTTTGCTCAATCACGATGAGTACTTCGAGGCTGTGCAGTCCGTCCGCCAGAGCCACGAGCCAGAAATGCAGTTCCTGTTGGAGCTGCACCAGCGAGCCTTCGATCAGTGGATATTCGAGTTGGGAGAGGGCTTCAACATTTGCTTGTACGGTTATGGCTCGAAGCGTGCCATTACAGAGAAGTTCACGCAACAGCTCTATACTCACTTGTCGGAGCAAGAACCATACAAGGCCACAAAGAAAACCCCTAAGATTGTTGTAGTAAACGGCTACACTGCGGGAATAACCATCAAGGATATTCTCAGCACCGTAGCATCCACTTACATACCGGTCAACACCAAGATGCCCAACCAGCCAACTTCACTCCTGGACTACATCCTAGAACACCTCACTCACAACCCGCCGACCCACCCCATCTCCATCATTCTAAATTCGATCGACTCACAATACCTCCGCAAGGCCCCAACTCCCTCGATGCTCGCTCGACTAGCCTCGCACCCCGCCATCAACCTCATCTGCACAGCTGATTCCCCCTCCTTTCCCCTGCTATGGGACCTTGGTCTCAAAACCCAATTTAAATTCGTCTTCCACGACGCAACAACATTTGCTTCATATGATGCCGAAATTGACAGTGTCGAGACCGTCAACGAACTCCTTGGTCGCAGCGGCCGCCGCGTAGGCGGCAGGGATGGTGTTGGCTTTGTGTTACGGTCCCTACCCGAAAACGCACGCTCACTCTTCCGCATATTGGTCATGGAGCAACTAGCTCTATCCTTTACCGAGACCGGCGACAATCATCACGTCACGAACGGACAAGGCCAGGCTCCACCTAGCAACATTAAGAATGCCAAAAACACCATACCAGAGTCCAACCAAGGCGTTGAATACAGAGTCTTGTATCACAAGGCTGTCGGGGAGTTTGTGTGCTCTAGTGAAGTAGGGTTTAGAACCTTGCTCAAGGAGTTCCATGACCATCAAATGATTGAGAGTCGCAAGGATGCCATGGGAACCGAGAGATTGTGGGTCCCGTTCCGGCAGGACGAATTGGAAGCGTTGGCAGAGGATTTAGCAGGCGACGGGGTGTAAGTGGAATGGATATACCATGTTGTTTCTGTTCATGATTCATAGGAAATGTACTGCACAACATAGAATGGCATTTAGAATCACCTAGCTTCGCCGTTTTCCGGGGGCAATCCAATAGCTACTTCAAGGTGTTGCAATATAGTCAGAATCTTCTCATCGTCAAACCGTCGACCTACAAGTTGCAACCCTACAGGTGCGCCATGGAACTCTTCTGGATCCCAGAGCTCACGGTTACTTTCGTCGTGTCCACTCAGCGGCTCTTCGTCGGACTCCCAGCTATCAACGTTCTTATCAACGGTGCAAACGGGAAAGACCACTCCAGGGTAATCCAGTAGGTTCCACTGGCTTGTATAACTCCAATACTTGGCCGTGTTGTGCTTTGGAGCTACGCCAGGACCCACGGGACAAAGAAGTGCATCAATCCCAGTCTTGTTCCAGTGCAGAGCGTACTCTTTACGATAGGCTTCCCTCTCCTCGTTCCAGTAAGCAAGTTCACCAACCGAGAGCGTTTTCACGCACGGGTTATCCTTGATGATCCATTTCGACAGTGGACGCCAGGGTTCTCCAGACTTAGCAATGTCTTCGGCATCAGCCTCCCCGCCATCAGGATAATAAAGCGAAGACAAAATCGCCCACGCCTCATCGTGAAGGTACGGCGAGAAATCAACCACCTCCACACCATTCTGCTCTAGCCGAGCCTGAACTAACTTCAGAGCTCGCGTAACAGGCGGATGCGGCCGCACAATCCCATCATGCCACAAAACGCCAATACGCAGGCGTCGCTCAATCGGCATCTGGAAGGTGCGCCATGGCATAGGAATCAGCGCGGGCTCCGCCAGCCAGGGCTCCGAGTCAACCACAGCTTTCATGAACAGCCGCAGACCCTCGAGAGACGTCGACAGCGGGCCCAGCACTGTCTCGACGGTATCCGCCGCCGCCATCATGTAGCCCCAGCCATCCGTCGGCAGGCGAAAAGCGGTCGGTTTCAAGCCATACACGCCGCAATTTGCCGCGGGACTGCGGATGCTGCCGCCGACGTCAGATCCGATGCCTAGACACGAGCCGCGCAGCGCGATCAGCGCGCCCTCGCCGCCAGAGCTGCCGCCCGCGGTGAGATGCGTGTTGTGCGGGTTGGTCGTCACGCCGTACAGGTTGGAGTCGGTCTCCAGGTGCATCATGGTTTGCGGCACGGTGGTACGGCAGTGGAAGACTGCGCCTGCGTTGTGGAGCACTTGGATCATGTGTGCGTCTTCCGCGGCGACGACGTCCCAGTGCGAAATGTACCCCGTTGTGCAGCGCAGGCCGTCAAATCCGATGTGTTCTTTTACGCTGATGGGGACACCGTGTAAAGGGCCGACGGGGCGCTTGTGTTGGGTGAAGTAGGCATCGAGCTCTTTTGCTCTGGTTAGGGCGCGCTGGGGGAGGAGTTCGGTTAGGCAGTTTGTTAGGCGTTGGGAAATGGCTGCGCGGTGGAGAAAGGCGGATGTTACGTCTACAGCGGAGAGTTGGCCGGTGGAGAGAGAGTGTATGAGTTGCTCTGGTAAAAGACTTGTGATGGATAGTATTTGTTTGTCAAGCACTTGTTCTGGTATTCCCGTGACATCTTTGGGTAGTTCGGATGGTAGATGTGGTGGCCGAGGATCTTGTTGGGCTATGGTCTCGTCGCGATAATCTTGTGCCTTTTTAGCAATTTCTTGCCAGGGTACTTTGGGCACCTTCGACTTTGAACGAGGCATATCAAAATTGCTCTACGACTCTCCCATAGAGTCGTCGTCCTTAAGGTTGATATCGCTATTCGCACTAACCGTATGGTGCTAGGTGGTCTTGGCATGCATGTGCAGCTTGACATCGGCGGCTGTATTTGCCCGTCATAGTAAACTTTTTTACACTTACTGCACTCCATACCAAGCGATAGATTTCTTTCCCTGTGATCTTTCTGTACTTATTATTGATTGCGTAGAGTACCTTTCTTGTATGTAAAGGGGTTGGAAACAATGAAATCCGTTTCATGTTCTCTTTCACTGTGCTCGTTCGCCTGCTCTCGCGTTCTCCCACGCCTGCCACCTGCAACTAACACCTTCCACCTCAGACACTTCTCATACTCATCCACGATCATGCCTCCTCCACCCAAGCGAAAGTGGCACCGCCCCAAGGGCGATCGTACAACCGGCACCGGTAATAGATCAGCGCCTAGCACCCCTACAACACCCCACACCCCCGTCGCCCAACAGCCTAAGAGACCCAAAGTCCAAGAGGCAGCTGCGGCACCTGCAACTATGAGCGCTGTAGAAATGAAACAACTGTATAGCACATCTGCTGGTGATGCATCAGCGAAGCCCTTCTCGGCTCTAAAGGGCGTACTGGACCAATCATTACTCAATGGTTTGGATAAAATGGGCTTCGAGTAAGATTTCTCTTCATATCATGTATTGATAAGTACGGAGTGCTAATTAGTCTAGGTTCATGTCTCCCGTACAGCAGAAAGTCCTTACTGAACTCCCATCCCTCTCCTCCGACTGCGTCGTTCAAGCCAAGACAGGCACCGGCAAGACTGTCGCGTTTCTACTGCCCGCTATCCAAAACTTGCTGGCTGGTAACGCACCTCCAAAGGGAAAAGTCGCAATTCTTATTGTTTGCCCTACGCGTGAGCTGGCTCTTCAGATCGCAAAGGAATGCAGGGGTGTTGCCGCCTGTCTGCCGCGAAAAATGGAATGCCATACTGCATTTGGCGGCACATCTCGCGCCTCCAATCTGAAGACCTTCCTCAACGGAGACCCAACTATCCTTGTGGCTACGCCTGGCCGACTTGATGATATATTGGGCGAAGAAAGTGTTCGCGAGAAGTTCACCCATCTCAAGACCGTTGTGCTTGACGAAGCTGATCAAATGCTCGACGCTGGCTTTGCACCGGCCGTCAAGAAGATTTTGAGGCGCATTCCACCCAAGAGCGATGGCTGGCAGGGTATGTGTTTTTCTGCTACACTGCCCGAGGAGGTTCTTGATATCGCCAAAATTGTACTGTTCCCTGGATTCACCCATCTCTCAACACTCGATCCCAATGAAGTCCCCACCCATGAACGTGTGCCTCAGTACTACTTCGCTGTCCCCACTATTGCAGACACATTCGCAGCTCTAGAGGCGCTGATTGAAGAGGAGTACAATCAAAATCCCGCCGACTTCAAAGCCATAGTATTTGGCTCGACAGCTAACGGGGTTGGGCTACTGTACGACCTCTTTAAAAACGCCTTGCCTCAGTTTAAGATGTTCGAACTGCACAGCCGCATGTCGCAGCCTACACGAACTCGCACCACTGCACTGTTTAAGGAGTCAACCAACGGTATTCTCTTCGCCTCTGATGTTGTGGGCCGCGGCATGGACTTTCCCAATGTTGGCCTCGTGGTTCAGCTTGGCCTACCTCCTAATACGGAGCAATATGTTCACCGAGTCGGTCGTACAGCCCGTGCTGGAAAAGACGGACGTGCTGTACTTATCCTGTACGAAAGGGAGGTGTTTTTTCCGCGAATCAACAAGACATTACCCATCAAACCCTATCCCGTGGATATTGTGTCTAAGCTACCCGCACATCAAGCTAATATCGAGGTGGCATTTTATCATGTTGATGAGGAGACAAAGGCAAAGGCCTACCAGGCATTCCTTGGATTCACTAAGCCTTTCTTGAAGAAACTACAACTCACAACGGCAGATCTAGTCCGTGTGGCAAACGACTATGCAAAGGCAATGGGCTGCCCAGAGCCGCCTCTAGTTGAGAAGTCGACCGTCGGGAAGATGGGTTTGAAGGGTGTACCGGGTTTGAGGATTGGCTCGCGCAGAGATCAATATTAGACTTCACGTGTTGGGCAGCTCAGTTTCACCAGATCATCCCGACATCATCCAAAGCAATGAGCAGCGAGTCGTCAATCCCATTTCGTCTGGTATCATGCTTCGCACGGCATCATCTTAATGAATCTCGCATGACACACGGCGTTCAGGAGGCAAATGGTTTTGATATTTACGATTGTAATCACCAAGATTAGGCATGCCTCAGCTCACCTGTGGCGCACCGGTCCCGCTACTGTCTTGCTTTTCTCGGCGTTCACTACATAGACTGGTCTTAACATCGAATTGTAACTGAGTGGCGCCATCGATTGCTCCAACGTGTCTGTTTCTCAGCACGGGTGGGAAGCAAGGGATGGTGGAAAACTTTTGGCATTAGTGGTCACCTCAGCTCAGCCGTGAGGAATATGGACAGTCTGAAATATATCGTATAGCTTCTATATACCTTTTTTTTTTTTCGTTGAAGCGACAACCAATTCACTTGGATTCACGCTAGCAGTCTGTATGCCAACTGAACGTCCATTATTCGTTGAGAGTCGGATAGGCCTCCCATACCAAATCAACATGAAGCCGACCTACGAATAACGCTCGTCGCCATAACGTCACGGTCTGTGCCATGCAGCAGCGCTGTAGGTACCTATCCGATTTTTTTACTTTTTTTTTTTTTTTTTTTTTTTTTTTTTTTTTTAAACAAGACCAAGAAACGGTCCCTGGATTCAGTTTGGTGCTACCATCAAAGGGACGTCTGTTCCGACAGCCCAGCCTAGAATTGCTCCTGCCTACCACCTCGTCACTGCTAATTTAACAGTCTATTTTCCCCCGTTGCCTTGGTCTTGGGTAGCAAGCCAAGTCCTACTCAAGCTGAGAGTCAAGATAATGTTCTATGTCTCGATCAGGCCTTAGAGTATCCTTATGGATCTAGACTATGAGTGAGAACACTGGGTAAAGGGCGCAATAAACTAGAATCTCATCACATCGCCGCGTCATACAATCTGTTCCACAGCCACAGGAGATTTCACCTTCAATTTGACGGAGCCTTGATGGGATGAGTACGATCTGCACAGCTCCCTTTCCTTCAGCTCAGCTCATCGCACTGCCTCTGCGCCATCGACCATCCCTCGACGCCTCTTGGGAAAGTTCCCGAACGCCCTGTATATATAACGCCCTGCTATGCGTCTATCATAAGCAACAACCACATTCATTTCTACTTCACTCTTTTGATAATCAATTAATTCGTTCAAGCCTTCGCGGTGCTTCTTCCAGCAATTCTTGCTGCTCTTGCAGCAATTCCAGTCGTCATCGCTCAAGATGAGATCACCTATGCAACGACTTGCTTCACGCAATTCGGGTTGGCGCCCCTGGCTACCGGTGAGGTAGTGACATGGTACAACTCCACGACAAAGACCAACCTGTTCGATGTCACTTACACGACTCGCTCAGTCGTGTTTGTGACTCCCACAGCCAGTACCTTCACCAACGTCGTCACCACCACCGAGGCCGTCGAAACGACCGTCACAACCACCCCGGCCCCAACTACCGTCCCCACACCAGCTGGCTTCCTCAATCTGCTTTTTCCCGGCATCGCCGCTCCAACCGGCATCTCGCGCGTCAAGCGCTACGAAATTGAAGGCCGCGATGCGGATCCTGCACTCCGCATGTTTAGGCGCTAGACGACTGCGAACAACACTGCGGGCTTCTCCGTCGACCGCGAAGGCACTCCTTCTGATCTGGAGTTGAAGTATCCTATCCGGGCCGACTGCCGCATCTCCGTCACGATCAAGCGCGCCGTCATCACCATCGTCACCGGCATCCCTGAGACATCTTTTGTGCCGGCCTCCACGGTGGGTATTGTTTCTACAACCACGGTCAGCAGCACGACGACTATTGCGGCAGCGGTGCCCAGGAAGACTGTGTATGCGGCTTGTCAGTCAAACAACATTGGTGAGTTGGATAGTCATAAAGTCTGAAGGTGTACGTGCTAATGGATTGAATCAGTCAGTTCCCTGATCGGATTTACTGGTAAAGAAATCTTTTTCGACCGCGTGATCTACCGACTAAACGAGGGATTCCCCATCAAGAACGAGTTGGTTGTCCCCGTGGATCCCGCCGAGGACTGCTGCATTGCATGCCAAACCGCTGTACGTACCCTTACCGGTATCTCCTTCTTGCATAGGAGTATTGGAACGTATTGCGAGCTTGAGGCTAATTCTATGACTAGCGTTTCTGTGCTGGTTCCTTTTGTGTTCCCTCGAGGGCCGACTGCCGCTTGCGCTTTGCGCGGGCTCCTCTCCAGGGGGTTCCTGCGCTGCCCGTCGGCGGCAACTCGACGTCCAGAATTTCCTTGTCTGGCGGGTATCCGACTAGGTCCGGCTCGGACGTTATCCTACCTACTGGCACATCGCCTGCGGTACCGACCACGAGCGCAGGTGTTAACACATGCCTGTCTAGTAGTTTGAGCTTGTACCTTGGTACCATTGAGGGTCAGACGGACTTCCCCAAGAAGTACGCGTTGGCGTTCTCTAATGGCCCATGTGGACAACTGAGCGTGTGGTCATTTCCAGTCACCAGTGATAAGAACAGTGGGCTTGCTCGCTCCCCTGAATGGACACAGGCTAGCTCTTTCTTAGGAGACGAACGCGTGAAACTGCTCGTAGGGAAGGAAGGGGGATGAAATTGCGGGGGCAGAGGGTGATCTAAGCAAAAAGATAGGAATAGCGCTGTCTGCTTTGTTCGTGTTTGTCCAAGTCACTCGTTTACCTTCTGGACAAGTTTTTGTCTTCTTCAATTCAAGACTATTTTATTGTACTTTTTAATTGTCGCTTTTCAAGTGTGCTTTGGATCAGCAGTGATCTCCACAGGTGCCCCGCGTTTTTTCACCATGACTGACGGACGATGTTCCGATCGCGATGTCCAACGTGTTGGTCAAGTGGGGCATGACGGGGCGACAAAGCTGATAGCACTATCATGGCAGACTGGAGATAGTTTAATTGTGACGAAGCCCAAAGCAGTAAATCGGATGGGTTGGGGGCCCTCGCATGAATATCGGCTCCTTAGTGGGCAAATTTGACAGGCTGTCGATGAGGGCGACGCAGGAGACGGTAGGATGGGGAGCAGGGACGGTTGGCAGCGTAGTGAGTGGCTCTGCTGCGTTGTCCCTTGTTCGCGTTTCAAGGGCTAGAGCCAGGACGGGCTATTAGCCACCCAATGGAGCTATGGGCAGCAATTGCAAAGCTGGTAGGTTTCACGTTTCGCGTGGTGCAAGCGGCTGCAAGCGGCAGTTCCGGGACCAACAATGTGTGCAGCTGCACGGGGGCGGCGTGCGAGTGCGTGCTGCAGTGGTTTGTTCGACTTTGCTGGGCGGCGGTGGTAGAGGAGCGCGGACACGAGGAACGCGTCGAGGGGAAGTGTCTCTGATTGGCCACTGCCCCCTTGCGCCAGTGCGCCTGCCTTGCGTTTGCACCCAGGCCGCCAAGGCAGCTGCAGCTGGTTCCTTCCCTCCATCTATCGACCGGCTGCCTTGATTGATCGCTCTTGCTCTCCGTCACGCCCTTGTAGCTTCCTTCTGTTCTCTCGCGTCTTACACCTTTCTTCTCCCACTGGCCTGGCCCTTATTAACCCACACAGCAACACAGCACACGGCCGCACCCTCTCGCCCGTCGCTCCTTCCCTTCAGCCCCCCAGCCGAGATTGTTCGTCTTTGCCCGCACACGTTCGAGTGTCGTCACAGGCTCCCTATTAGCGCCGGCAAGCGAGCGCTACCTCATTTCTCCCGCACAGGTAACATGGCAGCCCACCTCAACCGCCTCCTTTCTAACCAGCGCAACCCAGCACCCCCAGCGCACTGCTGCACGCGACACACGACACGCTGTCGCCTCGCGGTCGTGCCCTACCCGTCTGGCCATCGTCACCGCAATCTCCGCCGACACCGCCTTCACCGCACCCGCCCATTGCGCAAATCTAGACGCGATTTTACGCGTCAAAGCGTTCAGAGCGATCATACAAGGCCTCTACACGCCCCGCCGGCGCTGCTTGCCATGGCTGCAGCGCGTCGACACGCCCCAATGCACATTTTTCACGACCTGGACCCGTCCGTATTCATCACAGACGTGTCAGATCACTCGCACACGCTCCTCGCGCCCCCATCCCCCTTGGCTGGCAAGCCTTCTCCCCAGAAACCTCGACACATCTCCAGCTCGCCGCCGCCACAAGCCGTGGTCGAGAAGGGACTTCACAGCATCTCAATTCCCCCACCAATGGAGCCACAGTGGACAGACGCGCCATCGAAGAAGAAGCAGTCACAGGATATGCCGGGCAACCCGCACTTTTGGACCACTTTTGCAAACCAGATGGACAAAGAGAACGCTTATCCGTACCCGGAGCCTGTCATGTCAGCTGCGGAGCCCCCCGTCAAGCCAGGAATGAAGCGGTCCTTCTCAGATGCCGCGCCCCTGCGTGATCGCAGCAAGAAACAGAAAGTCAAAGAACCCAAGGTCGAAGAAGTCGACGGGCCTCTCCCCGAGCCGGACCAAATGCCGAGCGTGGAAGACGATGGCAACAAGCCCTCATACAGTTACGCGATGCTCATTGGCATGGCTATTTTACGCGCACCAAGCCGGCGATTGACTCTAGCGCAAATCTATAAATGGATCTCAGATACATTTACCTTCTATCGCAATTCTCAGGAGACGGGTTGGCAGAACAGCATCCGTCACAATCTCAGCCTTAGCAAGTCGTTCTCTAAGCAGGAGCGGCCCAAGGATGATCCTGGAAAGGGCCACTACTGGGTTATCAACGCTGGGTTTGAGAAGCAGTACCACAAGGTTAAGCCCGTGCGCCGACCTGCCAACTCAGATGGTTACGTTCCGGCATACCCCAGCGACTTTCCTCGCCCAAACACGTCCGCATCGATGAGCTTCCCCCCCATGAGCTCCACTAAGGGCTTTGATTCGAGCAAATTCCCAGAAGAGCCTGAACTTCCGTCTTCGGACGCGACAATTCCATGTTCGGACCCAGCTGTGCATGACGGACATGATCCCCTTAGCATGCCACCACCACGCCAGATTCCATCTTCGCCGCCACCAGCCGACATCCACTCCTCCCCTCCACCACCAGTGTCGCGTTCACGCTCCGTGCGAGACAATACGCCACCTCGTGCTCCCTGCTTTCCTTCCAACTCTCGCTCTGGTGGGCGGAAGCGCAAGTTCAACGGCCTTGGTGACAGTGGCTACTACTCGTCCATTGAATCATCCGCGATTAAGGGTAACCCGCTCGGACCACTGCTCACGTCGGAAGCCGATCTCGATCGTCCTAGCATGCGCGGTCGTGCGGAGGAAGAGATTGCACGCATTCGAGGCTCGTCATGTGACTCACCAACCAAGACTCGGTCCCAAATGAAACAGCCTGCCAACGCCCAACTTATGTCTTCGCCATTTCGACGCAACCCTAAGCTCGGCGGGCCACTCACCCCTGCCGTAGTCTTCAAGCGTCCTGCTCTTCCGCCTGCTTCCGCCTCGCCCAATACCAACTTGCGTAATCATCGCAATAAGATGCGGGAGCTTGTAGGAGGCTCGCCCGACAAGAACCTGACCATGTGGGTTGATACTTCGTTCCTTGATAACAAGAGCTGGAGCCCTGCGGTATCAATCCCCAATGAGGATAGTGTCAACCTTGTTGGTCACGGTTTTGAGAGCACCTTTGACATCTTCGGTGACTTTGGCTACAATGAGAGTCCCATCAAGCGAAGTGCCAAACGCCCCCGTTTGGAACGTGCTGCTACCACGAGTGGTATCCTCGCTGACATCACCGGCGCAAAGGCCAACATGAAGTCACCGACTCCTACCCCTAACTGGAAGATGGCCTCTTCCTTCCTCAATATCCCCAAATTGTCTCCAGCGAAGAACTTGTCACCACTCAAAGCGCCCATGCTAAAGCCGCCTACTTCCAACCCAGGCCTTGGCTTGTCGCTTGAAAACTTGGACAAAGAGAATGGTCATGCACGTCTCATGCCTCCTCAGCCTGCCAGTGCACCTTCTTCTCAACAACAGCAGGATGACGAAGACATTTTCCATCTCCTCCACAGCGACGAGTCAGAGCCTGGTATCGATTTGCTACAAGGCTTCGAGAAGATTGGAGCCAGGGCTTCTGCCGTCGCCCCCAATGGGTCCCCTTCCAAGGCGTCAGGTCGACCCGGTCTTACTCGAAGCTCCACGGTCCGTTTCTAGATCACGCCACCTCCCCACATCGATGTTACCACTTCTCCCTATCATATTATGGGTTTTCATACCTAGACCCCTGACCTTCACCAACCACACTATTTGTGATACCCTCTTCATCTTACGTCGATCATGTCGACCCTCTCCATATCTCCCGGCTCGTTTTGAGCCTCACCCTCACAATTTCTGGATGTCCTTTGGATACTCCCTTATGATATCACGACGAACGATACCCACGAGAATAACGGCTGGCCCTTTTACATATAGCGGCTTTTCCAATATTCCTTTCTATTGGGCAATGCTTTGGAGTTCTACGTGGGTGTACATATGACGCTTATCACTGTGTCTATCTCCTTGCTCTTTTTTGTTTTCCACTACTCTTTTGTTTAATTGTGCGTATGATAATCGCGGTAATGTTATGATGTTTGGAGTTGTGTTTGCCGATGATGACATGGAGTATATTGGATTCAATGTGCACGCAGTCATCGCTAGATGGGCTGGACGATGGATGCGAGATGTGTAGATGAGACACGAATCATGGATGTTAGTAGCCTAGTCTGTTGTTTGTAAGAAGCAAGTTTTCCTGTTGAATAAGAAACACCTCCAGCACTCAACCTGTTTTGACTCCAAAGAAGCGGTATATGATACATCCTTAGCTTTTTGTCCATTCGCCTCACAACGACCCACTGAAGGATTTATCTGTGTTTTTATACTCACATAGTACAATGTTTCGACAACCGAAATAATCAACTATCAGGGCGTATGACGTTATTCTCAAACAAAAATTATCTGGGCTCATTGAAATGGCTCCAGGGCTCCAAAGAAAGGGATATGGTTAACTAAAACGAGTTTGTTCATCAACTAATAGCGCTATAATGTGTATTCGATCATGTCCTTGGACCAGCTCTTGCAATTGCACAAGTACCTAGGTGACCCTAACTCCCATATTCATGGTACTGGTCTTCGCGCCGGAGGATGCCAAATACCTTGGGACAAAAAATCATACAGTAGACAATGGGACCCACTTAGAATTGTCAATCAAGGGCTGTCCCCCCCACCACCAGGCATGCGTGACCCCATCCACCCCGCGCCTTGCCCACGGCTTATCGACGATATAATGCAGCACGACAACGCGGTCGTCGCGCCACACATTCGGATGCCAGTAGCGCCACGTCTTGAGTGCATTGACGCGCCATGACGGCGCCGTCCAGCGGCCTAGGAACGCGGCGTTTTGGGGAGTGAAGATGAGGGGCGAGGGGTCAGAGAGGATCATCATGTCGGCATCGAGCCAGCAGATGTGTTCGAAGTTTTGCGGGAGGGCGTGCAGGGTGTAGGCAAGGATGATGGCGCCGGCGAGGTAGCTTGGTCGCGTCAGGAGCGTGACATAGGCGTTCTTTCCTAAGGAGTTTTCCATGATAAGTGACCACAATGGGTGATTGAAGCTGGAAAGAATGCAGTCGCATAGAGGAATGGCACGCTCTGACGTCACGACTCCAATAGGCCGAGCGCGGTATTATGTGTTCAAATTTCGGGTATCTATCGTAAACTCAACGTGTCCTAGGCGCCTATCGTACACTTGCATGGCCCGCTAGACCTGCTTGCCGTCCTCCTTGGCCAGCGCCTTGCCCCAGGCACTCTCAAAGCCGTCGTCTGTCGCGGGTGGTGCAGCCTGGGGGCTCTCAAACTCAAAGTTGCTCGAGTAGACGACGGCAGCAAAGGCCTCGAGGTCTCGCACGTGCTCAATGGCGGCCAGGTACTCGTTGTTTGTGCCGGCGCCGATGCTGTGGGCCTGGCGGCAGAAGACGGCCAGGCTGTTGGCGACCTTGGCCCTGACGTCGCCGCCCACAATCTCCTGGACGCGTGCGTGGCTCTCGGAGACCGGGGGGATCCTGTAGGACAGCTGGGAGATCTTGATGTCGACGAGATGGGAGAAGGCGGCGTCGAGGAGCAGGGTGAGCACGTGGGCAAACGAGGGCGAGTCCACCAGGTCCGACGTCTCGTCAACCAGGCGCCGCAGCGAGGCGGCCGTGGCAGGCGAGGCGGCGTCGGCCGGCGGCGTCATGCCCGACTCCCGCAGCACAGAGTCCTCCTGGTCCGGCGGCGGCAGGAGGAAGACCAGCCACCTGCAGGCGCGGCGCTCGTCCTCGGTGGCGCCTTCCACGCGCCTGCGCACCTCGAGGGCCAGCTCCGACAGCTGCTCGAGCGTGATCTCCTCGCGCGGGTTGAGCAGGCCGAAGACGGCCTCGACGGCGGCGCGCACCCGGTGGGCCACGTCGATGCAGCCGCGGTGCAGCAGCCACCAGCTGAGGCTGAGGTAGCGGCGGTTGGTCTCGAAGTCGTTGCCGTATGCGTGCTCCGGGTTGTCGTCGTCGTGGTTCTCCAGCTGGATGCGTGCGCCGTCGTGCGTGGGCTGCGGCGCCGCCAGCGAGACCACCGAGGCCAGGTAGTTGCGGCGGCCCAGCAGGTTGAGCTGGATGCGCGTGAGCAGCGTGAGCAGCGCCAGCGTGTAGATGAGCGTGAAGGCCCGCGTGATGGAGCCGATCTTCATCTCGTTCCACAGCTGCGCCTTGGTCCTGCTGCTCTTCTCTCCTGCGCCTGCGGCACCGGCGCCGGCGCCCGCTCCCTCGCCCACCGTCGCCTGGCTGGCATGCACAAAGCTGTCCTGGTCTGTCTGCACGCTGCTGCTCTTTGCATCGTCGTCGCCCGCGTCGGTAACGCTGGGCGGCGCCGTCGTGCCAATCTCGCTGGGCCCCACGCTCCGCGCCAGCCGCTGGGCCTTTTGCCGCTGCAGCTCTTCCAGCACCTGCTCTACGGGAATGGCCTTGATGATGTTCTCCGTGGCCGTGGGCAGGATAGCAAGCACGGTGAAGGTGCAGTCCTCCTGGTTCTGTTCAAACCGCCGGCGTAGGCTGTCGCACACTTAGTCACACGGCACCCCTCATCCACATGTCTCGTCTGCTTACTTCTCCTTTGCGATGCGCTCGTCGCCCATGCGCTGTCGCGCCTCGGACAGCTTGCCCAGCACATACTGCCCCACCAGATAGCCGGCGCCCAGCACCCCGGCCCCGATGGCGAAGTTGGTGCGGTTCCGCCTAAACCAGCGTCGCGTCGATTGCATCATATTGTCTGTCGTGCGGTGTCTTGTCTCTGTGCAAGTTGGCCCGGCTGGGTATGCGAGTCGTCGTCGCGCGTCGGACTAGATCCGGACGTGGCGCCTCACAGTTGGCTCAATCCGCAGTGCAGCGCCTACTGACGCCGGACGAAGCAGATGCGGCGTCGGTGAACAAGAACAAAAAAGACGTGTGGAGCACAGAAAGATGGAATGCTTCAATTGCTCGAGGCTATCTTCTGCGCAAGGGGGCTGGTTTATCCATTGCGCGTCGGCCCGTCATCACCCAGCCGTGGCCGAGGTAATTGCCACTTCGGGGTCTCTCGCATCTGCGGCCGCTCTCCACCTAGTGCAGGTCAATCAGGTTGCCCTCCTCGCACCCCACACTCCCCTTCCCTCTCGGCGGCGGCGGAGACGGCGACGCAGAGCAATTGGCTAGAATGACGTGCCCATTGTGCATCATTGTCTTTCCGCCACTAAGCTCGCTCGCCAGCGTGGGCCGAGTCGGCAGTCTACTGCGCTCAATCAGCAACTTCACTCCGTTACACAACCACAAACTTACCTGCGAATAGGCGTCTCCACCCACTTGCGCCTCTCCACATCCGCCATCCTCGCGCCCATCGACAGCAAGTGCCCTGGATGCGCAGCATCGTACAGGAACTCCAGCTCGGGACTATCAAACGCCATCTCTCCTCTGCGCGCCTTCCCCAGAGCAACCTCCGCATCATGGCGCGCAGCATACCCCTCGAGGAAGCCCTGGCGCCTCGCCTCGTCTTCACTCCGTGTATTCTGCGCCTCTAGACTCGCCATAATGCTCTGTTTCATCTCCGCCTCCAAGCTCTCGCGCACCAGCGCCTTGTATTGCTGCTCGCGCATGTTCTGTGCCTCCTCCCTCATCTCCAGACTCTGCGCGTGCACCGCAACCTTAGCCTCGAGCTCGGCCGCATGCTGCTGCGCATCCAGCGCGCTCAGACGCCGCGCATGATCCCGGTACACCTCTGCCATCACGCCGTCCTGCTCCTCGCCCGCCAGCCGCGCCGCATACATGTGCTTCTGCCCCGCGCTAAGCAGCTCCTCTACATACGTGACGCGCCTCTCGCGGAACTGCAGGTCGCGCGCGAGTGCCTCGTAGTGCTCCTTGTGCGAGAGCGCCGCGGCCTGTTTGCGGAGGAGCTGCATCACCATGTGCGAGAGCGCCGTGTCGATGGCTTGTTCTTTTTCTGCTGACAAGGCTTGGCGGAGGCTGGCTATCTTTTTGCGCTCGGCGTCGAGGTCGTTGCGTGTGCGCATGAGCTGCGCTTCTTTGCGGGTGAGTTGTTCGCGGCTGTCGTCTAGTCGGTGGTGGTAAGAGGGGCGTGGGCCGCGGGGCGTGGGCGTGTAGTGTGACCATTCTGATGGCGGCGCTGGGCCCTGAGAGGATCGTTAGTCTCCAAGTATCCTTAGGCGCTGCGCATTCATACCTTTGAGCCTTCATTGCTGGACTGCCGGCTCGTCGACCGTAGGGACGTACGTAGGTGCGGTGGTACGCCGTATGTTGGCTGCTGTTGCTTCAAGATCTCGGGTGTCTTGTGCATATCTGGAATGGCACGGCCTTTTCCTGACCTGGGAGCCGCATCATTGTCGTCCTTGGCCTCTCCACTGTCCCCAGGCGTCTCGCAATTCTCCGCCATCGACCCGTCCTTGTCGTTGACCACCGAGCCTTCGGAACTGTCGATCGTGACTTGCCTACCATCACCCTCTGCATCAGCACCTCCACCACATTCCCCCTCTTCACCACAGATAGCTCCCCGCCTCTCCAACACAGCCCCGCCATCCGCACAATTCGCAGATCCATCGGTCACGCCATCCAAGCCCTCAGCCCTCGTTTCGCTCGCCCAATCTTGACCGTGTAAAGGGCCGTCGACAACACGGCCGGCCTCGACTGCTTGTACGGCGTAGTCGCCAGACTCCTCTCGCCGCTCGGCCAGTCCGTCTGATGCGGCCGTGTCAACATCTTGGCTGCCTGGCACTTGCAGCGGCAAGGCCATGTTCTCCAGCTTCAGACGTATCGACGGCGCGGGCGCTGCCCCGTTGGACAGAGAAGTTGTTTGAGTAGTTGCGCTCATGGCGTCAATCGTCTCAGCAAGATGGATGTGAGCAAAGAAAGGAACAAGAGGGGATGGGGAGGGGTTATATAGTGAGCTAGATGTCGCGTAAAGGAGGTGAGAATTCGGGCGTGTGAGGTCGAATACGGCGGCAGCGGGTAAAGGTGGAATCCGGCCGAGTATGGCGAGATGTAGATAGATGATAGGATGTGGTAGGGTGGCAGTTTATGACTGGACACAGACTCCGCGGGCATGTATATTCGTTTGCCTTTTTTTTTTATCTGACAGGTATTTGTGCTGGGAGACGCAATCGTGTGGTGTGGAGAGGTTCGAAAGGGGTTTTAGTGAGTGGACGATTAGAGAAGATGCTGAGAAATAGGTATGTAGTCCGCCTGGCATTCGATGTCGAAACCCAGCTCAACCTCATCGCAATCCCAACAAGATCGGTGAAGACCGCGAGCGTGCCTCACGCCGCGGTAAAATCATGCGTACTCACTCGATACCCGTTCGATACTTCTCCGTCTTAAATCGCCGGATCTCACTTATAACCCTTCTCCCTCTTCGCCTCCCTCACCACCCCAAACCGAACCCCGGCCTCCCCAAACGCCCGCATAATCCGCGGCGCCCCCAGCTCATGACAACTGACCAGCCGTACCTCCCTCAGCTCCAACAAACACAACCTAAAATCCTCAATAAACGTCCAAAAAAAACCCAGTCCATCCAGCCGCATATCGTTTTGCAAAAACAGCCCGCCCTGCACCAGCAAAGTAAACTCCTTCAGCCCCGTCGGCAGATCCTGCGCAATGTGCGGCTGGGCAATGGTCTCCGGGAACTCAAGGATGGATAGCGTGCTGCCGAGACAGGTCGCCTGGCACAGCGTCAGGGCACGCAGCTTGGTGAAGGGCAGGAGCGAGGGCAGCCGCGCGACGGAGTCGTCGCGGTACCGCACGTCGCGCAGGTCGAGCGAGAGCGACTCGAGGGTGTCGCTGTGGCGCAGGAGGGCCTCGTAGAGCGCGGCGGGGGGATCATTGGTCTCGAGCCAGGCCCAGTCGAGCGCAATATGGCGGAGGTCATGGCACGCGGCAAGCAGGCGAGTGACTTCGTGGAACTCCAGGATACATTCTGTGATGTGGATGCGCTGCAGGGTGGCGAAAGAGGTAGGGTGTGGACTGCGGTTTGTGGCCATGTTGTCGGTCACGGAGGAGGCGCGGAGGTCGAGGAGCGCGGGGGTGCGCGTCATGGCGTTGCAGATGCGGCGGAAGAGACAGATGCCGTGGCTTTCGAGGAAGAAGTTGTGCGAGTGGATTTGGAAGCAGAGGGATTGGAGTTTGGGGAAGCCGTGGACGGCGATGGAGTGGGAATCGGGCCATGATGAGGGGCCGTCGGGCAAGATGTAGTTCCAGAATGAGATCTCTTCTGTTTCCAGGCTGACGATGGAGAGGTGTTGAAGGTTTGGAGCAAAGCTGACTACGTCTGCGAGGAGATAGAAATATTGAACGGCCATGCGAGTTGTGCCGGAAAAGGCCGCGTCCAGATATAGGCTGTGTTGATTGTCTGCCAGTCGGTTCTCAACATAGTGCACATAATCTGCAAAACAAATTCCCAAGTCAAAACTAGGCTTGGGATTGGATATCGTGCGGTGGAAGAGCTTTAGAGGTCTCAAGCCATACCATGTGGCTGATCCCCAAAACGCAGAGTACAAAATTGGTGTTGCAATGATTCGTAATGCACGCGATGTTAAACAGATTGAGTGCAAGCCTCGTCGACGTGCTTGATTCTCGTGCTGTCTTGCCTTCTCTTTCGGTTTGTTTCTAAAAGCTGTCGATTGAGGTTCGAAAGAGGGAATGTATTCAAGATACTGCACAATTTCTATAAGCAGTTCGACTGGCAGGGTATGGGAGGCCTTTGGAGAATTGAACATTGTGCAATGTGTGTGTTTGTTGTGAGACCACGTCAAATTAGAGGTGAGGTTGAGGTTGACCGGATGTCATTGGCTTGGCGAGTCGTGCGCTGGTCAAGGCCGCTTCGAGACGGCACATACACAGGCGAGCGCTTGTTTACGGTTGCACGTATAACTTATCTTATATACAAATACTCGACGTGTAGGTGTTTGCCAAACGTAAGGCTTGAGAAAATTACACGACCTTCCTTGCTTTCCCGGTCTCAACCTCATACACCCAGCCAGTAAACTTGATGCCTTGCTCAACAGCCTTGCTCTGCAGCCACTGGACGTCTTTCTTGACCTCTGCCTCAATGTCGGAGAAGGTAAGGAAGTCAATATCTTCTACCTCCTTCGCCGCCGTGGCGCCCTTATTCTTCTTCACAAGGCCCTTAGCGGTGTCGTTGTCGAATAGAAGCATGCCACAGCCAGTGTGCTTGACAACAAGCACTTCGGTAGTACCAAGAAGCTGTTGGGAGATCACAATTGAGCGAAAGGCGTCTCGAGCAGAACCTCCGGCGTTGCGAATGACATGGGCGGCCCCGAGAGGGATCCCAAAGGCTGCGGCTGGGTCGATACGCGCATCCATACAGGTTACTATAGGTATAATATAAGCGCCGACATGCTATACTACGGAGCTCGAACTCTTAGGCGAGACTATACATACAGACAGCGTATTTTTGGCTAGGCGGGAGCGCTAGGTTGCCTTGTGTAAAGGCAGCAGTATACTCCTGGTTGCCCTGCTCAAGGTTTTGCTCGCCATTGGATTTGGCCACCATCCTGGTTGATTGCCACATGGTAACTAATGTGAAGCGCTCCTGTTCTTAAGTGCCCTAATGTCCCTCTGCTGGTGGGCTGCTGCTGACGGCTTGTGATGTGAGGTTACAAATCGCGGTGGTGACATTGCGGGGTTGGGTTGCGTTTCATCGAATTTTAGAAGCTAGTGGGGCAGCGATCTGCTTATGTATTGTGGTGTAGTAGAAACGCACGTGATTGGGGAGTATTAGGTTATTATGGCAGCTCCGCAGGTAGCTATAAGTAGGACCGGATGGGGGAGATGGACACCGACACCAACTCGTCATGTAGCTACTCTACGCAAATACTCAACTCAACTCGCCGACTGCGGGTCGCCACCTGCCCCCTACTTATACGTGCATCCCACGATGCCACAGTATATTGTATTAACTTGCTACAATATGGTTGTCGATGGTAGGGCGTATTGGTCATATACAGTCGCGTGCTTCTTGGTGGTGCGGGTGTCAGTAAGCCACGCTAAATTTTGCATCAACCATCACGCAATCTTCTCTTCTAGAACATTCATAAAATATGAGATTATTAGTTGACTACGGTAATTTAACATCAAACTTCCCAGTTGCCTGTGGCTTCGACAGCGCCCACAATATGCCCTCCTCGATACAATCATCCCAGTGCTTCGAGGCCTTTAAAGCATCACCAAATCGCCGGTGGCCATGAGGCACACCCCTGAACAGTCGGATCTCGGTGGGTACATTCGCCTCCGAGAGTAATTTTGCATAGAGCAACGCCTCATCTCGCAACGGATCGAAGCCTGCGATGCCAAAGACTGTGGGCGGCAGGCCTCTTACTTCCTCTTCAGTAGCATTCACAATATTGACCTTGGTATCCTTGAAATCCGGTTTCTCGATCTTGAGCAAACTGATAAAGAAATTAATAGCCGTTCGTGGTAGTATTGGAGCGTGTTCATTCTCCACATATGACGAAACTTTGAGTTTTTTGCCAGGGCCTTGGTCGTATGTCTCTGGAGATGCCACGCATGGGATGACGAGGACCTGACCAGCTAGTTTAGGTAGATTCTTCGTGACTTCACTCTTGCCGAGGTGTTGTTCAATCGCAAGGGATGCTGAAAGTTGACCACCTGCTGAGACACCACCGACTACAACTTGGGCTGGATCGCCACCAATCAAGTCGATATTTTTGTGAACCCAGGCCAAGGAATCTTCAGCGTCATACCATGCGGTGGGGAAAGTGTGCTCAGGCGTATGTCGATAATTCACGTTCAGCACCAAGACCCCTGTTTTGATTGCAGTCTGCGCACAGGTGGCATCTTCACTGCTCAGGGTGCCGAAAATGAAACCACCGCCGTGGAAATATATAAAAACGGGTAGCTTTTCGGACTTTTGTTTCTCGACAGAGCGGTAGGTCCTGGCTTCGATTGCGGAGCCGTCCCTTGTAGGAATGGAGAAGTCGATTGTGTGTACATGGGCTGATAGTTGGGCCATCGCAGCTGCAGTTCGTTTCTCTCGCTCGGCATTGACCGTACTTCGGAGAGCCATTGGATCGGCGTTCGTATTGAAAGTCACTGCCGGGAGCGTCTTCTCTACTGCGAGCCATTCCTCGGACGGGCCGCCGTAATGAGAAAAGTCCAGAGTCATTTTGAATATCTTTCTTGCCCTTTAGTTCGGAGTAACGAGGAATATGTAAAATGATGTTGGAAGTTTGTGACTCCAGGAGGATGACGGATACATGGCAAGACTAGCCGTGTATGGGTTATTACAACAATCAACAATCCACTGCCCCTCACTTAGCGCAAGTGCCCATGTACCGGGGTTTACCAGTCGTCCGCCCACGATACAGAACTCGGGGTGCGGCACTTGTGGCTATAGAAACCTCTTGAGAAGTCTGGTTCGAAATACTCCTACATCAAGACTTAGTGTTGGTTCCAATACAGCAAGGTCGGCTTACCTTATTCGATTTACCGGGTCAATGCCGATGAAGCTCCACAAACATCTCATATATTATCGGACTATCATGGGTTGAGAGTTGAAGTCAATAGTTACTGGCGCCGGTTATGAGGTGATGTCATCGGGCGTGACCGTGCATTATACGTGCTGACGACGATTGCAGCGTACCGTCGCATTCGTCGTCTTGATGCCGCGCGATTTCAATACTTGTTCCCTCGATCAATATTTCCCTAACCATCGATATCTCGATAACTGGCCATAATGTGTTCTACCAGTAACCGGGCCACCCCACCAAGACGCGCAACGCGCCTCTTATCCCATCAAAGATGCCACAACGCCAGCCGCCCAGGGACTCTCAGAGAGAAGGCAGAAATCTTCTTGCTACTCAAGCGCTTCAATTAAGGCAGCTTAAAAGTTAACGTAAAGCTGCGCAGGTATACGATGTCTCTCGTACAACTCTTCAACATTGCCTTCAAGGTATCTGCCCTAAACACAAGATAGTATCTGTTAATCAAAAGCTATCTTCTATTAAGGAGCAGTTACTTGTTTAGTAGATCCTAGACCTTAACTAACGCAGCTTTCCCCCCTAGATTATTAATATAAGACGAATAGCAGACGTCCTCCTTACTAGTGTCAAATGAGATGCGCAATTCGGCACTCATCCAAAAACTGAGCGAGCCAAACAGTGGATACTTGGTGCATCTGGACTCAGCTGAGTGGCGAGCTCTAACAAAGACTCAATCAAAACCGTGGTGGATCACTGTGATAAACGCGCTGGGCGCGGTGCTAGCGCGACGCTAGCAGCTAAGCGAGCCAATCAGCAAATTACAGGTACACCCGGATTCTGCTGAGTGCTCGTCGACCTGAAAACTAGCGTGTTCCTTGAAAAAGGGGGTCAGTGGACAATCACAGAAGAGACAATCAATGAACTCACACAATCAATCAATTCAAGTTATCAATCTGTCAACGTTCGAATCTTTTATCACGTCCATTTATCACAGTCTTGTGCCACTCTCAGCAAACCGTGTACAACCTTCAAAACTCCTCAAATCCGACAATTAAGAGTCTCAGTGCCCCAACCAATTGAGCTGAATCAATCAACCAACTCAAAATGGCCAATACGTCGCAACGCGATCCAACAGTGACGCTAAGGACCGACACCGACTACACTGCCTGGATGATTCAACTACAATCCAGATGCGTAGCCTACAAAGTCTGGGATAAAATCAACCTAGACACAACAACCCTCCTAATCCCAGAGCCAGCAGCACCTAGAGCTCTATTAATCGCTGATTACACTCCAGCTTCGAACGTCGACAGTCCAACCAGACAGTCTGAACTCTCAGCTGCCAGCCTCAAGGCATTCAAAGAGGATCTTGAGTACTACAAGACTCTGGTAGAGCAATACTGCAGCGACCGACACGTGTATAACAAGGAGCAGTCCAGCCTCCAGCATATCGTTACGTTTATCTAATCCTCGGTCTCGCTGTATCTGCTGCGCACGTGCTACTTGCTAGACCAAACACTACAACAGTAGCTCGTAAACTTGAAGCAGACTATTAGTATAGACGAGCGTATCGAACAGGAGCGAGCTCGTGACAGGTATCTTAACTTACTTAAACTAGTAAGGAACGTGTCGAATTGGGATACATAGCTAGCCAAGTATAACTATACTACTACTAAAGTGTTAGATTTGAGGTAGGTTTTAATAGGTCCTCAAATCCGGTAGGGTTGTAATAAATGTATATAATAAAAGCTTAAGTTGAAGTTATTAAACAAAGAGTTGATTGTATTAATTCTGTCTATCTAGGAACGTTATAGAGGGCCTCTTTATACCTAATCTTAGGCTCTATTATATATTAATTTTAACGTTCTATATTATACACTTATAATAGTGTCAGATTTGAAGGGGTTTGAGGGTTGTGCACGGTTTGCTGAGAGTGGCACAAGACTGTGATAAATGAACGTGATAAAGGATTCGAACGTTGATGGATTGATAAGTTGAGTTGGGTGTTCTGATTGATTGATCGATCTCCCCCCCCGTCTCAGCTTGCTTAGCTAATGGCGCACGTGCGCGTGCGCGCCCAATCGATCGCCATCTCGATCTCACGTGCCAGCTCCGCTGGCAGCGTCACATCTGACAAGTAGGGGTAGTAGGAGCGCTAGGTTCGGGTTAGGTAGGAGTCGGGGTCTGACGTAAGCCTACCCAACCCCAACCCAACCCCTACCCATTTGCCAGCCTACTCGTATCCGCCCTTAGCGAGAGATCTCAAGCGGGGCAGGGTAAGGTATAGCCTAGACCCTGGGTCGTAACAGTAAAGCATAAGGTACCTCTTAAAAAAAATCTAAACTCAACTTAATAATATAACGCTTGGTCTAGCTTAACAAAGGTCTTAAGCTAAAGGGGTGTATTAGATAAGATGCCTAATCTGGCACTCATCTAAAAAGTGCAATCTTCCTAGCCCCCTTGCACGCAATAGACGCTGGCGCCCTACCAGCAGCTGAGCGAGCCAAACCATAGATACTCAGCGCATCTGGACTCAGCTAAGTAGCAAGCTCTCACGGAGACTCAACCGAAACCGTAATAAAACACTGTAATAAACAAAGCGCAACGCTGGGCGCGATGCCTAGCGCGGCGCTAGCAGCTAAGCAAGCCAATCAGCAGGTTCTAGGTACACCCTGATTCTGTTGAGTGCTCCCGACTTGATAGCTAGCGTATCCCTTACAAAGGGGCAACCCTTACACAAGCTCAACGTGACAAAGGCTCAGCCCCAGAGAGGCCGAGGATCTCGAAGGTATTTGAGGTGCACGAGGGCAGCAGTAGAATCAAGAAAAAAACTTACTCAACTCAATCAATCTCATCAATCAATTATCACGTACATTTATCACAGTCTTGTGCCACTCTCAGCAAACGGTGCACAACCAGAAAACCCCCTAAAATCTGACAATTAAGAGTCTCACTGCCTCAATCAGTTGAGCAAATCAATCAACCAACGCAAAATGGCATCCACGTCACAACGCGACCCTACAGTAACGCTAAGGACTGACACCGACTACACTGCCTAGATGATTCAACTACAATCCAGATGCGTAGCCTACAAAGTCTAGGATAAAATCAACCTAGACACAACAACCCTCCTAATCCTGGAGCTAGCAGCACCTAGAACTCTATTAATCGCTAACTACTGTCAGATTTTAGGGGGTTTTCAGGTTGTGCACGGTTTGCCGAGAGTGGCACAAGACTGTGATAAATGTACGTGATAATTGATTGATGGGATTAATTGAGTTGAGTGAGTTGCGTGATTGTCTTCTTCTACTGCTGCCCTCGTGCACCTCAAATACCTTCGAGATCCTCGGCTCCTCGGCCTCTCTGGGGCTGAGCCTTTGTCACGGCGAGCTTGTGTAAGGGTTGCCCTTTTGTAAGGGATACGCTAGCTATCAGGTCGGCGAGCACTCAACAGAATCAGGGTGTACCTGGAATCTGCTGATTGGCTTGCTTAGCTGCCAGCGCCACGCTAGCATCGCGCCCAGCGTTGCGCTCCACCAGAATGCTTTGTTTATTACAATGTTTAATCACGGTTTCGATTGAGTCTTTGTGAGAGCTCGCCACTCAGCTAAGTCCAGATACACCGAGTATCCATGGTTTGGCTCGCCCAGCTGCTGGCAGGGCGCCAGCGTCCATCGCGTGCGAGGGGGCCAGGAAGATTGCACTTTTTGGATGAGTGCCGAATTGCGCATCTCATCTGACAACAAGCCTAGCAGTTAGCTAGCTCGTAAAGGGCTGTCAGCTTGCTATAAACTTAGCAGCAATCCTAGTAGAGGAGAATACTAAGCTACGTGCGTTAAATCAACGCTAGAGACGTAAGCGTTAACAACACAGACAGTATATAGCTCGTGGAGGCGTCCTTCAAGCCTAGGAAGGTTAGGAGCGAGTCGCAGTGGCTGAAAGGGGTGACCAAGCTGGGCCTGCCCAAGCACGTACACGAGCACCACCAACGTGCAGTAAATGCCATGTACAAGGCCACAAAAGAAATCAATGTAGAGCTATCTAATCTATCCTCATACGAAACCTCAAAAAAATTGTGTGGGTGCTGAGCTATCGTACGAGGTGCGTCGCGCGTCTTGGTGGGGTGGCCCGGTTACTAGTGTGGCCCGGTTACCGGTAGAACACGTTAAGCTTTTTGACGACAGACCGGTGGGCTGGGACACCAAGGGCGGGTACGTGGGGTAGTCTCACAGGATGGTATGACCCGAAGAAGTGGGGCGCACGACAGCCAACAATGAGGTTGGCCAGGAATGCACAGCCTCCCCCGGGGACCGTCGATCGTTGCCCTAGTTGAGCATGTTGCGCTGTGGTCTCATGAACCCTGTGAAAGCTCATATGAGAACACTGGGCTCTGTACCCTGTCGCTGCATGCAGCTCTGCTTGACAGCCCGTCGGGACTCGTACTGGATGGTCCTTTTCATGCTTTTGAAGGCAGCCATATTGCGAGGTAGTACTGCTGTTTCGTTGACACCTTCGTCAAGCAGGTAAGAAACAAACCTGCGCTGTTTGCTAGCCACGGCCATATCGAGGACAGAGGACGGCTCTGAGTCCTGTGCGTTGATATCACCGCCAAATGCGACCAGTATTCGCGCAAGCCCAACATCTCCAAATTGTGCAGCTACATGCAGTGGCGTTCGTTGCCAGTTGTCGGTCGATTTGGCCAGCGTCGACCCTTCGGCGTGTTGTTCTAGGATCTGGCGGAGTTGTCGAATGCGATCTGTGCCACCGCCACACTTTGCAATGTGGAAGTGAAATTCTTCCCAGTCGCTCTTTGCGCTGACGGGCGAGCGTGTCGTTGCCGAAGTGATGCTATTGCTACAATCAGATATTGTTGGTGGAGCTTGAGAGCCTGTCGAGGGCACTGAAAGCCGTGAGCGGGGTGATAGGGTTGGGGCAGTCGAAATTCGGTGTACATAAAGATCTGAATCGTGCTCGAGCACGGTAGGGGCTTCCGAAAATGTTCTCTCGACAGGCCTGATGTCTTCATTTGCGAAACTTCGCGTCTCCGTACGAATAGGCAGAGCTTGCTGTGCGGCCATGGTTTCGGATATGCGGCGATTAGCATTTGCTACGTCAAGCGACCAGCAGTTTATATAGATATTCATAGCATCCATATCCCCGCGAATGTTGTGAAGGGTGGCTTCTATCTCTTTCTTGACGCGATCCATGTGTCTTTGGACGGCCCACTTCTGAAGCCATGTTTCTGATTTCAGTCCAGCCAATTCAAATACCAGCGGCTTTAATTTCTCCATCCGCCCTTGACAAGTCAAGAGCGTCTTGCCCACGGCGCGGGAGGATTGGCTGCCATCGCTGGGCCCTACTCGTTGGTACGTCGATTCAACGACCCTGATGAGCCGGTGCAAGTCTTTGAGCTGAACCAGGAGTCCCTGGATCAAGTCGGTGACAATGTTTATCTCTTTGATGTATTTGACTGTTTTCTCGATAATCACAAGAGAGATATTTGCAATAGTGATGACGCTCGACGCAAGTTCGGCCATTTTAGCCTGGTCGCCGATCGAGTCCAGGTTAGAATTTAGACGATGGTTTTAAAACAAAACTGCTGGGTCCATCGCAGTTTGTGGGGCAGTTCGAAATGGAGAAAAGTGGAACATTCCTGCGGAGTGCGGGTGCGCGCCGCTCCTATGGTAGGTAAATAAAGTTAGGCAGAGGCCCTGTAAGACAGAACAGGCGACATATGAGGTGGCTGAGTGCCGCACGTGCTTTGATGCTGTGACTCTTCGAGTCGTGTTTATCCAGGTAGCAGTCAAAATAAGCGAAGGGAATTGCAGGTGTCGGACTGCTCGCTACCCAGACGATTGGAACGGTAACCAACATCTGGGGCGGCTGAGGTCAACCAGTTGATCTTGGAAGCGGTCTCACTGCATATCTGCAGTGCCAACTGGAAAATCAGCAGGCGGGCCAAATTTCGTCCAAAAGAAGTTGGCACATGCATTGCTCTGTCGAATAAAACCGGGATGGGACACGGAAACGAGTAACACTGTGTGAAGCTGAGCATCAAATTTTGCCTCTGTTCCCGTGTGGCCGTCATGTCGGTTGGCTGGGGAAAATACGAAGACAGGGCAACCAATGGGGGTGCAGGCCGGGTAGACTAATATCGTCGCCTGCTCGCTGAGCCACCACGACGCACTCTGCATCAAGAGCGGTCGCTTATCGTGACGCCTGGAGGACTCTGTACTTGCAAGGGCCCATAGCCGTCTCGCTAGCATACGGTGCCAGCACGTTGGTTCGTGTCATGTTCCATCCATTGAGGCCAACCAACCACTGGTCTTGAATGGTGGCAGCCTGAGTCTCTCATTGGCTTTGCTTAATTACTCAAACATGTTTGCCCGTTCAGCCTTGTGGGCTGCCTCATGGTTGGGGTCGCGTGTGGAATGTATATTACCATCCTTGAATCGCACAGACAAACTTATTCGGTGAAAGCTCTGGTGATTCCATGTCTGTCCTATAGTTCTCTCTACAGGCTCTGAACGTGGCATATGGGCTATCTCGGAAGCAATTTCAACCACACAAATTCACTAACATGTCACAATCCCTGGTACGGATACTCTGACTCATCCTGACCTTTCATTCCTGACTAAAGTTGTAGCCCCCAAATCAACATATCCCGATGCTTGGAGACCGTATCTTCATGACAACAAACACTGAAGCGACAGGCCCTCAGCAAACAATTGACAACCCCTTTTTAACATTTGACGACACTGTCTTGCATCTCACGACAGGCCGCACCGAACTTGAAGATTATGTGCACCATTTCGCTTCTCACAACGGCTTAAAGCACCGCTATGAAATGCTTCTCTTTGGCGCACGTCTAGCCCGTAACAAGCACGAAGCCATGATACGCTACAAAGACGAAATCACCGAGCCGGAGAGGGAACTAATAAAGACCGAAAAGGATAAGGAAACTGGATTCTGGAGGCAAGCAAAGTTCTTCAAAGCTACAAGTACGCACTCGCAACTTTCTAAAAGCATGATATCTTAAGTTAAAGCATATGTTAACCTATGTACAGTCATTACGGCCAGTTTAGGCGGCATGATTCAAGGATGGACACAAAGCGTACGTTGACACCATCTCCAAGCTTTGACTCTGAATCTATTGTGTGATAAAAAGATAATAACTTGTACCACAGGTAAATAATGGCACTGCATACGGCATGCCCCAGGAATTCAACCTCTGTTATACAGGCCCAAATTGCAGTCCGGCCTCGCTCTGGACATTCGGGACACTCAACGCCATTCCTCTCTTATCTGCTGGACTATTCGGCACACTTCTAGCAGATCCGCTGCAGGAGAACTTTCTCGGCCGACGTGGCAGTGTGATGCTGTTTTGTCTGGTTACTGTCGCATCGACGATCGGGGCTTCGGTCACACATAACGTCACACAGTTGGCGATATGTCGGGCGATTAATGGGCTTGCGTTGGGCGCAAAGGCATCAATTGGTAAGCATACAACTCGTTGATATGGTGGATTATGTTGGGAAGTGAGCTTGACGCAAGCTCCGTAGCGCAGTCCAACATCACTTCAAAGAAACAAGCTAACTATCACATATAGTCCCTATATACTCCGCTGAGTTATCGCCGGAGCATATCAGAGGCGCAATCCTAGCTAATTGGCAGCTCGCAGATGCACTTGGCATTTTCTTCGGTGCACTCTGCAATCTGCTCATTGTAATCTATGTCTCCAACTCGTACATGAGCTGGCGCATCCTAACTAACACGGCGCTCATCCCAACTCTCCCTTTGCTGCTTATGATATACCTCATGCCCGAATCGCCGCGTTATCTCATGAAGCATGGCCGCTACGAAAAGGCGCTCGACGCCTTTAACCAAGTGCAGACGACACCCCTGTTGGCTGCCCGGGACTTCATGTATGCGCACGCACAGTTAGACTTTGAGAGCAGGATGTTGAAAGACCAGGCGAATGAGTTCAGGAATTTGGCTGACCGGGTTGATGTCAGTGCTGCAAATCTGTCGATTAGAGGCTCTGCCAACGCGAACTCGTCGCGAGCTTCTATTTATCCACAGCAATCTGTTCAGCATGAGGTAGATCTTAGGCCTGAAGTCACTCTACGGCAGCGAGATAGTCACCAGCAAAGCATGCAGAGTGGGAGTGGTCATCGTGGAGGCGTGGAACTTGAGGATTTACAGCGACAGCAAAGCGGTGTTTCAAGTTTGGATATCGATCTCGGAATCGAGACCGCGAAGGAGATAGTGGAGAAAGAGAATCCTTATTCGTATCACATCGGTGTTACCGGATATTACAAGCGTCTCGGGCAATTGTGGTCGAATATGCGGTGCCGTCGGGCGCTGCTTGCTGCGTCGATTGCTATGATCAGTCAACAGATGACGGGCGTGAACACTATTGCTCTTCTTGGGACTACCGTGTGTAAGTGGCAGCTAAGACTTTTCCTTCGATTCGCACTAAGTCAATGTTAGGGGATACCTTGTTGGTACATGACGCCGTACCAAATCCAAGAGACATTGCAAGAACTGCTGCAATAATTAATTTGGCTTTTGGTGCAGCAAATTATTTGGGTGGACTCCCCGCTTACTGGTAAGAAGGTCGTGGTGCGGTGTGCGAGAGAGACATACACTAACCAAGACGATATCGATAGGCTATCAGACAAGATTGGTCGTTCGATTATGCTTGCATTGGGCTTACCGAACATGGCTTGGTCGATGTTGATTTTTGCCTTCCTTTTCAAGATCAACAATTCAGCCGTGCAGACACCCATGGTCTCCATCTTCGCGGTCGTTTTCGTATTGTTCTACGCCTCTACGGCAGGAACATCACCTTTTGTGAGATTGACAATTAGTAGGTATGGAACCGCAGCTAATTCATGTACCTTTAGTCCATCTCAGCTGAGGTTTATCCTTTGGTGTCGCGTGAAGCTGGTATGGCTGTCGGAGTTGCTGTGAAGTAAGTATCTTCAGGCATGGATTTGACTTGCGAACGCCTGCTAATTTCAAATTATAGTCTTTTGGGATGTGGTATACTTGCGCTCGTCTTCAGTCCATTGATGAACTGTAAGTCCTACAACCACTTGCTAACATTTTCAACTATATGCGAACCACACTGACTATGTACCTGAACAATTAGGTATCGGAACGACAGGCGCTTTCTCCATCTTCTCAGGCCTCAACCTGGTAGCATTTGTACTGGTGTACCTCTTTGTCCCAGAAACAAGAATGCGGACACTCGAAGAGCTGCAATACACTTTTGACCTGCCCACACGCTGGCATGTTGCCTATCGAGCGACTTACATCTCTAAGCATGTGAGGAAAAATTGGTGGAAGTATTTGCTGTGCAGAAGGATTGATGATGACGACATACCGATCGCGTATTACGAGTGGGCAAGAATTGAGTATGGTGATAGATTACGAAGTAGCTAGTGTAGTGAGCAAATAACTTGATAGAGCATTGGCCCGAACAAGGCATTGCCCCACTCAATCATCCCTGGGTGCTGAATCCTTGGTGTCAAAACTTGCTTCATGCATCCACTCAGGGCCCGAGTTTGAAGATCTCCTTTGTGCTGAAAAGGTTCTTTCAAGCTCCCTCAGCGCACGATTATCATGCCGCTCAGCCATTGGCATCTCATTCTTGTAGCTGGCCTTGCTGCGATCTTGCCAACCCGCACCCAAGATTTCATCTAAGCTGATAGAAGGCTCCCTACGAACTCTCCTTCTCATCCGAGGATGCCACAATTGAGCCATTATTTTTCCCTTTTGAAGTTGATGTGGTGGCCCAAACAACTGGGAGCCCCATAAACCATTGATTTCTTCGATGTATTGAGCATATGTGGTCTTGTTCCTGTTTTCCGTGATACGATTTTCAATAATGCTGGATCGCCCACGACCGTATAATACAATCAATTGCATCTGTAGCGCCTTGACCACAGTGTGGTAATGGACACGTACGCCAAGATCTCGCAATTGAACAACTAACCGTAGCCCAAAGCTCCATTTTAAGCGGCGAAGAACATTTCGATCTAGCAATTGGTGGCGATAGTGTTTCTTTTGTAGGATGGGACCAAATCGAGACTGTTCGAGGTTTGCGTGCGGGAGAAGGCCGGCGTGAAAGCCCCAAATGATAAGACCTTGTATAAGAGAGGGAGGAAACAATTGACGTATAGGGTGAAGGCGGTTTTCATGTTGCATTACGGTTGCAGGAAAGTGGAAATAGTGGCTGCGTTCTGGATACGCCTTTCTTAATTTATCAAGTGCAAGGTCTCGAAAGGGCGATACAGGCAAGTTCGCAAACTGCTTGCTACCTCTTGGTGCGTACCAACACAGCAGCCAAAGCAGCAATCGCTGAAGCTCCCGCAAACGCCCAGACATTCCGAAGCGTCGAATGAGCTCACGCCAAGTAAGTGGTGATATTGGGCCCATGCCAAACTCAAGTATGGCCACAAAGACACGAGTTGTAAATCGCAAATCGTCAAATGCTTCCTCTTTCAACTTGACGGGTTCGTGGCCTCGCTGTCGGCGTCGGAGAAGACTTTTTATGGCCACTATTGACTCCTGTGTCACCATGATGCCTCGGATTCGCATGTCTTGCAGCACTTCCGTGACATGCTGCGGCCCGGTGTCTTTGATATGGGTCTGTAGAAGGAGGTTCCATGACTCTCTGGATGAATCGCTGTGGAATAGGGTCAGTACAGCTAGCGTGAGCTGTACCTGTGTATATTCTCCTTGGCTCAAATAAAAGCTTAGTAATTTACGCTGTACTTCAGCATCACCGAAGACATCTGGGTGTTGGTCGCTGTCGAGAATGCTGCGCACCAATTGCCACTTGTTTTCTATTGCGAATTTCTCCAATGCCAGAGAATACACGCTTCCCTGCAATGATATACCTGCTGTTTTAAGCTGTTCGAAAATCTTGGGCAAATGCTCAAGCGGCTTTGTCCGGAAAGCTATGGCTTGGACTGTTAGAGGCCCAATTTCATTCACTCCAACCATGACAAGCCCATTTATGATCGATTCGAGCGAGAATGCGTTGGTCGCAAACATTTTGGCACAGAATGAATCCTCGAAACGTACAGGTGCGCTATCGCGTCCCAAGAGGCGACGCAAGAGTTCCTGATTGTATCTTGGGTTGTCTCGCATAGATTCGTTGGACGCGGTCCTAGGTGGTGAAATGCTCGATGAAGCAGCTGTGAGAATGTGAACGATAGGGTGTGCGGCAGCAGAGTCCGTTGGCATATCGTTGCGAAATGTGCAAAGGTTATGCCACCGACGAGCCATGGTAATGTTACCCTTCTCAATCAAGGGCAGCACTACTTCATCGTATACATTTCTCTCGTTACTGGCTCGGTATATCTCCATTAACGCCTCGTAGGTCTTGGGATTGAATGTGGATTGGCCATGATTCAGGAGTTTCTTGAGGGGTAATTCCTTCAATTGCAATTTGACCAGCATCGAATGGTGGTAGTCTAAGGCCCTGTCGGCGTCTCGTGGAAGCCAACGGCTCATAACAACATCGTATATGTGAGGATACTGCCGACCCTTTCCTTTCATTAATTCAGAGGCATGGTCTATGACGTAGTCAACTACATCAGGGTGCTTCGCAAAGGTTGCCCAGAGATATCTAGCGTCTGTTGTGTCTTGAGTGGGAAGGTCAAAACGCGCACGTCGACGTAGGTTCCACACTTCTTCGATACCCTGTTGACCATAGAGCCTTTCGTAGCGAAACAAAGTCCTCGCCCATGTTGAAGCGCTACTCTTTGCACCTTCACCGAGCGTTTTATCTTGCCGTAAATTGTCGTCAATCATCCCACCTGTGAAACTATGGCCGTTGCCTTCAAGCAATTGGCGAACCCTATCGCGATTGAGAATGATTTGTTCACCCTCCTTCCATCTTCTCCATTTCTGAAATCCAGCATTTGGCTGCTTGGTGTAGTAGGTGCAGCGCGTTGGTTTAGGGTGGTAGCAGAATCTGGTTGTGGAGCATGCTGTAGGTACACCGAATTCGTTGACAATCGGTCGTAAAAGCCGCAGAGCAGAAGGGCTGGCAACAAGCCTGCGTAGTGCCGGTGGCATCAACAGGGCGAATTATGATTACCATTGCAGAGGAATTCGTCGCGCGGTTGCGAAAGTTAATATGGCTGCGAAGAGTTTAGTGGTCTTGGCATTCGTCGGCCCTCCAAACATCATTCGACCTCAACTTCACGACCCGATACACACACCAAATCGCCCATTGCACCCACCCACCCCCTCGAACACATCTCCACTCTTTACAATGGCCGGGTACGTCCAAGCCGCAGCCCTAGAAGCCGTGACGCAGTGTACTACCTTGCGCAATCAGCACCTCAGCATGCCTCTGGCTTTCCTCGCAGAACTCGATGCTGACGTCTAGGCAGCTGGATCTACCGCGAGAACAACGTAACGCACTATCAGCGTTTGCATCAGACAAACGATGGCTTGAGGACCTGGGAGAAGGTGCGTTTTGTCCTGCCGGAGAGGCTTAGAGGCTTAGGCACAGGAAGGTTGAACGGATAGCTGACAATGGTCATATAGGCCCGCGGCAAGTGGATGATTCCTACCTACAAGGTTATGCTCTTCACCAGCTTCAGCGCCAGCATGTGGATGATGGGCCGCATGGTTCTTGTAAGCTATCTCCGACTCATCGGCTCTGCAACATTTCTGAGTACATATCCAGGGCCACAAATCTTGGTGGGGAAAGAACTAGAACCGAAGAATACCAGAGGATATCGCAAGGAGAGCAGAATACTCAACAGCACCCATGTACAAACAATGAACAGACTCGATAAACTGGACAAACTCTGCATTCCGTCACTACATTTCCTTTGCCCAATCTCTGATCTACGATTGAAAATCCAAATCTCCCTTACGCATTCAGCATTATATTGTGATATTACTCTTGATTCTTAGTTGTGACGATATAGCTCAATTTCCCCGTTCGAAGCTACCCCTCCACATTGGTGCTAGCGCTGGTCCAAAATGAGGTCAGTGCCGAGCCGAGATCCTTCGTCGACGGCGCCGCAACATGTCCTCAACCTCTGTTTCTCTGCTCCTCACGTCTCACCATTCTCCAGAGGTCAATTAGCCATGGCCGATATACTCAAGGGCCTCTTTGGCGGCCAAAAGCCTGTCAAGGCGCCAGTCGCGGGCGATGACGGTACCCAGCCGCCATGTCTCCTTCTGTCGCATCGCACAACTAACACACTTAGACTTCGCCGACTATGCCGGCGCACCTGAGCCTACGCCAGCGGCCATCTCGTCCTATACAGATGCCGCACACGTAGCACAGCCTACGGGTGCCATTGGTGCCCGGCCCTATACCGCATGGTACCGCGTATGGGAGCGGACAACCGCCGAGGACTTCAAGCTGGAAATGTATATCTTGCCCTTCCTCTTCCTCCTCATCGTCATCCATGTCTTTGGTACACGTGCCAACCGAAAGAAGGCCAAGGCGTGGGCTAGGGCACATGCGCCTGTACTGCAACAAGAGTTCGCTCAGGTCGGCTACAAGGCAGGAGAGGTGGCTGCCAACCCAGAAGATATCCTCCGTGAGAAAAAGGCCGATGAGCACCAGACGTACGCGACAGGTCGCCAGAACGTCGCCTTTATTGACTTTAAGATCACCCTCATCAAGCGCTACAACCCTTTCTTGGTTCTAGGCGAGTTCATGATTCCTCTGTTTTTCGAGAGCTTTCCGCCCCCGGTCGAGCGCGTCGAGGCCACCGCCTATGTCTTTGATGGCCAGGAGACGAAACACGCACCCCACTACGGATCAGGAGACGCAAAGAAGGTTCCCAATAGCGCCTTCGATGGCTTTGTCTTCGCCGTTGTACACAAGGACGTTATGAAGCGTATGCGCGATGACCGCTACGATGTCTCTCTGACCACCATCCGCGACCATGCTAAGCTCCCCGCTTGGACCGCCGTCATGAGTGAGAGCGCCGAAATCACTGATGTGATCCTGACCCCCGAGCTCATCAAAGCCATCCACGACGCCGGCGATGCCTTCGAGGCCCTCGTCGTAACCGACCAGCCCATGGACCAGCCCAAGACGTGAGTTCTCCAACCAACTTAAAACCCTCCATACTAACCCTACCAGCATCGACGACACTAAGCCCAAGAAGCGCCTCAACCTCTCCCTCAAGCTCCAATCAGACTACACCTCCACCCTCCCTCTCTTCCAATACTTCCTCCGCCTCCCCGACCACCTTGCCTTAGCCGCCCACTTCCGCCCCGAAGCTCTGCGCCGCATCAAGCAGACGCGCGACGAGCAAATCGCCAAGATCCGCAAAGTCGACGAGGAGGAAAAGGCCGAGGAGCGCAAGCTCGCTGCTGATAAACTGAAACGCGAGCAGCGTGACGCCAAGCTTGGCCGTCTGAGTGCGGACGAGCAGCGCAAGTTCTTGGAGCGCGAGCGCGAGAAGGATGGGAGGAGGAGGATGAAGAAGAGTACGGTTAAGGCATAGGAATGCGTGTAGGAAGGGATGTGTATTGGGCGAGTTGGCGGTGGGGAATGTTGGAATGTTCTTATTTGAATTAGTAGGTTGTATTATCTTGGAAAGGGCATGTAGGCAAAATATGATCGATGATTCATAATGAATGGACGTGATGATTAGATCGCTCGTTGAGAACTAATGCTGTAAAATCGCTGGATTTGTGATATGTCTGAGCACGAACGAGATAGCAATTATTTGCAAGGTCGAATACATATCACGCATCTTCACATTGATGCAACGTTCTATGCAAACCACACTTTACCACAACTTTTAACAACAAATTGAGTCTATTTTCTACATATCAATACCCCCTATCCTCAAACTCTCTTCCCATCACCTTTCTGGAGCTCCTTGGCCATCTGCGCAATGTGGCTCCAGTCATAGCTGTCTTCGCCGAGGCTCCATGCCATGACGCCTCCGAGTTTGAACTTGCGCACAATTTCCTCGAATTTGCGGGAGATAAGGGCGGGCGTGTCCCAGGTCCAGAAGAGCTTATTCTGGGCGTCAAAGAAGTATTGTCCGCCTGCTTTTTCGTCGGTCTGGCCGCCTTTGAGCGCCTTTTGCCAGGAGCCGTGGACGTCTGGGTCGGTGCAGCCTGTGCCGAAGGCGTGTTGGCAGGCGCCAGAGCAGTGTTCTTTTGTCATACCACAGTTGCCATATTGGGAGCAGCAGGCTCCAGCACATTTTGTGTTTTTCTCGGGTCTAGAGGGTCAACATTAGTCTTCTCTGTCAGAACTTGGGGGGCTGTTACTAGACTTGCCCACATGTGCCATCGGTAGTTGGCGTCAAGGACGAAGTATCCACAGGCTTCATGTGGAATGTCTCGAAGGTCCATGCTCTGTTTAGTATCAGTGTTTGTTCGGCCGGAAAGAAGGAGGTATACTGACCCAGAAGTGAGAGTGTCTTTGCCTGCCGAGTCTTCTGCAGGAACAATTGCACAGCCGAGTGGCCGAGAAGAGCAATCACCCTGCGTGGTGAAGAATTTGGCGTAATAAGCAAAACCGACTAGATTGTTTACTCAGGATTACACCTATATGACGGGGATGTGGTGACCCACGGTTGATCTTGTCATTGGGAGCGCCAATGGCGAGATAATTCTGAACAGTCTCGATTGAGTCGGCAACAGAGCTATGGTGGTTTGTAGCATTGTCGCGGCGGTTCATAAGGTCGTAGGACATGATCTACGATGCGTGAGCTTGAAACCTCGATATAATGAAACTAAGGTTTGTGTTACATTGATATAATCCACAGACTTCCAAATCTTAGGGCCTGTCTCCTTAGTAAATCCAATCATATCAACTATACTTGATCAGTCCTTTGCAGTTCCCTAGATGATGAATTCATTTACCTTTCTTCCCCGGTACGGCAATGGAAAGAAGTTTGTTTCCTATAGCAGTGCGAGTTGCTCCGAGTAACTCGTGATATGCATTAACCTGATACACCTTATCCGAGTTTGGCACCTGTTTGTAGTCTGCACCATTACCTCCAGGGTACTCCCAATCGATGTCTGGCAAACATTAGTTCTTACTACATCATGTGTTTCGCGGTGTAACTTACCAACTCCATCAGCACCAGTGTTGCGTAGCATAATAGCTACATCAGAGGCAAATTTCTTGATCCCTTCGGTCGTTTTTGACGCTACGGAGAACCCAATGTCGTCACCCCATCCACCTACTGCGATCATAATTTTGGCGTTTGGAAACTCGGTACGAATGGTCGATATGGGGACCTTGGGCTGGAAAGTGGCGGTTGCGTTGGCCATAGCAAAAGCAATGACAACATGGTCAATACCTGCTCGCTGTTCTGGCTTGTCAGGCCGGGTAGGGTGCCATCTGCATTGTGTATTAAGCGGTCTGTTTCTCAACATGAAAGGAAGGCTACTTACTCATCGGCATACATAATAAAGCGAGCATTTGCCGATGCGGCAAGCGCAAGGAAAGCCGCTAAAGAGACTCGCATAGTTCTAGCTTGCGAGGAACACACTACTCAATACCGGATGGGGTGCAGGGGGGAAAGGGGGATAGGTACTCAAAACAGTGCAATTGTTGGTAGTTAAATAGGGCTCTGTGGAGAGACTCAAGAGCATTCTACAGGAAAGATAGCAAGTGTGAGAAGCGTTGCGGAAGGAGCAAGGCTGGGTTTTATATGACAAGGATCTATCAGTGGATTTACCTAGCATTCAACCTCTTGGATGAGTCTTCGGTAGAGAGCACGATTGACATTTGATAGACAGGGAAATGGGTGCGCAAGCGTGAAATTGATTGCTATAGCGTAACTCTGGAAGCCCGGAGGAGGCATTGTGACAGGACAAGTTGCAAGATCATAGGCAGCTGACAGCTGTCAAACGCGTGAATCTGAGTCAAAAGATCTTGAAAGAGAATGTGTGGGCATGTCTGGAATATAGAGACCTAGTGTTCCCAGCAGTGCCCCCAACTTGCGGTGTCACAGTCCCTAAGCAGACATTGACAAGCCTCGAAGAGCTCAGAAGAGAGGAAATTTATTTAAAAATGACTGAAAGAGGTTGCAAATGAGCAATAATTGCTCCGGTCAGTTGCCGATGACAGAAAGCGTTTTTGTGTGACGTTGGTAGATTGGTGTGACAGGTACAGGAGACGGGATGCTGGATCTGGAAATGTTGTTTGCAACGGGGACGGACTAGGAACGAAGAGAAGAAGTTGTAATTTGAACCTTGGGTAGGAGAGCATGTGCGATGGACATGAATAAAAAAGCTGGCCTGGCCAAGAGCCTATCGCGGCTTCCACAATGGGAGGGGTGACAGAAAGGCAGTGGCGGCCCACTCCAGCCTCACGCTGGAGATTGTCGTCGGTTCTGTTTCCGTAGCCATATTTCCACCACTTCCTTTGCTCCTCATACGATTTAACAGTGGCAAACCAAGAGACACGGCGCTGCCATTCTGACCATTTCGTCACCAGGATATACCAATGCAGGTACCAAGATGGACAGCCAAACTCTTTCTGGTGGGTCTCTTGCGACACCACATCCCTTGGAGGGTAACCAGCAGTTCCAGGACCGTCTTCTAGCAGCCATGTATGCTCAATCAGCAAGCTCACCCGCTATCAGCACCACTGAAAACGGTTGTGGGGAGAAGAAGCGCTAAATTACGAAGCTTTGGCTGCGACTGCATGTGTGCGCACGTCAGCTGCAGACGCGGTTCGGTTGGGACAGCCAACGGTGCGAGCGATGGCCAAAGAACCAGGGGTGACAAGAACTGGCTCTGGCTCATCAGCTCAACTGCTGGCTGGCAGCGGCTTACGAGGTTGTTTTGTTTTGCACTGTGCACAGTTCTGGCACCACCCAGATCAGCTACATTCGATGAGCGGCGACACGCACGTGATGGTCCGGCCGATCCGTGGATTGGGACGATCGCCTAGGGACCCCGGGCCGGGCTTAGACAGCGGCTGCAGAAGCTATACAGCAAGCTTCGGCCAATGACGACGCGCCAAAAAATTGGAGAGGCTGGGAGGAGGTTGGGAAGGGGAGTGCAGCATGGATCGGCCTCAGCTGAGGGCACACGAACGGTTGCATGCTGCATGAGGAGGCCGGCCTGCTCCAATTGGGAGGCTCCACGCATGTGAGAGTGGCTCCACTCACGGAGGTGAAGGTCCAGTGAAGCTCGAGCAGCACCAGCAAAGCGAAAAGCCAATTTGCCAGGGCAGCCGAGGCCAATTGATTGCCATCGCCAGGCCAACATCCGCGCACAGCTCCATTGCGCGTCGCAAGCAGCCTCGGTGCGAGCAAGAGGCCGGGCCGCCGCCAAAGCGTTCGGGGGCGTTGGGTGCCAAAAGCAAAAGGGGAAGCTGAGACGCGCTAGCATATCGACCACAACAAAGCTAGTCCCAACTCAGACAGCTCCACGGCAGCCCAGCCACTCCCTCACTGCACGGCAGCGAAACGGATTCACAACAAGCCCCCGGGAGAGAGCCAATCTACTTGATCCCTCGTCGCGCCTCGCTGCTCCATCTCTCCTCCACCCCGCTACTGCACCCAATTGCACAACCCCCATCTCTACACGTCACCACCATAAAGCTGGCTACTTTTCAGCACCCATTTTCCAACCCATACATCTCACTGTGAGACCCCCAAAGGAGCCAAGAAGTTCTTTCTTGATTCCTTTCGAATTGTTTTCGAACGGTTCGAAGGGTTTTCGAGAAAGAGCAACCCGACTCCGGCAAACTGGATTTTGAAGCACGAGTGAGTGCACCCAGCGACCGAATAATGCCCGGACCGCCTCACTAACAGGGCCTCAGGTTCCGATCCCCTTCAGTGTCTTCCCGTCTGCGTATCGGAACGCGGAAGTTAAGGAATCTACCAGCATCAAGGTAGAAGGCGAACAGAAGCTCTCGCAACAGACAGCACACGGAGGGGAAGGCCACGAAGAAACCCACGAATCCTTCTCAGCCACCGTCCACGCTCTCCCTAAAGCCCCATCACAAGCTCCATCTCAAGCACCTTCTCACCGCGACACTTACGTCAAGGAAGAAGTCCGCGTTACCGAGCAACAGCAGGCCCGCCAGCCTGCGCAGCACCAGCACAGGGAAATCCGCATCCACGAAGAAGAGCGTCTTCGTCGTCCTCAGGCCCACCGCGAAGAAGTTCATATCCACGAACAGACCCGCTACAGACAGCCCCAGCAGCAGCAGTTTCGACCGCAGCAGCGTCAAGAGCGTGTAGAAATCCAAGCTTCGCACGACCGGTAAGTCCTGATTCATTGATTCATTTTACCGCCCCTTTTGTTATGCCAGCGCACGCTCCGCACGGATCAACGCAATAGCTTCCCAGCCCCCCTGAGCTTGGCGGCTAGCAAGCCACTCCGAGCCGCTAGCCCATTTCTTCTGTTGTTGTCCTAGCGACACGCAGTCCCCACTTTTCCTCACCTCCTCTCCCCTACCCAAGCTGACCTTCCTCCTCTTCTAGCTACCAGCCCCCATCCCAACCTTCTTCCTCCTCCCACTCCCACATCGAGGTTCAAGACAGGACCTACGATCGTCAGTTCGACACAGTCCACGGCCCTGCCACAGACTACGCCCCCTCTCAACTCGACGTTACTGAGCATCAGTTTCGTGAGCGCACTCGTCCCATCGTCGCTGAGCAAGGTTACACCAACCTCAGCACCCACCCCAACCAACAACAAGCCTCCCGTTACACTAGGGAGACTGTTACCGCCAAGGACACCTACGCACCCCCCCGCAGCACCGTTGACCACGTCGACGGCCGCTACCCATCCTCCCAGGTTCGAGTAGAAGAAACTGCTCGTTCCACTGTCGACGCTCCCAAAAAGTTCAAGCGTGATATGGGATATTACGACGACGACGGCCACTACCATTCTCTTCGTCACGGTATCTCCAAAGCTGCTCACAAAGTCGCTGAACGCGTAGCCCACCCCATCCACCCTCACCGCCACCAGCACTACTCGACCGAACACTCCCACGTCGGCTCTAAGTACGACGATCGTCGCGAGGACATCGTCGTAAAGGAAAAGTACACTACTGCTATTCCTCCCGCCGATCCCATCCATCCAGTTCAGTCCGGAGCTCCCGTTGAACGCGTCCTCCGTGTAAACAGCGCCGCTTCTTACATCGCCCCCAAGCCTAAGTCCCCCGCTCCCGCTCCTGTAGCCAAGTCAGTCGTTCGTGCATCTGCTCGTCCATCTGCCCCTGCTACTGCCGCAAAGATGTCTTCCCCTAACACCATCACTATCCCCTGCCACCACATCCGCATTGGTGATCTCCTGATCCTTCAGGGCCGCCCTTGCCAGGTCATCCGCATCACCACCTCCTCCCAGACTGGCCAGCATCGTTACCTCGGTGTTGACCTGTTCACCAAGCAGCTGCATGAGGAGTCTTCCTTCATCTCCAACCCGTCTCCTTCCGTCGTTGTCCAGAACATGCTTGGTCCTGTCTTCAAGCAGTACCGTGTTCTCGACATCCGTGAGGATGGTCGCGTCGTCGCCATGACCGAGTCCGGTGATGTCAAGCAGGGCCTTCCTGTCCTCGACCAGAGCGCTCTCCTGAACCGTCTCACAGAGGCCTTCGACAACGGCCGAGGCAGTGTCCGTATCCTCGTCATTACCGACGATGGTCTTGAGATGGCTGTCGACTACAAGGTCATCCACGGCTCCAGGTTGTAGACATCTCTAGTCAATGGTGAGTACTTGTTCACTTCTTCATCAAGTCATCTCTAACTCTTCTCAGGCCGCATCCAATCTTTCATCTGTACAATGCCCCCGTGGGAGTTTGTTTCCAGACGGCCGCTTCTTAAATTGTGTTCATAACCTTTGCTTCATCACTTGGCTAGTTACTCTACGTCTTGCCTCGGGCATGGGTTGGAGTTTATCGCTTGCACTCTCTGAGGCAAGCGCTGTTCATTCATATAGTAGTACATGGCGCTGAATTTTTGGTCAAGTGGTGGAGGTACTCGAAGCTACACTGGATAGTTAATGAATTGCATCTCTTTGATCTCTATCCTCTCAATCTATTCATTTGATATCTGCTTACTTCAGTCTTCCTATGTCCATCCCCTATTGCCAATGACCTGTTGCCTAACACCACTACCCGGAGCTACCCCGCCCACTTTACACCAGCCGCGACATCTCCTACTCCAGCATTACTTCAAGTGCTCCTTGCATCATGGGTAGGGTGAACAATGATTGTTCCTTGCTTCATATAAAATTTAACATATCATTAAACGAAAAATCATGTCTAACATAGACGGACCACTCTCACTTGAGAACCATGTCTTTCCTGGCCTGCCGCCTTTCCCTGAGAACATTCCAACCGCACAACTTCTTCGTATATCCCTCGAGAAGTTGCTCAGTCATGACCCTGAAGAGGAAGACCGGTTCTGGAAAGCATCTGTAACTTAGGGTTTTTCTACCTTGATCTACGCACATCAAACAGCAATCTACACTCAATCGATGGGCAAGCACTGCAACGAGACGCCGACCAACCTTTCGAAGCAATGAAATCCTTCTTTGACCTCGACGTAGGACAAAAACTGCAATACGACTTCAAACAGCAAGGAAGCTATTTCGGCTACAAGGGCTAAGGCGCAGGCTTTATCGACGCCCGTGGCACCCGCGACCGCAACGAATTCTATAACGTCCGTCCGTCCCCTCCCACACAATTAACCCACCTAATGCCCAAACAGATCTCCAAAGACGATGTCCCCGACCTCTCCCCATAGATACTCACTCCCCACCGCACCCTATTCAAGTCCTACGCAACCTCCCGTCACGCGCGCCTCCCCCTCACACCCGCTGCCCGCGCAAACGGCGGCCTCACGCCCCTGCACCCCCTGCACGACCCCTCTGGCGACCAAATCCGCTTCGTGAAAGCGCCTCCGCAAACGCGTGCTGCCGTCGCACTCGGCGAACACACGGACTTTGGCAGCGTTACATCGCTGTTCAATCGCCTGGGCGGGCTGCAGGTGCGCTTGCCGGATGACTGGGCGTATGTGCGGCCATTGCGCGGGCATTGTATTGTGAATCTGGGGGGTGCGCTGGTAAAGTTTTCGGACGGTGGGGTGCGGAGAAATGTTCATCGGGTGGTGGCGCCGCCGGGGGAGCAGGGAGATGTAACAGGGTATAGTTTGGTGTATTTTGTCGGCCGGGGGATGGGGTTGTTTTGAGGAGTTTGGTGGGTGGGGAGGGTGGGGAGGAAGAGGTTACGGCTAAGGAGTGGGTTTTGAGGAGGGCGTTGGGGAGGAGGGAGGCTGGTGGGATTAAGGGGAGGTGGGATGAGGGTTTGATAGATGTAATCAGTGAATAGAGTGGTATTCACAAGTGAGCGATAGTATATATGCCAACCAAGGTAGCCGAATCTTAAGCTTGAGCTTAACTTTTGCTACGCAACAAGTGGCGGCAAGTTACTCACGTTAGCATGAATCTCTATTTATTGAAGCAGCATGTGTCAGACAATAGTTGCGTTAGAGAATTCTGCGCAATCAGTGTTCGGATTCTTGTACTTTTTCTATGAAAATGAAGTCCTATGTAAGTGTGGTAAAGAAAATGTATCAATTTCATTTCGAGCCTCGTCCAGCTTTAGACGATCCATATACTCTGCTCAGCCGCCGTATCGTAAAGCGCGCACACATTTTTCTCAAAGGGTCTACCAGTACCCAAGCGTTCATAGCATGGTGCAAAATTTGGACGTTCAACCTTGCGCAAGTACCGTATAGATAATATGTAAGCTCCACATGTTCCCCAAGCCCAAAGACAATTGCTTCGGTGATGTGATCTGGCCATGAAAAGTGCGACTATATCATGAGCCGAACGGCATATAGCATCATCCCGGTAGTCCGGGTGTTCGACTGATGCCCAGCCCGCGATTATCTCAGGCGTTGCATACGTTGCAACCCGTCGCCAATTATCTTTGCCAAATCTAAGACGATTATCAATGGCCTTCTCTATTTTCTTTGCGTCCTCTCGAGCGAAATGCGCATCAATAGCGACCTGAAGTAGCTGCCCACGTATCTTTAGAACAGCGAATCGAGTTTCGTTGCCGTAACAATCCTGAGGCAGCGGCCAAGGAATATCAGTGTACTCAGGGAGCTAGGTGAAAGTGTCAACCTGCAGCATGACCACGCGTACAAGTATAAACAAAAGCTCCAGAGCCATTTCATCCGATGCCCATCGTACATGCATACCGCTTGAGTCATCATTTTCGCGCTCACCAGGGCTACTTGACTTCACTCACGCCCAAGACTAAGTGGGAATGCCCCGAATTCTTGATGTAGCATGCTGCTCGGATTACTTCCATAGTAAACCGTGACTATCGTTAAGCCATAGCCTACCGGCATAGATCTAGCTTGTGTCTATAGACACGTCATCGCTTTGTGCCATCCCCCTACGCTCCAGTGGTTGCAATGCTTCCCCATAGTCATGTTGAAAATAACCGTATCGTTGCGCTTTCGGGTATTGCGTCTGGGTGAGGTCGAGAGCAGAATATGTTTCCACGATAGTTCTCCAGCTTGCGAAAATCTCCCGTTTCGCAGAACCAATCCCTTGCGAATTTCTCTGGAATGTGTTTTTAACCCCCAGGGCCTGTTCGTTTCCAACAGAGTCACCCGTGATCGCCTTTGGGTTTTCCCCATTTTGACACTGCATGAAGATTCCCCAGCTAGCGCTTGAAAAAGACAAAGTTCGGCGACCCAAAAGCCACTCTTGGAAAACCCAACCACGCTTCAATAGTTGACTGTTTCTGACATTGCCTTGGTAGTCTTTGGCAAGTGAAACTCGATTGATAGTTTGCAGGTAGAAGTAGCCTTGTTAATACCCATTCTTGTCACGATAAGGCAGGCGAGCCAGGGTCGGCATTTCTGCAGTATGTAGATTGTTGCGCAAGCCTCCATTAGCTGCTAATTGCGTTGCAGAGACGGTGAGCCATGCAAATTGGTAATATTCGGCCATCTTGACAGACTTGGTCTTCCAGTCATTTAAGTCATCTTGAATAATACAAACTGAGTCAATCCGGATCTTGTTGATACTTAGGTTGATAGCAAGCCAGCTTGCATCCATAAACAGTTTGGTGAGAGGCTCACGATTCCACGAAGGACATGGCGAGAGATGTTGACGCTTGCCCATTCGACATACTCTTGGTTTGCCCATTTTTGTCCTGCTTGTTCCAACGATGGCTGAGTGCGATATAGCTTCCACTTTCACCGTTTGCCTCTCGTAAGGCGAGTTGAAGCGCAGATTGATGTCCAGCGCCTTCCTTTCCAGCTATAATTTCTAAATGACGTGTGAGTAATGCAACGTCCTCGATATTGAACGACCGATTTTGAGATAGCGTTCGGTTATAATGCGGATGATTTGTACAACAATCGCTGTGCTGGGCCTTGACTGTATCAAGTTGTGGCTTTGACCAGCACTTTGAATGTATATCTCCTACAATATCTCTAGAGATACGTGCCGGAGTACCTTTGAACCCAGGATATCAGCATTTGACCTCTGCCCAGAGCCTTGATACTCACCTGGATCTGCTGCGGCGTTATATGAGACGATAAATCGTTCTTTAATCGAAAAAAAAAGCGCTAGTGTAGGTGTTCAAATGTGTCACATTCAACCCTAGGCCTATGCTTGACCATTCTTTGACCGTGTTACCCAGAATAGTACTTGGTTCGACTTTGGAAAGATTGTCCATTTAGGGTATTTGCTCTGCAATCTCTCAAAGCTTTCGATCAGTGGGCTGCAGGGTGAGCAACCGTTGGCTTTGGCCTCAACCACGTCAGAATAATCGTAGGTCCGGATGAAGAGTCCTCCCGAGAAAGTCTGAATGTCGAAACGCTCACAACGTTTGCAAAGAGCCATAGCCACTACTGTGAGAATGTAAATACATTAATTTTATAGTAGACAAAAAGGAAGCCGATGTAGAGACTATATTGACCACGATACAAGACTAAAGAATCAATAAGTGCAGGATGTCATATGATAAATCGCCACAAGACCGAAGGCTCCAACTCAACAAACTAAGCCCGGTCCAACCTGGCCTAACCCAAATACAGTACAGATCGAGAGGTTGAGTACGCCTTCTTAAAGCGCAATATCCAAACCCATTCTTAGGTACGTCTTGGTGTTTGATCAAGGGCTTTTAACTGCCTCTAGCCGCAACGGGTCACCTGGTAAGATTGCAGCATCAGGCTGAGATGTCTAGAAAACATCCGACGAGTCATAATAAGACTATGAACGGACCCCCTGCGAGTCGCGTCGCACGGAAACTCTTGAAAGACTGCGTTCTGTATATCTATGTCGGGACCACATTAGTTGGTGTCTCACTATGACTGTGATCGGTAAGGAAATGAAGACTTTTCCGAAGGTGAAAGACTTAGTTGAACGACGAAATTTTCAACTCGCCTTTGGTCTATTAGTTGCACTATACTTGGCCATGCTCATAGATTTTGTAGCATGTGTAGGTTGTAGGGCATATCGTCCGGTTTCGAAGCTGCTCATTTTTGCTGTATTCAGTCTTGCTGGCGCTGGGTGTCTTGGGACAGCCATCGGAATGCACCTGAGGTCAGTTCAAAGCCGAAAATCGACGACAGCCTGGATTCGGATAAAGATTATCAGAGTGGCTTCTGGCGCTTTCGCATTGCATACTCTGATTAGAACGTTCATCATAGCGCTTGACACATGGAGACTTCTGAAGTTTCACAACGAACCACCGGTCGTGGACATGGGCAAAATCAGGCGTGTGAAGGCTACTGTGTCTGTCACCCACGATTCCACCGGATTTATCCATCAGACAACAGAGGCTGGCTCCTTCATCAAGCATTATACGCCTAGATCATCTGCACAAGCTGCATTACCGGTAAGAGGCCTTAGTATAACCATTAAATACCAAACTGATAGTTTTCTGTAGCGGCCAATAGTGATAAGTCAGTCTCCCAGCATTAGTCTCACAAATCGCATCGGACCGCATATCCATAGTTCTATACGTTATTGGTACGGGATTATGATTGAAAGACATTTGTTCCTACTAGCGCGTTTGCTCCCCTTACATCTCCCCACGCTCGTTCCATTGGATTATGTAGAATATGCACTCGGGCCACCCTTCAGAAACACACGGACATGGTTAGTATTTTGATCAACCCCGGAAATTCTAGAGACTGGCTTGTCAAAGGATGGCGGTCACAAAACTTGCCGGCACTCCTATTGTTCTGGTCTATTTTGTTATTATATGGTTGCTTATTTTCAACAGAGTACCATTAGGTCGCAAAATTGTTGGCTTTGTGAGAATGGATTACCTCCTCTGGGTTACATATTACCCAAGTATCACATTTTATATATTGGCTAAATGGCTGAATATTTCTATCATGGGGGAGTCGAGATGGTCTCTTTCACTATCTCTGGTAGAGATATCCTCTACAATACCTATTACTTTATCCTTCGTATTGGATCTCAGGTGCCAAATATCCCTGATCTATTCGAAATCTAGCAAAGGAACGGATACCAAATAATGGTGTAGATAGGATGGAACAGACCTTTTAGGCAGGGTCTATAGTATCGACTTCCTAGTATCAATTATGTTAACTCTTATCCTTGGTATATAAATATAATATTATATTTGAGGCAATTCTCATATATCTATTGAGCTCAAATCGACTAACTAAATAATATAAGAAGAATACACAGATTAAAGCTAGGGAAGGATACCAGCCCAGCTTTTATTATATGAGAGGTGTAGAGAAACAAGGGGTAATTAATATAAACGATACATTGATATAAGTAATGCTCAATACTGGCTTTATATTAAGATCCTTCACCTTACTTCTAGAGCGGAGCCTTATAAGAAGATGGAACGAGATGAAATAGGAGCAATTAATTGGGAGGAGGGTTGTCAAGTCTGCATAAATTACCGAGGCCCATAGGAAAATCCTAGAACGTAGTAACATTCGTCACTTGAGATTTCACTGGAAAGGGCCAAAGTATGCTTGTTATAAAGCACAGGCCCATGAATAAGTACGTATCAGTGTGTTGTTTACCATTATATTCTTGTCATCACATCAAGTCGTTGTAAAATCATCATAAATGACACTTCATAGCTCGAACCGGCAGGTAACATGTATAAAATGATTTGGCAAATTCCAGGACACAGTATACACCAGCAATATAGTTTACATTCTACACAACGGAGTCGCCACAGATAAGGCCGGCTATGATCGTAGCTCTTACTGACATACATAGGAGATCAGAGCAAACAAGTACTTCAAAATAGCAAGGCCTTACCAGGGAGAGTGAATACTCACTTCGGTATGTTGAACTCATATCCAGGAGAGTCCTCAATCCTTTCTTGCTCTCTTTCAACAAACCACAAAGCCTCCTCCAATCTACATGCTACCCCTTCACACCTAAGTATATATTTCACTACTTCCTCGCACCCCCCTTCCCCTTCTCCCATGCGCTACGTTATACTCAACCACGTCAACCTCCCACGTTATGCAAAAATCCGCACAAAACCGCACTCAACCCGCCGCCCCCTCCCCCCTCCCCCCTCCCCCTCGGCAACCCCGAGCAACGGCACAGCAAGGCACTCCCGTGCCTATTTCTGGAGGCAATATTTTGCGGGATAACGAAATTGGGAAAATAATCTCGGCTGACCCGTCAGCATTTCCCTTTCCCCGAACGACGACGGGCGTGACTGGATACGGCGCAGACTTTGCGGTGAAGACGGGGGCCTCTGTCAGCGCATGCTTTGTGCCGCGGGGATGCGCTACGGGTAGACTTAGTTGTACATGGAAGTTTATGGTTTATGCCGTTTTTTGAACTATGGGGATGGAGGGGGAGGGGTGAGTGAATAAACATGTGTGTATACTTTGAATCGATATTACACTGCAGTTCTCGCAACGGACAGCTACCTCTGCAGTTTCACCCCTAGGCCACCCCCCAAAACCCCTTAGATAACACGGTCAACACCACTCAATCTGAAGGGAAAAAAAACACCTCACGCCCCCTCCAAAGCCACTCACCTTATAAATCCCCCTAGCTGAGATCTACACTCCAGCCCCCACCCACCTGATTACCACCTTGCCACACATTCCCCGACCTACCATCGCTCCCCGAGCAGCACGGCACACTAATACTCTGCACTCAACTTACGCACTAACCCCCTATACCGCACTCACAGGCACGATCCTGACAGCGGGAGCATTGCAGCGGACGCGCAAGCAAGGTAGCTTGGGCACGCACGACTCTCAGCGCGGCCACAGACGTCATAGGAAAAGATCGACGGTGGTGGGCTGGATTAGCAGTCGCTTGGGTGTGCCTTGCATGGCAGCTAGCGGATTGACGTTGGGGCAGTGTCGCGGGCGAAACAGGACGGGGGAAGCGGAAGTTAAAATCCAACGTTAGGACATTTGGGGCTGGCACGTGGTTTTGGGATGGTGCCGTGCGGGCCAAAGCGCATTTCATGGATAAGGGGATGTGGGGAGTGGATTTGGGGATGGATATTGAGCGAGGAAGTAATTGGATGATTGGGGATTGAGCATTGGCTGAGAACAGAGTCTTAAGCGCTGAGGTCTACTGATCAGGCGCAGCTCAACTAATCATGGGAGCTACCGGACTGGACTGGGCTGGTTTGGAAGGTCTTCCTGGGACCTCATTGCTGTTTCAGCACTTGTGCAAACTATACGTGAATCATGCACACACTAGACCCTTGGATCTGTCGAATGCCACACTAGACGACGGCGCGCACGTCAGACAGGGAACGGGCGGACGCGTGCTGACAACGACGGGCGCATTCGCAACTTACGTGGGTGACTCCGGTTGGTTCTAGTTTCACGAGCGTTGAAGTGAGAGGGCGTCATGGCGCGGGTAGTTTTTCGATAGGGAGCACGCCTCAATCGCTAAACATTTCCTGGTTAATGCAGCCAGTGTGTCGATTATTCAAAACTAGCTTCCAATTTTACCGAGACTCGTACTTGGGACGGGCTGTTGGACGATCTTGCGGCGGTGACTTGCCAAGAGTGCGGTGCGTGATCGAGCCATCGCAAGCGCTAGGGCTCTTGCTTCCGACTACTGGTTGATGAAGAATTGGTTTATTTCCGAGCTACACCGTATCGTCAATCTTGCTGATCACAAGGGCCGGGGGATCTGGTTTCCTAAAGGGTTCTCCAATTCCGCATGCCATATTTTATGGGATACGAGCATATCAGCAGGGTGCCCGAGTCTGTGGTCGTGTAATGGTCGAGACTGATAGAAAGTTTGCAGACGCGCTACATGGGTATTGAATTTGCTGGCATGAATCGACAATCATTTGTCATGCACGGTAAAAGTTTCTCTTGCTCTCATCCACTCTCATCTGTTGAGATGGAGGTTGTGCTGATCGCGAGCGGACTAGGCGTTCTAGCTGAAAGCCAACAAGGCGGTTCTGCGGAGGATTTGCATGCTTTTTGGCGATGGAAAGGAAGCCGGAAAATAATGTGGCCCAATGGAAAGCGATAAGCGAAAGAAGAACGTGAGGAAAAAATGCCGATTGGTCATGAGCGGTCAACTACAAGACGCCAGAAGTGTTGTCATTTTGAAGGTTTATCAACTCGGGAGCGTCCACATCAAAGTTACGATAGTTTGCCTCTGCGTTGGAATACGTGTCTCAGAAGCTCCTGCATATTTACTGACGAAGATACCGCATAGGCCCACTTGGCTCGATTGGAGTGTTTTAAAGCACTATGTATGTCGTATAAATAACTAGCTTGTCGTGACGAGCTTCAAATAGATAGGTGATCCACAGGGATGGTAGGGCCGGATCAAACAAAATGAAATCGCAGGTTCTCCATGTTGCGCGATTGAAACTAGATCTCAGCATAGAAATATCAAGTGATAGACGGTGCTCCTGGCTCGTGGGTTGACCAAATATCAGAAGGGTCCCAGGGGTGAGCGGTCACAAGCAACAAAGCCTATATGAGCGGTTGCGCACAATTGACCCACAAGGTGGCCATGATGGCCTGTACTGTTTCAGGTGCCTGTAGACTTTAGGTCGACAACGTATCTGGAATCTCAGCCGCAGTTGGAGTGAAGCTAAAGACGACACGATTCTCGTGACTACTCAACCCTCGGAGTAAAAAAATGAAACATATGAGGAAGTCGGGCCCGCATGGAACAAACACCGCTGTAGATAGTAGTGTCAGACTAAGAGCAAAAGGCAATGGTGTGTGCGATAGATTGCTTTATGCAGAGTTAGAAGAATGGAAAAACCCCCTGCGAAAGGTGGAGGCAAAGAGCAGGCATGCACAGCGTATATGCAACGAAATCTTCTTGCGGCTGCAGTGTTTATTCCAGACACCGGGTAATTGTAGCTGCAGTGAAGCGCGTTATACAGATCTGATAGAATGACCGGTCGCTGGAGCCACGGCCTCATTTGCAAAAGGCATGCAAGTACCCTTGTCGTGTACGACAGGGCCTTACAATCCCCTCATCTACATTCGGTTTTGTGCATGTCCGAACGTGTCCTTGATGGCGACCCCTCCATTGAGTGTGTTTCGTTTATGTCGCGAGGATAGTTGTTTGGGGGCACAAATGTCACCAAGCCCAAGTTGTCATTATCGTCTACTTAACGTCCACGTTCACCGCTCTCTCTGTATCCGAGATGGTTTTTGTTTTTGTATCAATCGATTCTATGCACGCGATCAAAAGACTCAGCAGGGAAGCGGCAAGCATGTAATGCAAGCATGCAAGAAGGATACCTGAGTGTAATCTAGAAGGTGAGGCTGGATTCGTAGCTTGATTACAAAAGACGAAACAGGGCAATGTGGTAGTAGACGACTTGGAGATGGAGGCGAATCATGGTAGAATGCTTGTGCAAGAGAGACGGAGGCCCATCTCGCGACCACGTCCGATGTTGCTTCAGGTGAGTAGGTGGCGTTTGTGGCTCTGTCGTGGTATGACAGTGACATTTAGCATTCCGTCAGGGTGATGCAAGCGTCTCGCGCAGACGGACCAAAAGACAGGTAGAGATGCAAGGGGAATCCTCGTGTATAATTTACAGCAGGAAAGGCGAGCGATGATTTGAGATTGGTGGAGCTAGCGCAGGAGTAAGCACTGGCAAGGCGGCGAAGAATCAAGACGAGCGCGATTGACAGCGGGTGATGATGAGATGACACGACGGGGACCGGGAAAGCAGGGCCCTGGATCTACGTGGGTAGGCATGTGGTATGCAGCCGGCTTAAAGCGAGGCGACGCCACAGTGGATGACAGCCCCTGCGAGATTGATAGCAGGCGTACATTGCCTACATGACACGGAAGGGCTTGGCGAGACGGAATGTCAGGCGGTCAAGCAGTTGTTGTGCAACGCCATGGCGAGGAGTTGATAGTACGGTGGCATTGCAGGGTGTGTGAGGCTAGGGATGGAAAGAGTGGTGGTAGTGGTAGTGGTAGCAGCAGCATCAGCAGCAGCAGCAGCAGTAGTAGTATGGTACACAAGAAGACGAACCCGAGGAGAGGGACGGGTTCCGCGGATGAGGGCCCTTGAGAGGTTTGTGGGGCGTGCAGGGTAACCAGGGGTTTGTACGGGAGGCGTGTAGGGACATCGGGAGAGCGGCTGGGCACTGGTTGTGAGGGTGGCCAGGATCTGTTACCAGGGACTAGGTAGGGAGTTACCAGCAGCCGGAATTCTAGAGTCCAGCGGCCAGAGTTCAGAGTCCAGCGCCCAGACGCTGGGACGAGAAGCAGAGGCCGAAGCACAATACCAAACACTGCAACGGATACTTGCCGAGTGCGAGAGCGAGGAGCGAGGAGCGAGGGTGCCCGAGTCACGTTACAGGACTCGGGAGCAGACTCGAGCGGTGTAATTCCTTCCCGCACATGTAGATAGACACACACGTGCGGGCGGTCATGTCGCGCCGCAGAGGCCATGGGATGGGGATGAGGCGAATTGCCATGTCGACTCGAGGGTGTCTGAGGGCGTCTGAGAGTGTCTTGGTGACAGTTGTCGGGGCCGTGTTTGGCGGCCGGCACAATGTTTGATCGGCTCCGGCTAGTGGATGGGAAGGAAGGATCCATGATCAGCATCGGGCAGGCGCGACCCCCGATCTAGGAAGGTGCACCCACCCCTGTGCCAATCATGGAAGCAGCAGTCACCCACCCCGATCGCCACACATCCCCCATACGGCCACCCTCAACCTGTCACGCATCCCAAGGGGGCTGTCCTCAGCTCAATCCAGCTTCGTCCAGCTTCGGCCAGCTTCGACCAGTTCTCCTAGCCTGCCGTTGTTGATCAATGATCGTGTTCGCCCCCGGTTATCGTCTTCCTGTGGCTGCGCCATCTGCGCTCACCAGCTGCTCACCCCACTAACTTCTGGCTGTCCGTCTGCCTGCCTGTCTGCCGCTTCGCCGGGTTGCCGGGCACAAGTTGCTCACACTACACACCTGCTGTTTGAAACTCGCTGCCAAACCCCATCCGCGCGAGTCAACGGCATCGCCAGCCGGACATCGCTGTCGTGGTCCCTGCCTTGCTGCTATTTCTGTGCCACTAGGCGAACGCCTTGCTCATCTCTCTGCTGCCGCGCTAGCATGCCTCCTCCAGACGCATCAGGTATCTCGACACAACTAACCAGCAGCCCTCACCTGGTTCAGCCTCCCGCGCCTGGGGCCTGGGATGGCGTCGTTGCACAAAAGCACGCGCCGTCCAACCACCAACCTGGTTGGGCGATGCGGCACCTGTCTGCCGGCCATGGTGTCCCTCTTGCCCGGCCTTCACCTCCAACGCCGCTGGCATGGGTGCGGCGTGCACAACATCCTTTCTCGACTCGGATGGCCCTCCGCTTTGGAAGGCGCACAACTGCACATCGCACTCTGCTGTTCACCCTCCCCCTCCCAGCTGGCGCTCCGACCTCGCACATCATCTGCTCTCTCCAGTCACTGCACCACTCATGTTGCGAGCTGGTCCATATAAGCAATTATAATGGTACCGTGCCACTGGTCCTCGTAAGTAGACATGGTGGCACCCTCGTCACCTCCTCCCACTGTCCATCCGGTCTGCCAAGCGCACGAACCATTGCCTCGTCTACTCGAGCAGATGCAGATTTAGTACCAAGTCCGTGTGTACGTGCTCCATCCCCAAGCGAAAGCCTACTTCGTGGGGCAGCTCGCAGCGGACTATGGCAAGGCTGTCAAGCCTCCAAAGTTCTCCCACCGCCCTGCCCTCGACCCACGGCGCCTGGCTGTTGTCATCATGGCACACTGACAGGTTACTGCGGCGCCCACTCTGTGCGAGCGCAGGTGAGATAATCCACTGCAGGCCACCGAGGTGCAGCAATCCAAATGGGCGAGAGACAGCTTACCCCCCTGCTCACGCTGCGTCCCTTCAGAAGCAGCAAGATCTGCGTCGATACGGGTCTGGCAGAGCGGTGGAGTTGGCGCCGCTTCATCGCCGGCTCGTGCCTGGAGTCTGCGGCGTAGTGCTATTCTCCTCTGTTTCTCGTCCAGCCAAGCCCGCAGCGTGCACGCTCGGAGAATAATAGACTAAACCTTAAAGCTCACCTGTCAGAATTGCAGACGTCGTGCTAGACGCGCCTGTCTGCCCTCCGTCGGCGCTTGCTGGCATTCCCCTGGTGCATCGCCTGGGGTGCAAGATCGCGCAGCATGGATGTAAAGGACGGCCCGTTGCAGTTCTGCTTTGCCTAGAAACGCCTCCTTCGCTGGTGTTGCTCTTTGCTTCTTAAACTCCCGGCGCCCGTCATCACCACCCATCTGACCCTTTGCGAACTGCTGAGTGCTTGCGCCGGCTCCCCTTCTTACCCTGAACCAGATCAACAACACCTCCCAACCGTCCTCTGTGTATTCTTCGTTCCCCGCTTGTGCTATATCCATCCTCATCAGACCGTCTCCCTTGTCCGAGTATAAAATTCAACGATATTGTATTCTGATGGTACACTTTCTCCTTAGTGCATGACTCCCAACAACTCACGATAGTCGTTACATCATCCGCACCAAGAATCTCTAGGTGAGTTCCGTTCTTCGCTATGCAGGTATTTTCTAGCACCCCCGCTTCTGGCGTAGGCAACTTCTATTGCCTTGTATCTTGTGGACTATGTGTGGCCGAGCATATCTAAATGGGGTAGTTGACGCCTATCAGCTACGGTACCTACATTGCACTTTCTACGCACTATGAACCCTGGGCACGAGACAAGCTAATCACAAGGCACAGCATATATCAACTCTCGTCGCCCGTCATGGAATATCTTACCCTGCAAGATATTCCGCAACGCCACTGTAACCCACTGCACTCACAGAGAATGACTTCGCCACATTCCGTTGAAAGGCCACTGGGCAGTATGAGCGCTGCGGTAAGTCTGGTCTCTCTTTCTTCAGGCATCTCGCCGCACTCTATTCCCTCATCTCATCCCCGCACACTACCCTGCCTTCACCCAGACCTACGGCACGGCCCCTTGGCCTTCAGGCCCCACCCCGCCGAGTACGACTCTGCAGGCGACGCCCCTCTGGAGGGTGAGAGCCTTCCAGAGGACTCGAGCACGTCACACCAGAAGAACTCATCTAGCTCCCTGCCCCATCCTCCTATTACACACCGTGAGCACACGAAAGGCTACACTGTCACCATAGATGGTGTAGCTCGCACCTACCCTGTCATGACCGCGAGCTCCATCGAAGTCGAGCTTCGTGAACGAAGACATTCGACCAGTCTAACTCGTAGACAGAGCCGTCACATGCGTAGTTCACCACCTATTCAGCCCGGTGAGCAGCATGACAAGCTTCCCTCATTCTCAGAAGTAAGATGATCAATTGCTTCATGGTGAGACCACCCAATACTGACCGGCAAAGTTTGTCCACATCACAACGCGCGCAAACACGCCACCGCGGACACCAGTTCGCAGGAACGACTCAGCTGACAGCTCTCCGCGTGCGCGGCCTCAGTTTGAAGACGCGCCCTGGCAAGAAACGAAGCGCCGGCGCGTTGACACCCTTGGGGATATCTACCAGACACGCCCATCTCCGCATAGGCATTCCGTTTCCCAGGAACATCCAGCCCCCCGAGAGCTTCCAGTTCATCAAGGGTACGCAGCCCCTCAAGGGTATTCACATCACCATCACCGGCAATCAGCTTCTCAAGATCATCCAAGCTACCGACAGTCAACTTCTCAAGAATATCCAAGCTACCGGCAACCAGCTTCTCAAGAACATCCAAGCTACCGACAATCGACTTCTCAAGAACATCCAAGCTACCGGCAGCCATCTTTGCATGCTAGCATGTCATCCCAAAGTTCTTACGCACCGGCATCAGTATCGCATAGTTCGGTGTATGATCATAGACACAGCTACTACCAGGAACCCGCACCAGCCTCGAACACCTATTCGTATGAGCGCGCACAGGATCCATACTACAACAGGTCCTCATACTCTGGCGTACCTCACCCTAGTTACGAAAACGGATACAATGATATTCGCTTCCAACAACACGTCGGCCTCGACCACAATGCATTCAATAGGAAACGACGAGGCAATTTGCCTAAAGAGGCTACGAACCTCCTCAAATCTTGGTTTCACGCGAATAGGCCTTCACCCTATCCATCAGAAGACCAAAAGCTGGAGCTTTGCCAGATGACTGGGCTAAGCTTGAATCAGGTACGTTGGCATCTCTCTACCTAGTGGTTAGCTACTGCATACGCTACATCTGTCGATCGTTGTCACTGTAAGCGCCGCGCTGCCAGTGCCTCGGCTAGTGTCAGCGACGCGTGAATTACAACGTGCAGCCATCATTACTTGACCGCCAGTATACTAACTGATCATAGGTCTCGAACTGGTTTATCAACGCCCGGCGTCGACAACCCCAAAAAGAGGCCCGTGAGCGCGAGTCTAACGGTTCAGAAGTGCCTACATGATTCGACACTAAGCGTCATGCTGACGAATCGTGATCCATTCTCTCACAGGATTCAGATCAGCATCGTGCATTAAGGTTGGATCGAACCGTGTCTTTCCATGTCGCTATTTTACCACGACGCATTATCTCGGACTAAAGACTCACAGGCTAACCGCTTGTCTGTTTCTCCTCATCTCAAACACACTTTCTTCACATTTTCTCCTTACTTTATTGGGCTCGGTGTCGTCATGGTGTATGGCGAATTGTTTTAGCTTTCTACTGGCATGAACATGGTGACACAATGTTTTACACATGTCGGCTTTCCAATGGTTGAACACGGGACGCGTTGCTTTTACACATCGGTATACCAAGATTTCTTTACAGAGGCTTCACGACCAAGCCTCTTCATCACGGGTTCTTATTTACTTGCACACCAAAGCCTGGAGTCTACGGCAGTCGAAATGGGTGCATCACGGAACAGAGGCGTCAAATGGGAACTTCACACGCATTGGACCCTGGCTTTGGTCTAAAATTCCTCGTTCGTTTCCTACTAGGTATCCTAATAATTACGGGCTCTATTCGTTTGTCAATCACCGTGTGCTTCTTTGGCGGATCACTGAGCTTCAACTCCTGTGCCTCTCGGAAGAGACTAGCTTACTCTCACAGAAACTCAAGTCAATATCCCAAAACACATCTCAACAATAGGCAGCGTCAAACAATAATCATCAAACCCCCTTATCTGATCCCGGTCTATCGGAAAGTTTCCACACCCCACAATGGTGAAACATTGGAACGCGAGAGTGGCGTAATCTACCCGTCCTAGAATTCAGACTATCGCACTATCGAATTTCCCAAACCAAACTTCTCACAACACCAAAACTCCCCAAAGCAGCAGCGCACCCACCTCCCATCAGCCTTGCACTCGTTAGTCATGCCTGAATCCGGAAACCCGGGACGACCTTCTTGGGCACCGGAACATAGTTTCGAAAATTTTCGAAAATAGGTCCAGGCGGCCCCACGACTCGTTCCGGTGTTTCACCTGCCAAACCTTCTCAATCTGACGCGAGAACGGGAAGCCGGCATGGACAAACGGGCAGCCCATGCACAAAAAATACGCCGTCCTCCGTTTCGGTATTTCAATTCCTGGTGTATATTGTCGTCACAAATATAAACAGCCCACAGCGCCGCTTGCTTTTGTGGCGCGGATCCCGCGCTCCGTCCTAAACCACCTTGCGCACTTGTCTATGATTTGACGACATGCCGAACTCGTTTGGTTTGCTCGCCGCCCGCCCTTTTATGCAAAAAGCAGCAGAAGGATTAGAGTTTGACTGTCAGACGTCACTTTAACATCCTGGCTACGATCGGATCCGAGGCCGGGATGTTGCCGTGCAGGGGGGAGACTAGACCGGGTGCCAGGGAGAATAACTTAGTCTACCTCACGCAGTCTTCTTCGCACGAACCACCCTCAGGGGATTAACTAGCGAGCGCGAATATCCCCCAAACCCCGAAAGGAAGCCATAGTGCCGGTGACATTGCCGCTAGTCCTTCCACAAGCAACGCATAGCGAGTCGTGGTGCCTTTTCTTGCGCAATCACTGACCTACTTGTCGTCGTGACGAGAACGAAGCATTTTAATGGCGCGATCATCCATACCCGTGACTCGCTTGTGACCACCCATTGACACATGCTGGACGCACCACTTCACCGCTCTAGACCAGATCGCCATACGGCCCCCCCCCCCACACTTTCCCGAAATCACGATCACCGTTAGGCCTGGCATATCGGTCCGGACCGAACACGCTGCCATGTGATGGATATTGGTTTTTTTGGGCGGGTGAGGCGAAGTGGTTGTTGAGAGGAGCGAAGTAGAGATAGTGAGTGAAGATGTAGTTTTACATCATTGTGCTTGATGGTGGGGAGCGGAGGGTCAAGGGCGTGATTGAAGTGCAGAAGCGTAGAAATATACGTCATATATGACTGCGGAATCAGGCAATGGCCGTTCGAGCTTTTGATCTAATTTGTGGTGCTCTTTCCTCTCTGTGAGTGGGCTTGAGCAAACTTTCTCTCCTTAGTACCGCCTTGACCATGTTGCAGTTATTCCTTTGCTAGATGGAATCTGGTTGTAGCACGGCTACAAGGCCAGTAGGTACAAAAGTAGAGCCACATATGCGTAATGCGTTCGATGGGACCCAGCGCTTGATACCGGGGGACCGATATTCGATGGTTCCTTGCGCGCGGCCTTGCCGCTTATCGCTCGAAAAGAGAGCAAGATCACCCGATGATGCAAAAAATACTAAGGTTCCATCTAGTACAGTTAGCCTTGCGATGAAGACACCTATTCAGAAGCAATCATATTGCGAGGCTCCCAGGGTGCATCTCTGGTTACGGCCCGGTACGGGCGCGAACCGCGGGTGATGCTGCATGTTCACAAGGCTAGGCGATCGAGGTAAGGCTACCAGGAAACCGGCGTCAAGGCGTACCGGATCTGACACGTTGGCGAAATGATTGGTGGATCGAATAGGACTGAGATTTGTTTGGCTGTGGTTGGCAATAACTTGGTTGGTGGATGCAACGTCATGTGTTACCAACAATCAACCTCACCACTTTGGACGCGAAGAGAGTGCCAAGAACATTGAAGTGGTTGGCTGTTGCCTCTTGAACGCAATGCAGATCAAGGCGCCATGCTTGTCTGCCTGTGATAAACTGTATTAAACTTAAAATATATGTGCCTCCTGAACTTACCAAGACTATGTGTACGCGACAGGGTATCTTTCTCAACGCCAAAAAATGCTATAGCTACAGCAGATATTATCGCCTTCCCTCAAGAAGCGCGAGCCGAACTCCTGGGTTCTGTTTTTGGTATTTTCTTGCCATGTCGTACACAACTTCTCCCCACCTAAATTCCCCACTCCGGGATTTTCGCTTGCATGGGCTGTGTTTAAACGGGAGGAACCAATCGAGAGGTTTCTCCCCCATCGTATCTGACCACCCTTGCATGAGGGATGTTGCCCATGGATGCTGAAACGGCTTCGTCTGCATCACGACAAATACGCGTCCGTTGCTTCTCTGTACAGTTCGCAATATAGGCCAATCATCGTCGGTGTCCAGGCTCTTGAGGTCGCTATGAGACGGGGTGGGCGGGGTAGGAGGCGACTTCGGCTCATGTGGCATCCTTGATATCAAGAAAGCGATATTTGAAACACCTCCTCGTTGAAGTGCTTCCACTGACGTGTAATTGATGGCGAGATTGTAGCCTGTCATACAGCTCATCGTAGACCCAAATATACAGAAGACTACACTGACAGCCAGTGCACCTATCCAGGTGCCCGGGCGGGAACCAACCTAGTGAGAATTAGCTTTTGACACTATTGATGGTGTGGCATGAATCAGACTTACCTTAGACATGCGGTCAGCTAAGAAAATGGCCACTATGATCCAGGCATAAGTAACATAAAGTGCAGCATAGAAAACCGATTGCAAGAAGTATTTGTGCGTCGTTTCTCCAATGATCCCACCTGCCCAAGGGCAATAGTGATCCATTTTGCGGACGCAGCGACCCAGCTCCTTGCAGTGGTGGGCTCGGTCTGGCTTGAACGAATTGCATTTATTGCAAAAGAGAGGGGCCCCTTCGTAGTCACAAATGTATGCATCGTATTGCTCCATATGCTCCGAATTTACATCCTTCTTCTCAACCGTCAAGTCGCCAGGCAGTACTATGTCTGGCTTTGACCAAATGACCTGAAGAAGGCGCATCCATGATATGACGAGTATGAGGAGAAGTATAGCGTATATGACGATGAGCGCGATACCGGTCGACCGCCGAGGCTGAATGTTGGATTGCTGGAGGTCGCTGGAGGGATTTACAAGATACTGGATGCATATCAAATAGCAAAAAACCCAGCTGACATAGCCAATCACACCAAGTTCGAGGAGAGGAATGATGACGGATGTCGCCTGCCCAAGTTTCTGTTCGAGCGGTGTCGCATTACGCGCTTCAGGCCTTTGTCGTGAATCTACGGGAGCAGGCGCCATGATAGGAGAACGCCGCAAGCTGTACCTCGCGATAAGGCTGTGGAGACGACGTGAGGTTGGTGCAGGAGGCCGGATGGCGCGGCGCTGGTGCCAAGCAATTAGCTGATCTGCTATTGGACGACGACATCACCGCTGGTCAACCCCCCACTCCCTTCCCAACCCCGCAATAACAACGACAATTCCTAAACATTGCTCACAAATTCACGTCATGGGCGGCATGATTTACTCCAATGTTCGTTTGAGCTAGTTATGGCGAGTCAATGGTGAGAATATAGACATGATGACGAGTAGCTACAGATGAAAGTGAAGGACCTCCGGAACAAGAGCGCTACTGCAAAGCTAGCCCAAGTCTCTCACCGGCAATCTTCGCATTTCCACAGCCTTGTCGCTATGGCTTCACGCTCGTCGCTGGAGATGGCCCCGAGGTGGCCCCCAGAATCGGATTGCGAGTTTTGGCCCCCCAAAGTCGCTCGAAATTGCCCTCTCCGGCGACAGCCAGACTCAGGATGTATTGGAGGAGCGTCACAGGGCAAATGGATCCTCATGATGTGTCAACTCGGGGCAACTTTTAAAGTGAGGCTCTGGTATCTCGGGGGGCATATATACAGCTGCGCCCTCTGAAAATTCTTGCCGCCGAAATACACCGACATGTCACAAATAGCTAAAGCCTCATATTCTGAGCTGGAATCTAGGCAGCATATGGTATTGAGTTTATCGCACTCCGGTGAGTAGGCGGCTTCTTAGTAGACCCCACGAAGTTCTGACTCAAAGCAGACTTTCCCGACGCTGCTCCATTTCCATTCGTAATGTGATCCAACAGATGGTAGCGCAACGACGTTGCACTGGTCCAGATATCGAAGGCCAAAAACGCCCCACGAGCTCAATGAGAAGCCCCGGGTTCACCGCCACAATGATGGATCACCGGTATCAGCCCTGGCCGGCGGCGTGCGCGCCTAGGCTTTCAAGCAAAATTTCACAAACAAATCGGCCTGGATGCCAGGTACTCGCCGGATCACATCGACTTCAGTCGCTAGTCTCTCAGCTTATGACGAGGTTACAACGAATACCGCGCCGCTAGCCGTTCGAGATTGCCGCCCCTTTCAGAACATTGTCGTGCATTCAAAACAGGCAGGTCTATCATATGACAGGTAGGACGGGCTGTGGGTGTAGAGGCTAGTTTCGAAATAGCCTGGCTAGCGTTACGTCGCAGTTGCTTAGGTAGCCCGAAGAGACAGCACAGCCTTGTCAAAATTCAGTCTGTACCTGCAGATTCGACAGCCCTCTGGGACTACCGCTACCTACAAGAATTCCGGAGACCAGGTAGATCACAGGTGCCGACATTAGCCTCGATATGTTGCATCAAACCCTGCTTTTCATAGACTATTATAATACTAAGGTGCGTCGATTTTTTTATATTTGCTTTCCTAAGTTTATTCGAAGCGTTTCTTGAACACTTCAAACAGTAAGCCTTACGAAACATTACAGGCAGCCATGCAAGACAGCATGTAACCATGTGAGCAACGGACCCATCGCCATCGCCAAGCCTACGCTTAGCCGGTATGAAGTCGTTGCTCACTTTGCCTATCATCTACCTCTCTCGCCCCTCACACATGGACGGACCATCATGCTTACCGGTATGCTACCATACCAGGCCAGATTACTCCCTTCTTGTATCAAAGCCGCGAGGCATAGATTGAGCCCTCATCACCGAGACCCACCCTTGCTGCCAAAGCTCACATTACTATGATTCAACGAACACCTGCACAATACCATACTTGCGCACTTGTCTGGTGGTGGCTAGTGCTTTGCCTTGTTCAGTCCTTCTCGGTGCCCCCGGCTTCCTTGTCCTCAACTGCTTGCGCCTTAGGTGTATATACCCTTGGCCTGAGCGATGGCCCTGTCTCAAAGGTCCTTCCTATTCCCTCCTCAGGTATTTCAGGATTCCTGGCGCGAGAGGGTATCAGGGTTGCCATGAATAGCCATACGGATATAAAGCAGGAAGGGGCTTTTTCATCTCGTTCTACACAACATCCAACCACTACCTTTCGACTTGCTCTCACCACTTTCAAGCAATCCCTGACCATACCTCCTGTGCCTCTACTGCCTTTTTTTTAAGGCCCAAACAGAATGGATACACTATCGTCTCTCCGCCCGAAGTTTCAGTTTCCACTGAACTTCAAACACAACAACTCCACCGAGAGTTTTGAGAGCGTCGGTAGTGACTCTCAACCTTCCACTCCACCGTCATTTTTCATCGAAAATCCCTTTGAGAACTCGGCAGGCGGGGTTTTCGCTACAACCAGGGCGGCCATTGAACACGGGGAACCGCCTGTAGATAGTGACAAGAAACCGAACATCGTCTGGTTCTGCCACGAATGTGGGACAGGGCCTTACGGCGACTGGCAAAATGCATGCGTGGGCTGCGAGCATAAGAAGTGCGCACTTTGCAAAAGGGAAAAAGTGCCGTGAGCCCACCTATTCGCGCCAATACTGTCTACTCGTCGCCTTACATCAACAACCATCTATCCGAATCCTACTTCTTACCTGTAGACTCTGACCGCTTGTTTGGGTTCACTACGCCAATCCCTAGCCAGTCTACCGGAGCTGTCTTTAGACAACATTTGGAGTCTTGACGCATTACTTCTTCACATGTATTTTACAAATTTTGTGTTACGGCGCGTTCCCTCGGCATCTCAGCAATGCTTCACCTGCGTTTGTTGGTATTCAATCAATACCCATGCTTCCGTCCTCGGACAGCCTTTTGCACTCGTAGTTTAGATTTGTTTTCAGCCAATTCAATTCATTATTTATCCAAGTATTGATCTCTGCGCATTTAAATATTTGAGTTCGTTTTAAGCCGGCCGGCAATCAGACTAGCTCTCAGATTCTTGTCCTCTCCTTGCATATCAAGCTTGCAAGAGATAATGTGATTTTGATATATCATTTCTTGGTCACTTTCCACGTTTTTTGCTGCAGGTACATGAAACGTGCAGTGAAAATGCCTGGGTACTCATGCAGCATTCCTGAGATACTGCGGCCAAATGCTTAAATGCACAGTTGCGTAGTTTGCCGAAATGCGGTGAATCTTGCTAGACCATTGCGGTGAAGTCCGAGGTAAGGAGCCTACGAGAGGGCGAGTAAAGCAATAAAGCCACTCTCTAGCCACACCGGCTACTGGATTACGAGAAGGCGAGACGGAGGACTGCGTAGCTTTGCCTTGCCTTGTAGCCTGATTTTGCCTGATAGCCTTGCGAGGCTGGATAGGCCAGCATGCCCCCTGCACCGGCAGTCGGCCAGTGGCCATCAATTGTACATAGAAAGTTGCGCTTCCCGTCTCCGGTCTCCTTAGTCAAACTCTTTCTGATCTCACAAACCCTCATAACGTCCTTCGGTATCCACATTCTTACTATAAATACTAGTAAGAGTCACATCTCAGCTGGAACAGACGACGAGAGGCATACTAAAGGACTTCTATACCGCTTCGGGAGAGGCGGAAATGAAGCTTTCGCCATTGACCGAGAGGGCACGGGTGGCCTCAGGGTAAAACGTAGCGTAGGGCGAGGAGGGCGCAGCGAGGAAGAGAATTTAGTGGTGCTGCATAGCACGATGCTGGAACACAAGAAGGAGGCCAGGAGCGCCAGGGGGAAGTATAAGATCGGGGACTCTGCACTGCACAAGATCACCACTCCGTCCTGCGCTCATCACTCATACTTTTCCACTGGCCTCCGAGACTTTGTCTTGCCTTCTAAGTACAATATCATCACCCTTCAAAATGCCATATTGGTACTGTCGTAGGTCATCCCTTCTAACTTGGCTCTGGTAAAGTACTGACACAGATTAGCCAGTTGCGGGGACGGCCCACACAATAGCGAAATTGTCCTTGTCTGTATCAGCTGCGGAAGGGGCCAATATTCTGCGCGCTCCCCGTCAGAGTCGCTGCATATCCAAGCACAACCATCGCAAGACTGGCCAACGGATATACCATATACCGATGCCAGCAACAACCAAGGCCTGACAACTCGCTTCAACGCGGATCACGCCCCACACCATCAGCATGGCGGGAAGGAATATCGCTGGATTTGTTGCCAGTGTTTCTACGATAATAGCTGGACCTTGAACCCAGTCTGCATGGGCGACAGGTGCGACCACAAAAAAGGTTGCGAACGTTGCCAAACGTATCAAAACCACCGACGAGAGGACGGGACGGTCGGAGTAAGACTGAGATGAGTGGTGCTGGAGGTAAGCTTCAAATCTCGTGCGATTAATATAACGCTCTAACTCTGCTAGGCGCTGTGTTTACATCTTTTTCGGAGCTTGTTGGAGTTGAGGTTGAGTTTGTTTGCCGAGCACCTACCCCTACCCTCCCACACCACCTCTTTCCTTTGGTTTCCTAGGACTTGATTAATCTTCGTTTTGGCCTCCATGGCCTAGATTTTGTGCTGGCCTCAAAACCTGGGGATATCTCATTCTCTTGTCGGGCATAGCGTAGGCATCTCATCTCTAGAGTTCGCTTAGCGTTGCATCGCATGCGATGGATATCTCAGTGCAATCCCGTTTCAGTAGAGCGGGCGCGCATACTTCTTTTGGGAATCTCTGTCCTCATTTTGTTTTTTCATCGGGTTGGTACGGAGTATTTGACTGGTTTCTAGAAAGAACAGAAATAAAGTTGTCAATGACTAGTTTCGGAACATGTTTCAACCTCCAATTGTGAACCTAGACTTTGCAACCACATATAGGTTAGAACGCTACGATGTGGAGGTGCTTGACGTTGGTTTCTTCTCTCATTGTTTGTGGGCATACCGTCTGACCCCGTGATGCCTCAAACATCATTTAGAGCTGCGCCCCTTTGGAGGCTCTTTGGCAGACTCTCGGTGACCAGGTAGTAGGTAACAGGACGCAGGCACCAGGTGCCTAGCACCCAAATCTTATCTTGTGTAATGTTCAAGCTGCCCAAGGTAGACTACACGTTGGGGCGGTGTAGTCTGCGTTAGGTGTGGCGTCCGTAAGGAACGTCAGGCCAGGCGCCCTGGGCCGCCCACCATCAATGTGTGCTTGCCAGGGCTTCATAGTGGCCAACACCCTTGTCAAGGCAATCATGTCGCAGATTCGCGACATGGCAATCGGGCAATAGCCGCGTTGTGGCGAACGTTGAAGGATGCGCCTCTGCCGGGTTGACATGGTTGACATGGTTGATACGCTGACGAGTTGGTTCTAAGGCTTTGATGTTCAAAAATCGAGAGTGAAAAACATATGATGTTTTTTCTCAATGCCAGAACACACGACAGAGGGACGATAGGCAGATTTGCTGACGCACTTGTGCTGTGCAACAATCAGTCGCTCGCCCCTTAGCATAGGCAACAATGTGCGAGTGTGCGCCGAGTAGCAAAGCCACATCACAATACAAGTCCTTTCGCCTTTCGTTGACAATCGTGTCGACAGAAGCCTTGTTTAATTATTCGCTGCGCCCTTCCAGGGCTGTCGAAACCATATCCCTAAGCAATACAAGGGTCCCGGCGCCTAGAGGAGCTGGATGGGGCACAAGTGGAATCCTATTGCGTCGAAGATGGTGTGCTGCTACTACCACGTGTTAGATCGCTTGAAGTCCTTCTGCTGATGCCTCGAGGCCCAAAAGCAGTCGGACCAACATACAGCCTCATTTCATCGCGTTGTTACACGATGCTGCCAGAAGCAGCAATGGATTCTCAAAGTATTCGGGGCGTCAGATGGATGCTCACCCTGGGCTGGCGCTGGGCGGCCGAGGCTATCGCCGGAAGGAGGATGGAGGTTCGGCGGCATCAAAAAGACGCTTGTCCCCATCAAGCACACCTTTCACCCCATAAGATATCTGATTAGTGCCAACGTGCTGGCCTTGACTATCCTACCGATATCGCACGGTCTGACCAGCAGTGTTTTGATTCTTGTGAACTATCACACCGCATTTGAACACTGCGATATCAAATCTCCGGGCTGCCGGATCGGGGCTGTTCGCTCTTTATCCTTATCTGAGCTGTGCATGATGCAGAATGTCGTGAACGGCTTCACGTCATGCACGGGGTTGCCAGCGGCAATCATACTGACCATGAGCCTGGTCTTCCAAGGCGCCACGGCTACCATCCCGACTGCCATGTCAAGTAAGCATTCTGGCCACCCCGACATGCGTCAGCCTGCCGGGCGGGGTTCCTTGGTTCCTTGCCATCCGCGGCTCTGAGTCGTGTTTACAGATGACCTTCAGAGTCTGGCCTGCGCCATCCTTCCCCAAGCCTTCGACGCTATCTTCTCCACGTTGAGCCCCATACTTTCGTGCATCCTTCGGCCCCTAGATATACATATACACACCAGTTAGTGGATACATACATGCCAGACCAGATGGCGACCACGTCAATAGCACGACAACAGCCCCTTCCCCATCCGCAGCCTCGGCAGCTATATAGCTACATCGCCCAACCGCAACTATATAGCGACCACTATCCCAACCGTGAGAACATTTCTGATGGATTAGTGTCTATTGCTCTCACGCGTTCCAGCCACCGCAGCCTTAATACCAATAACGATGCGGTGAAGGGCGTCGTACTGGTGCAATCCAAGATAAAAGCCGAACGGGTCTCCATCAAATTTATTGGTCGAACGACATGTCGTATAACCAACGAGAGAAACCCTGGGAGCCACCACGTTGCGACAGCAGATTTGTTTTGCCATGAAAGCACCTTGTTTCGACGGCCTACGCCCAGTGCGGATTGCCCGGCTGGACGCATTGAATTTCCTTTCGAGTTCAGATTCCCAGAAGCTGTTGAATTAGATGCGCAACCGCAGAACGATTCTGTATTCCAAAAGAATGAATTATTTGAGCACGAGAAGGACCATGCGCTTCCGCCATCGCTATGGTGGAATGAAAACACGATTCGATGCGAGTACTTCCTCGAAGCCGAATTCGTCACCAAAGAACGATCATTTACATTAAACCCAGTAGTCATACATCAGCTCCGATTCAGCCCATCGGTTCCAGAAATCGGCCTACCAGACCAAGCAGCCCTACTCCCAACCGCGCCCATCCGGTTCGAAAGGAGATCTTGGCCATCAACCCCAGAACCCGGACAGGAGCGGAGAGGACCGTTGAAGAGACTCAAGCACAGCCTGAAAAGCGACAAGGCCGAAGAATGCTCATCCACCTCCCTCCTCGTCCTAAGCGCGCCTCCCCAATACCGCGTCGGCACCACCACCGCACTCAAAATCTCCCTCCAAGCCACTCTTAGCGACGGCCTCACCCAACCAGCCCCAGTCTACCTGCGCGGCATCCGCGCCCAAGCAATCGCCTACATCGCCTACCGCGTGCCCACAAGCCTCGCGCCAACCTCTGAAATCCGCAAAGACAGCACCGAGAAATTCGACCTGTTCAACCGCCGCTACGGCAAGCCTGGCCTCAAAATTACGGAGAACACGTTGCTCGATGACTTCGTCATCAACGCCATTGTACCGCCGACGTTTGCCACGTATGGTGTCGCGGTCAGGTACGATGTGCGCTACAACCTGCTGTTGGGGTGTGCGGACAAGGAGTCGGAGCATGGGGTTGAGATGAAGGATGTGAGTATCGAGCCGATGACGAGGGCGGGCGGACATCTTGGGCCGCCGGAGACGCCGCCACCGCCGCGGGGCTCGATTGATAGCGTGATACCGTCTATGTATGGGTTCTTGCGGCCGAGGGCGGCGACGGTGTGGAGGCCGGAGTCTCCGCCGCCGTCGTACGAGTAGTGTGCGTGTGCGTATAGTCGGACGTGTGGAGTAGTGATGAATGGGTAAAAATGTAATAGACGAGTGACGCGTCATCTGTTTACAAACTAGAGCTATTATCATTGTATTGTAACAATGGTCCTACCAAAACGTATGAAGCCACGATAACAGAAATCTAGTAGACGCAATGAAAAACAAAAACCCTCCCTTGACCTCGCTATTCGTTCAGTTTCACTGCTTTACACATGCGACCAAGAGCCGCTCGTAGTCGCCCCTTGTCTCGCCTTCTATCCGCTTGACAAGGTCCTTCTTGTACACTTTCTTAAACTCTGCGTAGACCGCGCTCATGAATTGCGGGTTCCAATGGCAGCGGACAACGCGCTGGACAAGGAGGCTGTCCTTCGTGCCTAAACCAGCCATGGCGTCTTCCAGTCTGACGGCCTCTGCCTCCGCACGATTCACTGCACGGGCAACAAGCAGGCGAAGTGCATCTTCCATGTGGCCCGAGAAAGCGGACTTGATTTGGCTGTCAAGGCTCTTCTGGTAGCGTTGTTGGTATGTTTGTGCAATGGCCTTGATTTGTGCGTCATTCTTGCTGATCAAGGTTTGGCAGATTTGGGCAGAGTTTTTGCTGGCGAAGCCGCCCATACCATTTTGGAGATCGGTCACAGCCTTGTCGATTTCCTGGGGAATGACGGGTTGTGAATCTTCTGCGCGGTTGGCGGCCACGATCATCATGTACATTTGCTCTGTGCCGGCGCTGAGATCGCCCTTGAGATCGGCTTCTAACGTGCGCTTGAATAGCTGCTGGTATTTTTCTTTGATGGCTCTCATGTCGGCGTTGCTGCGACCGATGAGGATGTCGTCAAGAACAACCTCCTTGGTTCCCATACCCTTCATGGCTTCCATGAGATTCCAGCAATCAGAGGCTAGAGGGCCCCGTGAGATCTCGACTAAGCCCTGCTTGAAGTACCCACTGGTTTCCTTTTCTAGGTCTCCGACCAAGTGGCGCGCAAATCTCTGGTCGTACTGTACGCGAATCGTCTCCATTTGCATTGGGTCCTTCTTTGCTACTACGGCAATGACGGCCTTCTCATCGGTACCGAAGCCCTTCATTGCTTTACGGAGTGCCTCAACGTCGTGAGTAACATCGATTGGTAGTGTTTTTTGTGGACCATATCCAGGTGATGGCTGAGTTGGTGGGCCGCCATAACCGCCAGGTGGTGGAGCACCATACTGTCCAGGGGGCGGAGCGCCAAATTGACCCGGAGGAGGCGCTCCATATTGACCTTGCGGAGGTGGTGCTCCGTATTGACCTTGTGGAGGTGGCACGCCGTATTGGCCTTGTGGGGGTGCGCCGTACTGGCCCTGGGGAGGTAGTGCTCCGTACTGACCAGGTGGAGGGGCTCCATATTGGCCTTGAGGGGGTGGTGCTCCATAATGCCCTTGAGGAGGAGGAGCACCGTATTGACCTTGAGGGGGTGGCGCTCCATAATGTCCTTGTGGAGGAGGAGCGCCATATTGGCCTTGAGGAGGGGCGCCGTATTGCCCTGGAGGAGGGGCGCCATACTGTCCTGGTGGGGGTTGTTGGCCGTAGCCTTGTTGAGGCGGATAACCACCGTACTGTTGGTTCTGCATTGGAGGTTGTTGTTGGTAGTAACGTTGTTGTGGAGGCTGACCGTATCCTTGAGGCGGAGGCGCTGTCAGATATTAGTATTTGTTCACACTCAGCTGCCAAGTGATGCACTAGACGGAAGAATGCATGATCGCTCAAGCCCATTTAAAGGTCTGGCACTTACGGCCTTGGTGTGGCGGTTGTCCATAGCCGCCTTGGTTGTAGTTATGTGCCATTTTCTTGCTATTCTGTGGAGGAACGGCGATGGTGGCGCTCTTAGCACGTAGTGTTGCCTGCGACAAACAAGGATGTGAATCAGAAAAGATACAGAGAAGGCAGAGCTATCCTGGCGGCAAGTACTTAAGACCTGCCGCGGCAGGTGCAAGAGAGGTAACACGAAGAAGGCTGAGTATTTGGCTTGAGGCGCAGGCGGCCGTGGTTAATGAAGAGAAAGCACAAACACAGCCCCCAAAGGCCATGGTGGGGTGGAAGGAATAACACCATGGCGCGCGAAGCTTCAAGAAGCCAATGGATGCTTGGGGCCCTGGGCTACTGGCCCCGGCTCATTCTGTGGCGTTTGATTCGACGCTCTGAGTCAGCAGCTGTGGTTGCCGCCACCTGCCTGGTGTGCAAGGCTGCGTGTGGTGGCGTAGCTGCTGAGCCACATTCTTTGATTGGCCGAGGCCCAAAGTGACACCAGCCGGCAACAACGATTGCCAAAGGTCATGCCTACCTCACTCCATCACCAGCTGCTCAAAATCCGCCTGCGAATAGCTCAGAAATGGTGCGCACATGAACTCATCGATAGCTATCAAGACTGGCGCCATACCTAGCTAGTGCCATATTAGTGAAGCCGTCCTTTGCTCTCATCAGTCGTCTTCCTCTCCCTTCGGCCTCTGTTCGCGTCCTTTTACTTTGCTCGTTCGCGAGATTTCTTCTTGAAGTACCGGGCATTCTTTCCTTTTCTTCGATCTCCTTGGGAATCTTGTTTAATTGCTTGCGTGAAGGTTTGAGGAACCTGCAACGATCTACTGTGGCTGGATGTAGCCAATGCCATCAGGCGCAAGTACTCGCAGCGGCTGTTTTGGCCCGCCTGGCTTTTATGGCGGGCCATCAGGATGGACCATGCCAACACGGGTACAGTAACAATTGGAGTGCAAGAGACATGACGCTATGGATATGAGATATGAAGCGCAAATATCTAACGTCAGCCCAGGCTACTCACACGATATCAGGTGCGATAGAGCCTATGCCTATGTGATCGAATCTGAATTCGCAAAATAACGTTTAGCAGTATCGAAACACCACATCTCTTTGATTCATTGTGTCATAATCAGGTGAGGCGGATTTGTTTCCACCAGCCCACATCATGCCAACGTTTATCCAACGATCAGCGAACCGCTACTTTATTTCAACCAACCCCACCAATTCGCCCCACACCATCTCACCTCTATTGGCAATGAGCTCCGCGGGTGCCGTTAGATGGCGCAACACAAGGCTTAGCTCGCCATGTGAAGACGTTCGGTCAGGGATGCGGACGCCGGTGAGAAATAGTGCTAGACGTTATATATCTCAGCCTTTTGTAGTGAGCTGCACATGTTGAAACGTTGAAACACAGATCTACACTCCACATAACGGGTTTGGATATCCACCTAACTGTTACTGTACCCGTTCTACAAGACAACACACGCGAGAAGCCGCATACGATATACGCTTTACGCTATACTGCCGATCACCACAATCAGGGCAACCCTCGCAAGGCCCAGCAACAATCCAAAAGACTGAAAAACCCGTCCGCGGCCCCGGTCACAAACAACACCACCACTCACCACTGTGCACAACACGCCCACCACCAATATGTCGTCCTACGGCTCTTCTCACTCAGGCCACCATCCGCCCCAATACCCCCCATACCACCACAACCAACGCCCCCAACCACCCTACCCCAAAACCCCAGACCCAACATCCTCCCACCCGTTCTACCCCCAACAACCATACCACCACCACGAACAAATCTCAACCTCGCCGCCCACCCGAACTTACCTCTCCTCCTCCGCCCCAAACACCCTCTATCAGCCCCCACCTCCCCCCCAACACCGCCGCTCCTCCACCTCGTACCCCCCGCGCCCCACGGCCACAGCCCCCATCCAAATCCCGCAGGCGCACTTTTCACCGCCAGAATTCACGCGAAACGCCTCGCACCATTCACAGCATAGCGTGCACGACGCACACGCGTGGAGGGACGGCGAGGATAGGGTTGAGCAGAGGGGTGCGAATGGGTTGGATGAGGAGACGTTGCGCGCGTATGAGCGGCGGTACGCGAAGGATCGGGAGTTGGAGAAGAGGCCGACCATGGGGGATAGTTTGATATGCATAGTGCGGGCGCTGAGCGGGAAGCGGACGTGAAATTTCGGAGAGCGAGGGAGGTGCGGCGCTGGTCGTCTGGAATGGAGTTGGAGCTGTATACCCGGTTGGAAGGATGGATAGTCAGCAAATTGCACATGTACACAAGTTGATAAGACAATAATTGATTGATTCCGTTTCGCTGCCCAGAAATCTTGTTTCGCTGCGCAGTCTCCGTGGATGTATCTATGTAGTACAAAATATCAAGATCGCTCAACGCCTTCAGGGATATGCCAATATGGGGCGGCCGTCTCGGACTTCAGCGCTTGAAGCCTGCATCGAGAAGGTGCCGCCGTAGCCAAAAGAATAGCGCCGTGCCAGTGTGTAATCTCCAGACTTTTTTGGTATCACGTTTTATCTTGCAATCTCCGCTTTCCTTCCCAGGACATGGTTGCGTCGCTCGTCGTGTGGCTGGTGATGCAGGTGGGACTCGGTGGGTTGTCGAGTCCGTTTGGTGCTCTGGACGGCGGTGTCGCACCTGCGCAACACGGTACGCACACCCTGTCAAGCGTCCCTGCTCGACATTGGTGCCCTTTTCCGTGTAACTTTTCCAAATGCGTGCGGCTTGCGCAATTTAAACAAATTATGTACAAGTATTTGATTGGTAAGAAGTAAATGCGCTCGGTTTTTCGATTCGTTGCTCAGTTGAAAATTTCACCAATATGGCGTTCGTTCTCAGGTTTCCAAGTACCTGTTACTATTTAGTATTGAGGAATAGAAAGGAGAATAGCGTGTGGTTGGGCGAAGGGCGAGGCATGCCAATGCCATGGCCTCGGTGCTGTGCAGGTGCCATGACGTGAGCAAAAGTGCTACGTACCTTCAAATTGGTGCTTGACAAAAGCCATCGGATCATCTTCCTCGCCAGCACCCATAGTCTTGACACCAGGGCTAAAGCTCGTGATTGGCAGAACAACGACATCGCCAACCTTCTTCGGGGCCTTCATACCCGTGAAGTGCTCCCAGGTAATATTACCCTTGCTAGTGCTCATATCGAAAAAGTCGGGGTTGTTGAAATAGGAAAATATGCTATCAGTCCACACGGCAGGGCCGGTGAATTCGATTATGCCCTTGTGGTCCTTGCTCAGCGTGCCTGCCTTTTTGCGTTCCAAGGTTTCCTGTGTGATGTTGGAAACGACATCGACGAGGATAGGGTGGCCTGGCTTGGACTGAATAGTCCATTGACAGAACTGGATGCGGCGCGAGTACCACTGAGCCCAGTCCGGGCGATCCGGGTCAGCCTCGATGCCAATGACCATTCCGTAAGAGTTGGATGGCACATCGTGAGGCACCCAGTCAATAGCGCTTTTGAGAGCAGATGTGTCGATGTCTGAGTAGATGCCGCCTCTGGCGAGCAGAATCAGGTACCGAAAGAAGTCGGCCTTGAGGACGGGAAGAGGGAGGGCGTTGTAGGCTTCGAGTACCTCTGACACAGAAGCATACAAATGGCGAATCAGGTGTACGGCAACATTGTCGGTGATGACCTCGTGTACGAAAGACGGGTGGTGAACGGTCCAGCTGGCCTCTGCCTCGCGAAAGGCCTCGGTGAACTCGCCCTGAGCAGGAGTGTATTTCCATGTCTGCCAGATGTACGCGGGTGTCTTTGCATCGACATCATAGGGAAACTGGTATTGGAGTTGCTCATGGAGCGGCTTCTGCCTCAGCAGATCCATGCTGATCTGCGTCTTGGGCTTCTTAGCTGGAGCATCGGGAGTGTTAAAGGCCTTTTCCGTCTTTGCCGTCTTCTTCACGTCCTCCTTTTGAGCAGCCTTTTGCGCCTTCTGCGCGTCCTGCTTCTCTGACTCGGACATCCATGCCGTCGGTCGGGGCAGGTCGTTGGCATTGCGGAAGGTGGGCGCGGTGGTTTGATGGTGCGACTTAAAGAGGAAAAAGAGGGTCAGGCATGCGAGGGAAAGCACGAGGGCCTTCTTGAAGGTGAGCATGGTGGCTGCTGGAGCAGACTTGCGAACTGGGAGCGCGAAGGTGGTAGGCAAAGAGAGAAGCTGAGGATGCAGCAGTCAACTCTCGGAGGGCGTGCACAGGTGCAAATACAGGTACAGCGCAGAGACTCGGCGGGCGAGACAATATAGCACGGCAGACGCCCTTGCCGTGGGTGGTGGTGGGAGCAGGGACAGATTGCAAAGGGTCTGTGAGCGTGCCAGGGCAATTGGGAAATGTTGACCTCTTATCTCTAGCCCTGCGTTGACCCTTGGGCTAGGCCGGGTTGAGGCGGCGGTGCTGAATGGTGGAGATTGGAAAAATCAAGGCTGGCGGAGACTGACACGAGGGCGCTAAGAATCAGATAAACAGGCAAGGAAGAAAAGCGGATCAGGATGATGGAGGAGTGGTAGCTGGAATAAAGTGCAGCGGCGAGGCGTGTGTTTTGAAGAGTCGCTCGCATCCATCCATCGCACTTGCGCAGTACAGGGGGGCAGGGCAGGCCCAGTTTCAGCCGATGCACACCACACTTTGGTAGCGCGGCTGTCTACTCTCTTCTGTGCGAGGCGGTCATCTATCTTTTGCCATGCCGCGCACCCTTTTTGCGCAGCCTGCTCCTTGCTCCACCAGCCATCCACCAGTCAGCCGCTTGCTGCTCTCTACCACAGTAGTCGTGTTCAGCTAATCATAGCGCACCCCTCGCATGGCCGCTAGCGCTGGGCCGCGCCGCAGGGACCGCCCATGCTCCAGCCTGTTCTTCCTCTTCTTTGCCTGCTTCTAGGGAAATCCCGAGCCCTACCATGATGGAAGGACACCACCGATGTTGACACGCCTGTCACTCTGCTTCGGCCCGTCTCCTTTTTGACTCGTACACTGCAAGTCCCACTCCCTTCGTGTTCCTGACCAGCTTTCTGGCCGAGAGTGCGATCATCGTCATCTGCCTTGGAGCCTCCTGCGCCCTCGCTGACGGTAGGCCATCGGCGAGACCTGCCCAAAGACCGACGCGCGGCACCGGCAGGATGAAACAGCAGTTTCCTCCTGTTGCGGCTTAGCCCTCCCGGACATATCGCAATCTGCTAATGTTAGCACGGGTGCGTCCTCTGCCTGCAGCCTTTGATCATTGGCACAAACTTCGTTGGTTGCGGCGTTATCCACCTGCACCTGCTCAATACGAATAATGCTGCAGTGCTGCTTCCTCAGTCAGCGCACGCACATGCTACCACAGTTGTTCCGACTGGTGGAAGACGCCCATGCAAGACGCACAATAGCTTCGTCACTCAGGAAACTGATTCAACCTTGGACTGATACCACCAAGCTAGACCACTCTTCGCGTCATGCAGTCCAGTATTGCTCTATCCAAAGCACTCGGATTCAACCATGCGCTTCACAATCCCATCTTCAATATCATCCTGTGTAACAGCTACCCATTGACCCGGCCAGGTCGCCAATCCAAGCACAATTGCAATTTCTAGAACTCCAAAAATCTACATCTACTGTGCACAAGCAGAAGATCGACGGCTGCACTATGCGATAAGGCAATGCAACCAAACACCCGTTCAGGTGCCGATATTACTACGTTACATACTACCGGGTTAACATCGTATATCCTGCAGTAGACGATGCTTGTTTGTGGGCACTGGTCCGCCGGTTGAACATCAACAACCACCATTTCTGGTATGCACTTCATGCCATGAATTCACCATGCCCCATCTTTGCAAGTACGCAGCCTTGCAGGCCTCGCACAACGACCATTCGCCGCCGTCAACCTGCTAGACGTCAGAAGTAGGGCATCGACACTCTACATGCCACCAGGCGCGGCCTCGTGTCCTCCGAAGTTCAAAGTACAGCATCTCTCTAGTCCACCATCTGCCCCATTCATGCGGCATCTCAACCTCCCATCTAGACCTCACTCTTCCTGTTTGACGCCCATTCTGCCACTGCCGGCCTTACGCGTTCCCTCCTGTCATTGTCTCAGCCTAGGTTTCAAGGTTTCCCTCTCCCCAATTGCTCCTCCCATCGGAAGGATGCCGTCCCCGCTCCCCAAGATTCCAGAACGCTTGTTCGTTTCGCCTGCGCGTGCCATGCCATCGCCCACCTCGTCCTACATCATTGTTCCCCACTCCATCGTGCCCTATTCCGGGTACCCAAACATGGGTCGTCCGCCGCCAAATCAATACCTACCTGTTCTTATTGCCTCCAAGTCCGATCTGACTGTCCCATTACCTCATGCCACCCATGCTAGTTTTATTTTTGGACCTTATTTTTGCGTGCTTTGTTGAATGGAGCTTGGGGCAGGAACCAGCGTCGTCATCTCGGTGGTGCCGTGGTTTTCGGCTTAATGGTGCTTAGTCGGATGTCCGTGTGCGCTGCTCAATTCTGGCGCACGGAGTCAGGATTATTGGTTGCTGGGCGTAGTGTCTCAACAATACCGTAGTATGGGCTGGTCGGGTAGGCAAAAAATACTTTGCAATACTTTGCAGTCGGCGAGGGCGATTTTTGCGGAAACGTGGTTTGAATTTGAATCTTGGACTTGAGATTTGGTTTGGATAATGCTGTGCTTCGTGTGTGATGTGAGGATATCTATGCCCTGCGCCAGTCGTAAATGGAGTATGTCGCTCGAAGCAATAACAACGCTAGACAAATACATGGGGGTATACATGATGCAAACAGCCGCTATGCAACGCCGAAATGCCCTAACCCTATCTATCAAACTTATCAACAAGAAAGTAAAGTCACCTGGATACCATCCAGATATAGCGCCAAATACTGTTCTGACGAGAAAATTCGCAAACGTGTCGCCATGCCACGGCATTGTCTCGACTTTACTCATCTGAACCATCACTCAGACTCTGCGAATGAATACCGTTCGACACTTCACATGTTAGGAACGAAGCAACTTCAATCACGCAGCGCTCTCACCATCCCCACCCCAACCATAATCAACCTTGCACCACAGCCCCCCTTTCGCGCGCCTTGCACCTTGAATCTCCAACGCCGACACCCGCGCCGCCTTCTCGCGATTCACCCACTCGCTCACCGCGTGGCCGCGCTCCAGCGCGTTGAGTTTCCACGCGACGCCGCTGCAGCCCCGGGACTCGCGGAGCCAGCGCATGAGTTGCACGGGGACGATGCCTGCGGGCATGTTTTGCAGGCTCGTTTTGTCGGCGGGGATCCAGCCCTGGAAGGCGTGGAGGTATGTGATGCGCTGCCAGGCATCGTTCCAGTCGGGGCCGGGGGCTGCACGGTTGTCATACCATCCGTGCTCGAGTTGGGTCGGGACATATGGGCGCATGGTGGGGGGGGGCGTGGGCTCATTAGAGGTGTCTAGGCGGTAGGGCGGGCGCCATGTGAGCGCTCGGATCCAGGAGCAGCCTTCGAGGTCGAGCCATTCAAGCGAGTATGTGTTTATGGAGAAGCGGCGTAGTATATTTGCTGCTTCATGCCAGTCGTCGTCGAGGTCTGCGTAAAAGGACGTGCCACCAAGTGCTACCCTGGTGTATTTAGATTCCACAGAGGTCGTTGCCGAGTTGGGTGTCAAGGTTGGCCGTGGCCAGTATGCGAGAGATAAATGCGTGAGTTTATGTAGATTCACGGACATTTTTAGGAGGTCGGGCCACGAGGCCCATTCGCCGGGATGGGCAAGCGATAACCGGCTGAGGTTGACGAAATGCGGCAGGGTGAGTTGTGCGGGTAGCACAGCATCTGCGGTGGCTTGATCATCAGCCTCATCCTCCCATGACTCCGCAACATCAGGTGTCACTTTTGCCTTGCCCCTGGAGTTGGAGCTGTCCATACTCATCGACTCGAGACGATCTGTCAGATGCGGCAGCATGCGTTTGAGACACCTAGCCAGATCGTTTATGGTGAAGTCATCATTCAGGAGGCCTGTAAGGTCCAAGAACCGTACGTCCAAAGCCCTCTCGTCGTGACTTTGGAACAGTGTTTTAAACGACTTGAAAGTTAGGCACTTTTCGTAGCCGTAACAGGTTAGGTAGCTCAGTAGAGCCTCTCTCGTCACCATGGGTAAGGTTGGCAAGTAGTGTTGCTCGTACTCGGACAGATAGGCCCAGTTCTCTGCAAACGACTGCAGACAGAGGTGTTGTAGGCTTCGAGGGTGTGGTAGGCGCTGGCTAAAAGTAAGAAAACTGTAGAGACGTGGTTAAGCCGAAAAGGGAGTAAAGAGTAAAGCACTAGCCTGCCAGGGGTGCTTACCTTGAGCTCTGCGGCAGTCACACTTGCCAGGCGAGAAGTCGCCGGGGATGCTCGCTCGCCGGCCTCTTTCCGCCTGGGAGGGGGCTTGTGTTCGGGGGCATATCGGTTTGATTTCAGCCAGCTGTTGGGTGCAGCTGGCCCCGGTGGCGGCCTTGCAGCGCCTGTCCTTCTCACGCGCGCTCTGAGGCCAGTCTTTGGTGGGGGAGCATTAACTTCCGGTATGTGCAAGATTCGCCTCAAATCTGGCGGGGCGGTGCGGCTGCTTACCCCCAATACCATCTCATTCCTCTGCTCTATGGATGCTCGTGGGACTTGTTCGCGGCGCAATTGTGCTATTCGCTGGTTCACGGTTTGAGGCTCGGCGGGGGTAGATGAGGAGCGCGAGCTCTGGAGGGCCGGATGGACATAGCTGGGCTTTGTAGTTGTGTAGGCTGGAGCGTGTTTCTTAGGCATGCTCAATGGAACCACGGTTGGCCGAGCTGAAGCAGCGAAGACGATCGCGCTGCGTACTGACGATGCGCTGTATGATGGACACCAGTCGCATGCGGGGTGCCGTTGGTATGGTAGTAGCTTGGTGGTATGGAGCCAAGTCTGACCCTGACTCAGCACTGGACGGAACGGCGGTGGTTATCGCTGGCTTCTGCGTTTACAGACCACGCAGCAGAGTTGATGAGAGTTGCTCAGTCGTTCGTCATAGCGCCGTTTACCGACGCGTCTAGTGACGGCTAGTAAAGTTTACACCAACGCGACATGAGATCACGTCTGCTAACAACTAGCGTACTGTTATCTTATCCGCTGCCATCTTAACAACTCACATGAATGCACAAACAGAGTTTTGCCCTAGGGCTGGGCAACAGCCAATCTGTTTCTTGATCCACAGAAAGCCCGTCGCGGCACGTGACCGCACGATATCATACGAAATACGAGAAAACTGTGTGAAAGAACACTCCCGACCAAAACAAAGGTACTAGTTCAGGGGATCATACGAATCTATTCTGCTTGAACTGTATGATTCTAGGCCTCGGGGATTTTTCATCGCTTCCATTTAATCACATCCAGGGCTTACGAGAGCCTAGAATATATCAACTGTCCACTAAAAAATAGCTTTCCAAGCCTAGGGCCAGACATTGAGGTACGAAATAGCAATGAGGTACATACATCATACCATAAAGTCGAGTCTCTCAGTAGCCAGTGTAGCTATGCAAAACAACAAAGTGATCGGTACATCGGAAGCTCATGTGCATCAGACACCTAACAAGATCTAACCTCAGCCTAGGCAACCAAGTTGACTCACGAGATACCATGCCCAGATTATTAAAGCGAAGCCTTCATCGTATGCAATTGCGAAGTGGAGAATCTGGCATTAAGACATAAAATAGGGGTGTTCGTTGTCGATCGGTCTAGGATTGTGAAGCAACCCCAAGGCTGTGTCGGTTCAGGTCAGGCATATCAGCCGCAATGCCAACTGCCTCCCGATAAACATGTGGGACAGGGGCATTACGAGGCGATGGTGAATCATGCGACCGAGAAGCTTGATTGACAGTTCACCATGGTAGCCTAGGCTCACTCAGATTAACGCAGGCATCTGTGAGGTAGGGCTGAATATTGTATTCGGCGTTAGGATTGATATGTTAGTTGTCAGGTTAGTCTGCGTTTCAATACAGCCACATGCGCTGTCAGGTCGCTATCCCCTGCTCATCTGCCCAATGCCAATGCCACCTGCATCTAGGATAAAAGCTTGTAACCAACCATTTGTCCATGTTTGTCAAGGCTGATACCGCTACTCAGCTAATATTTAGGATTGGTAGGTTGGGTATGGCTCCCCCCGAATACCGACCATTGAGCTGCTTCTTAGGCGACAGGCTGTCTCGGGGGGCTGACTGTGTTAGGAAGCTCAGGTGCGGAACTATTCAGCCATGGTATCCGTTAACATGCTGAGCTTAGATTCACATAAACAGTGTATTTGTATGGGTGGGGTTGAAGGTGTATAGGAAAGTCAACCTTGTTACCTAAATTTCACGGTCAGAAGATACATAGTTAGCAACAGTCCTCCAAAGGTCCTTCAAAGGTCCCTCGCTTTGCAGCCGAGCATCGCGGTGAGGCATGTCGGCCTTGCATTAAAAGTCATTGGATCTGCTGCCCGCTTTTCTCACTGCCTAAGCAATGCCACACCTTGGGCCATTCATATTGGAACATTCACTGTAGCCTAGTCTTGAAGTCATGCGGTTTGTTGATGAATTGCACAGACGCCGGTTGATACATACGAAAATCGAGTTTGATATCGGAGAAATTAAGGTTAAGAAGGCTCAAATGCCGCCTCCAAAATCCGGCCTCAGTTGCCCAAGTCCTCCTCACACCATATCAATTTAATATAGCCTTACATGCGTTCTCTCAATTACGAAGCACGGAGGTTGGTGCAGAATTTGGAAACTCCCCAACTGGTACCAACCATCCTGGTTGACAGATTATCATCGACTGCCAATGCATCTGACCCTACCCAAACACATTTAAACAATCTAGGTTTACAAAGCTCAATGTCGGATTGCCCTGGCCTCGGGGGTCAGTTGCGTCGCCGTGCACTTATTCATGCCGATGAAGGACAATTCTGGCCTAAGAGCCTCATCGAGGAAATCATACCGGAAAACGATATTGCCAGACAACTTCATGTTGATGTTGATCAGGCACGTGTAATGATAGCCGAATACTGGAAGATTTTGGCCACCTTGGCGTTGCTTTCAAAAGAGCATGAGATCGGGAAATTCATTCAAAGCGACGTAAGCGATACATTATTGCCTTTGACTGCAGGCAACCAAGTTACTTATCCAATCCTACGAACAGCATCAGGTAATGAAGCCCTAGCTGTTTTTGAGAGCTGGAAGGTGCACGAGCGACAATATTTCTTGAACCTACAGCATCGGGTGAACCCTGTATACCTATGTCTGGAGAGCGATGGAAGAACCACCAAGCACGAAACTTATGAGCCAAGCACTCTCTTACCATTCCTCGAAGTTATTCATCGACAGACGGGAGGGTATTGTACCCTCGCCCAAGTCAAGATAGATCATCACTGTCACGGTTTTCGGAATATTCTCAAACCAGTGCGTCTGCCACGTCCAGGTCTGCTACCACATTCTTTGCTAACTTTAGCCGCGACAGATTATAACGAATGATTACTTTGCTCTGAAAAAAATTCATATGACAGACAATGAAGAAGCCAAGAATGCACGTGCGTTCTGGAAGGAGGTGGACGCACTCAGAAGGTTTAGCGGATTCATACATGATCACATTGTCACGCTGCTTATGACATGGACTATCAAAGGCCAATATTGCCTCCTATTCCCTTGGGCAGATTGCGACTTGGACGATTACTTTGGAAAACACAGTAGTCCGATCATTGGCGTGAACCCAGACAAAGGTGCAATAAGCTGGATTGCAAAACAGATGGTTGGATTGGCCGGTGCTTTGGACACAATCCATAACACTCGTTATGGAACAGCTCATCTTGGACCCGCTCCTCAGAAGAAGTATGCTCGCCACGGCGATATCAAACCCGAAAATATTCTCTGGTATCCATCACCACTGGACGCCAGAGGTATCCTAGTTATCGCTGACCTTGGTCTGACCACTATCCATTCCACTAAAAGCCGAACAATGGTGCCGGGCAAGATCACTCCTAATACACCAGGATATAGGCCACCAGAATGCGATCTCGAAGGAGGTGTAGAATCACGTGCTTTCGACATATGGACCTTTGGCTGCCTCTTCTTGGAGATTGTCTGTTGGGCTTTGGGCGGTCAAAAGTTACGTGAACGTTTTGACAATGAGCGAACCACCCTTTATATCACGAACACTAAATCAAACATCTTCTTTGATGTTGAAGTTAAAGTGGATGGAGGTGGATATGCTATTGGTGTGAAACGCGAGGTCAACGAAGTAAGTATCCACAATAACGGTCGCACGACTTAAATCCTAGATAAGGGCGATTTCTAATATTACCAGTGGATCTCCAAACTGCATAGACAACCGCAATGCACGCAGTTCTTCCATGAACTTCTAGACCTCATCGAGGATCAAATGATCATTCCACTTGCAGTAGGACAAGAAAGAATCAAGTCAACTGCGTTACACCAACAACTTGAAAAAATGTATCGCAGAGTCAACAGCCCAACAGACTCATATTGCCAGTACTCATGTCCTGAAGTTCGTCCTGTAAAACGGCGTGAGCCGGTGGATGCAATACTAGCCGGAGACGCACAATCGATGATATATAGAATGAAGCCACAACTTAGTCAACATAGAGGGAAAACACAGCAGTCTAAATCCGAGAAAGAGTTGACAGCCATGGGGGTGTGATGCACGCATGATGCGCGTTGGACGATTTCCTTGTTTCCCTCTTTCGTTATTCGGAACTTCTCTCTCAATTCGTTATTGTTAGCCGCCCCATCTCAAACTATCTTGTCGTCTCCTTCCTTATGCTTATGGTACTATTCTTTATGTTGGCTAGCACGTTTTGGGGCACCCGGCCTCTAACTCTCCGCATAGTGTGTGAAAACCACTGATTCCTTCAGTGACTCCATTTCTCTCTAGTTATGTCAGTATCTTGCACTGCCTATTTGTTCGCGACGTACCGGCGTCAATCTGCGGGGAAGCTCGCACTGGAAATGGCCGCGCTTGAACTAAGAAGGACTTAGCATATTCACTTGTTTTCATGAGATATAAATCACCTTGACTGCTGCTTGGCCATCTATGAATAGGTTGCCTAGGAAAACTTCGAGCGCTTCTCGTTCGATGTATTTGGCGGCTAGGACTACAATCATTTCTTGGAAGGACGAGAGAGGGTCAAACGAAAACTTGATGTAGCTGAGCGGGATAAATGGATTTTTGAGGCGTGATTACAAAAAAAATCCTTCACCTGAAGTGGGACGATTAATCGCTTCCTGGTTTCCGGGAGTCGGTCAGGCAATGGTCTGCAGTAATGATGTAAGGCCGGGAGAGCGCCTCGTGAAGCCTTGAAAGCCCCACCCTCGCGCCTTCGGACAGCACATCAACTCATGCACTGGCGCGTAACCTTGTGTAATAGGCTGTAACATGGCGGTAACCTCCTTAATATGACACAACAGATGGATTGACCATTGTCAGAAGATACGGCGTATTTCTATAATAATTAAATCCCAGAGACACTCAGTGCACGGCAAAGAGCGGTGAATTATTACCGGTGAGCAGACCGGCTTCGCAAAGCTTCCTGCAGGCTAAAGCCCAGCACAAATCGCTTCAAGTGTGAATTAAGTCTCAGCCTTACAAGGCTAAAGGATCTCGGGACTCAAGAGAACCATATCCAGCTTTTACAGAAAGGTCATATGCAGTCAATTCAACCACGTCTTGCACCATACTTTCTTCATCAGAATTTTCTTATTAATCATGAATTGGGCTCGCGATGGCGCTTGTCTGTGTGACCAAGAAACGCAGCTAAAGAGAATTTTTAAATTCGAGCCTCGAGCTTCAATTGCCATAACCATCCTAAAGAGCAATGAGGTACGTTCTGTAGCAATTTTTTCCCCCAGAATCATATGGCTCACCATTTAGTATAAAATGCGAATATGGTCGCTGGAGGCAGAAAAAGAGTGGGAGAGTTGGCTGCATTATGTGAGTGTTCGTCAAACGACTCCAACTCGGGGTTCTAATGATTGCTAGATTGAATGCCAACATCACGAGAATCACGGACTAGTTATGATGTACGAAAAGGCTATACTCCAACTCTGATGCCAATATCTAATGCAATGCGATAGTCTAGCGGCACGAGCTGGGGAAAGACTGGTAGGCATCGATGCGCCTATGGATGAGAAATCGGCTGGCACCAGCATTTCAGATGGGATGACATACCGTGAGTGGCGTAGTCGGAAAGATGCTACGAATCTCCCCATATTCAGAGTTCGTCGTACTCAGACATTCGCTGCTCTGGCGGAAAAGCAGACCGCTATTAGGACATCCCACGAAAACGAGCACGAGACAAGGCAACCGGGAATTAGGCTTCTTCCTTTCTCTTACAATACCTTCAGGAAAATTTGTATGAATTTCCAAGTACATGAATCAATCACCAGGGCTATAGCGCGAACTGATATTCCGAGCTTTTCTAGCGAGAAAGTCAAGATGGGACAGACGGCGTACGGTAAGTACCTATCAAGGTAAGATCCAAAACATCTCCAATACTAATTTCAAATTTAGTATATAGTTGCCGCACCTCAAACTCATGGCCTTCCGATATGGCCTTGTCAGCAACTCATTTCCCGGGCGGCAGACTGACATTTGCAATCCTGTATGGATGCACATCTATCATGGAAGATTCTATTCTGAAAAAACTCCAATCCGTTCGCGAGGAAGCTGTACACCCGCTTCTAATCCCAGGCGTCTTTGTAGAACTCGAGCTTGAGCGTCATACAAACCTAGTAGAAGAAAGCATTGCTGCTGTTGAAACTTTGATATTCACATTAGACTTACAAAGCGGAGCCACGCGAGCTCAAAATAAAGCAGATTCAGATAAAAGAAACGAAGCAAAGAGAGATGCATGGCTTGACTTAGCTTACTTGAGAAATTCTATTTTTACGTGGAATAGTCACATTTGGAAAATGTCCAAACATGCAGAGACTCTAGGATCGAGATTATATGCTCCAAATGTTGAGGTGGGACTGAATTTGCATCAAAGAAGCTTTAGAGATGATCCCGAAGATTCATGGGAGCGCATAGATGACGTGGAGTGCGATAGCCCGGGTACGAAGGGCAAATACAGTTCTGATAAACCAGACCCGCGAACACGCAAATTTGCACAGCGCATGGAAGATGTAGGAGAAAAAATAAAGGCTAGGCTTGATACCATACAAGGGGAATATGAGGAGAAGATTCGAGACTGCAGTATGCGTGTCGATGGTATGGCAATGGCTACAAAATGGGTATGCGTGTCCCTTTTCAAATATTCCATTCACATACTAACTAATCCAGTCGCACAACGAAACAGCTGTGGAAATGGCGCTAGCTAGCAATCGAGAGTCCAGGGTGACAAAGTCAATTTCCATAGTCACGATGATATTCCTTCCTGGTACATTCTTTGGTGTAAGTCAATCAAAAGTGTGCAAAGGTATCCAGCTGATCACAAACTACAGACGGTGTTTTCCATGACTTTTTTTCAATGGACCGATGGAGATAAAGGGAAGCCTCGAGTATCAAGTCTTGTATGGATATATTTCCTGATCACTGTTGTCTTCACGATTGGTACAATTGGTATGTGGTACTACTTCGTTATATATCGTCCCACGCACAGGAGGAAACAAGATAAGGAAAAAACAGCTCTTGATTAGCTAGGTTACCGTAAACCTACCATGGTGTTTCAATACTGTACCAAGACCTGATGAGTATCATTAGTCAAGGGGAAACTTATTCAGCAGTTTGAAAATATTGTTCAAACATGTACTAAGTTTAATGTGTGAATAGAGCTAGAATTAGACTATATAAAGGTTTGTTCTATCACTTGACCTTCAAAGGCTACCTAGGTATTGAAGTATTTACTCCTAGCAAGGAAATCTACTCTCAGGTAGAAATCTTTAATTTCTACTCTAAACGCTAGATATATGGAGTGTAGGCTGTTAAACTGAGGTACTGAATTTAAACGTTCATATATGACTTAATAAGTTTCCCCAAGTTAAAATAGGGTTCGAGTGTCAAAAGAGAGTAAACGATTTTGAACTTAATTAAATTTTTTTACTTCTTATTCTATCGCAGGATCTATCTAGTCTTGTCAAGAAACTGTTACCCTATAAGATAGTATGTATTCTATTCTATATACTAAAGGAAACGTATTTAAACCAAGGCGAACCACGAAACCCCCGTATATGGCTTCCCATCAAAATTTATCCCCACCCAATACAAATTTTGCACACCCTTTTACAAGCAATTGCATCCGGTTTCTGGCTCTTCTGATCTTGTTTGTTGAGAGCTTCCTGGTCTCTCCAGGCATTGAGTCAAAATCTTCAGTCTCCTTTGAAAAGTACTTACCCCGGGATATATAGCGTGATGATCTTGATCTTGTAGAAGACGGGGCACGATAGCTGGAGTTGGAGTCCCAGTTGACTCCCAAAGTACCGTGGACGTCATCCCTAGGTAACGTGAGGGTATTTTGTGCTGCTGCGGGGCTAGAATTTAACTTTGGATTGATAGCACGAACATATTCCTTGTGCATTTCTGCTGAAAAGTGTACCGGAGATTTGTCGGATAAGTTTGTAGGCGCCCTGCCGATCTTCTCTTGTTTATGCTCCGTGCAGTAGAGCGTATCCCGATCACAACGACTCTTGATGGTTTCGAACTTGGAAACCATTTGGTCACAAGTGGCTCTTTTTGATGGCTGTGTCTTGAGGAGTTGATCCTCCACAAAATCCAAGAGATCAATGATCAAGTCGCTAGCGTTAGGATTCTTCCTAAGCATTTCAAGTTGCTGAACATGAGGTTAGCATACCAAGTCACACATAACAGCATGGTACATACCTTGATGACCGAGGCTTTCACTTCTACTTCTTTACTGTCTTGATTGTAGTTGAAGAAGTGATCTGGACGATACAATAAATTTGAGTCGGCTTTTCGTGCATTTGAGAAATCCTTTACTCCTTGCCACCCCAAAATATACCAAACAAGAAACTCTAGCAGAACGCATCCAAATGACCAGATGTCTGCCTTTGGCGCTACTCTCTCCGAGATGTCGAATTCCGGTGCCCTATAGGTATCCGTAAACCCGCCAGCCGCATTTGCTGCTATGGTTTTCGAATGTGTGGCGTGGAACTCGGTAGATCCCAGGTCCGACAGCAAAAGGTTCCCAGGCTGGTTGCTAGAGGACTCACTCTTGTACCACAATATATTTTCTGGTTTGAGATCTCCATGCCTACCATGGGTCTTTTTGCAATCTTGGGGACCGAGATCCTGCGCAGTAGGATCCAAAACTTCCGAATGATGTATACAATGAATGGCATCTGTAAGGCCCAGGAATTGCTTGATCAGCCACTTGGCAAGGTGTTGGTCTCTTACGAGGCTAGAAATCTTTGGAAAGTGTGTTTTCCAGAGTTCATACAAGTTTCCGTCTGCCCAATGGAATATCATATTGAGATGTCCACTCTGATGAAATGTTGCAAGAAGTTGGACGATATGCGGGTGCTGTATTGCATTGAGACGTTTGTATGCCGTAGTTTCGCGATTGAAAAGTTTGTCTTCGTTCTCTGTCAAAACCTCTTGTTTCCATATTTCCTTTATCGCAAAGTAACATTTCTCCGACTGAGTATTAGAAGACTGTATGAAAGTCAGTAGATTATTATAGTTACTCAAAGAGGGATTTCTTACGGAGCACACAGGGAAATTGTGATGTGCTGAATGTATCGCGACTTTACGCACGTTAGCATAGCCTCCCAATCTATATCCCATGAGATTCATCGCATTGGTTGCTGGAAGTGGGTGGTCGGCGGTGCTACTCGACAAGCTGTAATTCTCAAAGGGTAACACTATGCTACGGTGCAGCATATATTCGCGAAATCTTGTGACGGAATCGTTGCATAATTCGAAATACGGCGCCATGAGCTGTCCTTGGTAGAATTTAAACATGACTCGATCATTATCCCTCCATAATTTAAACAGTTCTGTGGGTACTCCAGATCGACTCCAAGCTTGAGTTAGCTCGAAATCGAAAGGCAAGTCAGTATCATAAAAGCCCTGTTCAATAAACCGTTCGATTTCTTCGGCCTTTTCGATCAAACATAGGATAGCGAAAAGCTTTCGTCTCGTTGTCCATTCGCCATTTGGCAAAGGTTTCAGGTCCCTGACGCTGTGCGCAATTGAGTCAATCTCTGATGTCAAACCAGAACGCTGTATCTCTTTTCGAATGTTTGGAATTGTGATGATTGATTCGAGTTCACTCAAAGGAAGAAATTGCGAATCTTCTTGTCCTGCCGCATTTATCATGACACCGCGGATGTGTTGGTGCAGAGGAATCGGTGGGTCACCATCCTCGTCAGAATCACCGGAATCATGTAATGTCAGAGCATCAGATCGAACAGGCCAAGGCTGTTCAGGTCCAATGTGTTGCTTCACTGAGGTAGCCGCAAGTTGGAGTGAGTCACCGGTGTCTTTGATGAAGCTACTCAAGATCCTTTTTGACCCCAAGGACTGACTTCCTTCAAGCTGGGGACTGGAAGCTTTGCCTTTGTAGTGCATGGCAACAGCACAAGGTCTGATGGGCTCGAGATGCTGTGAAGCGTGAGTCACCTGTCATCAAGCCTAGACAATAAGGCGACACAGAATTTTAGCCATGTTGCGTGTAGACTTACTGCGGTCTTATTACCTTGAGGCCTATAACCGATATGACACTTTTCAAATTGATCAGGCCGTTCTCCTGAGTTGTACGATGCTTGACGTCCAAGTGGCCTTGTGAAGGCCCAGAAGTGAAACAATTTTCTGTTTAGGGCAATATATAGGGCGACGTAGTGCCGGCTAATGATTAAATGAGTACAAGCCGGTCGAATCTAAACAGTCCCTTAAGTTCTGTGGTGAGCCTGGATCATATGTGCGGCAAGAGAGAGTTGGGCAGTGCCTAAACAAGTGCACCTCCACTTCTTCACCACTTGGTACTCCGCCTCATCTTTCGATATCCTCGTCCTTCGCGGAAAAGACTAGAAATTCCTTCACCGGCTAGCTTCAGTGGCCGTGCAGTTGAACTTGAAGGCTGATTGGGTAAGAGACTGAAGGACCTCTACACTTTTTCGATAGCGCGTCCTTCCCATGAAGAACGGCATATTCCAGTGAAGCTCGCCCAAGGCGGATTATAACACCCTCCATTGATATCAGTGAGCTTTTTGTCAAGTAAGGCATTCCAGGGCTGCTTCGTCAAGGCAGTCACAGACACCACTAAGACATGTCGCCACCCGCAGACCAGATTCATTAGGACGAAATGGCTCACCGCTCTTTCAATGTTGAACAAGGCTAAAGACAAGGATGTTGGAAACAATCATGTTGATAAGAATCATCGCGTTTGATTCGAGGGTTTTCAATTGCCCTGTTCGCGGCTTCCGCCACCCCCCAGTCTTTAAAAGTCGAAGGACGCTGAGCAGATGAAATAACCCACGATCAATTCCCATAAGACTTTCAAAACCTGTACTATCGGGAATAGTCTCATAACAATTGCAGTAATCACCAATCTTCTTGTTTTACACTTTTCGATCAACTTCAACCTAAACAAATGGCGCAACCGGTTCACATTCATTACAGCGAGTGCAGGGATCTTGAAGAAAACACTGCCCGATGCGTACCGGCGAAATGGGTCTCAAGTCCGAGCAAGCTCCTAGGCTTGATGACCGACGTTGTAGGAAAAGACAACTTTTGTGTTGAAGTGAGCGTTTTAGCAGGCACTCTGCCTTACTTTGCGTATAAATTCGTGTAATACGCTGACATGTATTAGATGCAACACAATATGTATAGTATATGCTTAGAGCGAAACATCAAGATTGATCTGGATCAACTTCTCCTGGCGTTCCTTTCAAACAAAAGCAATGGGGTGGAGGCATAGGAGAGCATCCTTATGTGTACATGTATGCAATTCAATAGAAAAAAATGATATCATTTCCGTCTGTGGAAGTGATCGATTCGTGGGCAGTGTCAACGGCGATCTCTCCTTTACAGTTAATTTTTGTTTGTATGTGTCGAATGAATTGTACCTCACATCCTGAGACTAAGAACTCAAGTTTTTTTTTTGGTTTTTTTTTGAGATATTTTAGAATTCATTGCTTTTGCTTCTAGGACATTCCGTCATCGTTTGTGTGGGCAAGAACAGGTTCATTGCCTACTGACTCTCAAAATTGCCCCAACCGCTTTGAATCAAGAAAGATGCAAATAAACAATCTTGATAGGCTGAATGGTTGTATTGAAGAAAATTGAGAGACTGTATGTTGAAACTGGAGGATATTGTGTTAAGACTCATCATTAGAGCTAGCAAGTGGGAGAGAAAAGTGACAACATCAAACACTGCCCTTCCACCAATTGAAAAAAATATTCAATTTGAATATCTAACTTCGCGTTGGAGTATTCGAGCGGCTCTTATGGTCACGACAACCACTGACGCGTTGTTAGTGCTGACAGGGTTTCATTCACCGGAATCAGCCTTGTCACATCACCTCACCACATCACCTTGCACAATCAACGCAACTAGGGCGAAGGATCTCGTCATCCGGTCAATCATTAAAATTATTAGTACACCACCAGCTACGGTCGTGCTTGGCGTCAGACAGGGCGCGGCTTCTTGGAATGTGTCTTACTCTCAACAATGATCTGTTACTGGTTTCGCGCACTTGTTGAATAGCCAATGGCTCTTCTGCAATCTCCTTTATTCATAAGGAATACAAAAAAAAGTATAGGGGCTAAAGGCTATGAGATATTGCTGTTGACAAGGGCTATCTGTGGGGAAACCTTTGCAATAGTTAGTCACAGACTGCATAGACACTGCATGATTTCATAGATGGACTAGCCAAGTCTAGTATTAAATTCGAACTCTCCGTTTTCTTGTTTAATTCTTCAAATAATTTGGAAAAACTGCTCAATTATATCACCTATGAAACATGGTGTCGCTGATGCAAGCACAAGCATAGTCATGAACGAGTAATGTAATGTGATATGATTCGACTACAATGAGTCACGACATACATAACCAGACTAAAATATTGAGTTAGTTGCACACGAACAATTGACATGGCGCAAGTAGATAAATTGTTTGATTCTAATATCATAACTGGAAAGGCGTTTCTTCATGGTAAATGCCAAACGCACTACTCTCCACCTTCCTTTTTGATACCTCGCTCGAAAGGCAAGAGGGCGGGGCTACGGAGCCTACGTTTTCGCTTGCGGGGTACCCAGGTATTTTCTTCTAGATCAATAAGCCAATGATACCTAGATATCCCAGGAGTCTCTCAGTATAAATACACCAAAATGTAGTATCGAGCACCTCCTAAAACCCATCATCACAACATAAATTCCCAGCCCACCATGTCGACCCCGGCCCAAGCTCTCCGCGAAAAGCAAGCCCCCATCAAAGACGGCTACCGCAAAGACCCATCGTCCGCCGTCGTAACCCTCAAATCCACAGGCTCGCTCGACTCCTCCTCAATAACATGCAAACTCTCGACCGGCGCCGCAGTAAAAGAGGCATCGCGCGTAGCAGGCCTGCACCCGAAAGCCGGTGGCGACGACCCCAGTATATCCGGCGAGCTTTGCTCGGGAGACATGTTGCTCGACGCCCTTGTTGCGTGCTCGGGCGTGACGCTCAAGGCAGTTGCGACTGCGCTAGGCATACCCATTACTGAGGGTACTGTGTCTGCGGAGGGCGATCTGGATTTCAAGGGGACGATGGGAGTGGATAAGTTGGCGCCGGTTGGCATCACGGATATACGGTTGGAGTTCAAGGTCAAGTTTGGGGAAAGGGAAGACGGGAAAGAGGTTACGGAGGCAGAGGTGGCGACGCTGGGCAAGTTGACAGAGAGGTACTGTGTTGTGCTGCAGACGCTTGTGAATAAACCAAAAATTGTGGTAAAACTGGCTGACGACAGAAATATCTAGAAAGATGGGGTTTTATCCAGGAGAGGGTGCAAGAAAATGGTTTATACAAGTAACCTTTGGAAAGATTATGTGATCACCAGAACAGTTTCGAGTTGGATGCTTCATTTTTATCCACTTCAGATTTGAATGGATCGGATCAGAATTTCACATTAGCAATACTCATTATGATCAGCCTCGTGAAATCGTAAGCTACAAGCTATTGTCACCATGTCTCCTTTTACTCGCTTATGGGTGTTTAAAGCACTTTCTAATTCATCTAGAACCAAAACAATTAAACGATCAGGCCACCTCGGCTGATGGGAGGATAATGCCAGATATCGAACCCGCTCCAGGGATGGGCAGCAAAATCCTTATAGCAGCTCTGGAAATCTTTTGGCAAAATGGTCGCATAAATATCATCCATAGATGTATTTTGCCCGCGAAGCGAAATAGACTCACGACACTTGTCCTTTTCGTATTCCCACATGCCAGTGAGGAGTTTGGACTCGAGTAGCGACTTATCTTTACGCACAACCTTCCAAGTTCCAATATTATTCAAAGCCCACTTATCAGCTAGTTTCATGGGAGGTTCCGATTTTCGCCACCAGCGAAGGATGGATTGAATCGCACATCAGCGATATTGCCAGGGCGTTGGATATGCCCAGTACGGAGACTAGATTCGCTACGCAGGGAGGGACGTTATATTGAGAGATGACAAACTCTGTATTGAAAGATAGCAAGCGCTAATTCGAGTGACTAAATTTTTATTGTATATCGCATCTATTCGAAAATAGCACTGCATCGGATTTCCTATGATTTCTTCCCATTGCGTCTAAAGTTGACATCGTATCAGGGGGAGTCTCAACCTCAAGTTTTCTTGCTTGGTGCCTATCTGGTGTATACCGACAATGGAAGCAAGTATGAATTGAGCCGGAGGGGATTCAGTCTTATAATCGATGATCATCTTCACCTTCTGATAACTTTTTTATTATCCTTTTACAGATTTCTTGCAATTCAACATAGCATTCTGTGGAAACCGGTGTTATGGTTATGGCTCTCAGATGAGCAGCATATATATTTTCTTGCATCATTTCATATTCACGAGGAATGATTTGTATGACTTCGAAGCGTGGAGCTAGCGCGCAGAGAAAACATTACAAAGGCTATGATTTACTTGCTCCATTGAGAGAGATGAATCTTCACAAGCAAACTCTGTTACCAATTTGATAATGCAGTTGGAAGTCTGAGCGGTGGTGATGCATGACTGAAAGCCGGAGGCGGTTCGCGATGTTTCCACGCTAGACGTCACGTTCCACGGCAAACGGCCCGCGTCATAGTGCAGCCTGCTTACGCCCCTCGACCACCACCATCTCTCTTCCACAACCCGCCTCCTTTGCGATCACCATCGCTAGACGACCACGAAGATTACTCACTCCATAATGGCCGGCCCAAAATACAACAGCGTTCCGCAGCGAGACTCGCTTGATGAGGGCGCGCCCTCATACTCGCAAGCGCCACCGAGCTATCAGGCGCAGGCAGACGAATCCCGGGAAGCTTTACTTCGTGGCGTACCGCGAGGCGAAGACGACAACATACCTGATGACTTCAAGTTTGGCGGTGTCGTCGCTGAGGCTACGTTGGACATTCGGATGGCTTTTGTCCGAAAGGTGTACGCCATTCTGTAAGTGCAGCCTAGCCTCCAATACCGTCGCAAATCATGCGCGCAATCACTAACAGAAGCAGGACTGTCCAGCTCCTCGCTACCGCTGCAGTAAGCTATGTCTCGATGATTTCACCCACATACAAAAACTGGATCCAGTCAAATCAGTGGATGATGTGGGTGTCGATGCTCGGCACATTTGCATTCCTTGGCCTTACCTTTTGGAAGCGCAAGTCGTACCCCACCAATTTGCTATTTCTCGCTGGATTCACTGCTATGGAAGCTTACTCTATATCTGTCATCGTGTCCTTCACCGACTCCAAGATTGTGGTTGAAGCTGTCATATTCACGTTTGGCATCTTCGTGGCCCTCAGCCTGTTTGCGTGCCAGTCCAAGTATGACTTCACAAGCTGGATGCCATATTTGTTCGGCGCACTCTGGGTAGCCATCCTTTTCGGTTTCATGTCCATGTTCTTCCCGTACAGCAGCAAGCTCGAGCTTGGCTATGGCATTATTACCGCTCTCATCTTTTCAGGTTATATTCTCGTGGACACACAGCTGATCATGCGCCATTACCATGTGGAGGAGGAGATTGCTGCGGCCATTTCCCTATACCTCGATATCATCAACCTGTTCCTTGCCATTCTGAGGATTCTCAACTCGCAGAGCAACAACTGATGGGATGGATAGCGTTATGTGGGGAGGAATATTTCATAGGGCGTTATTAGGGGTCATGCTGATAGGATAATGTACTCGACAGCAGAAGTGGGATTGGGAAACAGGATTCGTCTATTCGGAGATCAGCTCCAAGTAGAGCATTAGTAGATTAGCACCTTTTGTCAAACAGCCATTTCGTAGTGTGTCTGTACTTCACCCATTCCCATGCTCCTGCGTCTTGAAGAGGTACTTGGCTAGGTACCCCACCTCTCGCCATCTTGCTGGCCTCCCTGCACACGCAGCTAAACGAGGCTGCTCCCACGAATGAGCGGGGTAGCAATATGGAGCGGCAGATGGTGGGCGCTCTATTGGATGGGGCGCCAACCTTGCCGCGGACCCTTGAATCTCGGTGCAGAAAGCTTGCATCAGCTTCCTTGGCTTCCTTTCCGTGAAGCAACGAAGTGCGTTGATACGCTTGACTCGCACAGCAACAGCAACGGTAGAACAAGAGGCAGATTGTCACTGACCCCGCTTGCCACCTCCTTTCTGCCAATTGAGCGCCAGACGGGCTGCCTCTGCAGGTTGTGCGCTTTTCAGCTCCCCCAAACCTCCACCAAACTAGCGAGACGCATCCGAAGGCTAAAATTCGTCTCCTATCTCTGCCCACAGTTGCAGCAAGACAATCAATTGCCTGCACACACGGCATTGCTCGTCGACATAATAACCCAAATCCCATCCCCAGCTAGACGGGCCATCTGCCTGTTTGGGCATTGCGATCCGCGCTTGCCCATCACGTCGCCAAACCCTGAATATCGTGCCAGTGCCAGGACCACACCGCTTCCCCTTCGAAACATCTGCGCGCCCACCCCCGCCGACAATTTCTACTGCGCGCAGAGGGCCTGCCATACCTCATCCTTCCTCGCTCTTGTTCCAATGGCTGTCCGGTCTTGAAAAAGAGCCCCATCCACTCTCGCTACCACCCACCAATCCCAATTGCCCTGGGATTGCTACGTCTCGGCTGCATCCACGCATTGAGCGACCACCAGCTCGCTGCCGCTACACACGCTGCGCTCAGAGCAGTCTCCACCCCTAGCCGGTCTCGAGAACACCTCTCCCTCGAGCCAGCCCTGCAACCGCACTGTGCTTTCTCTGTCTGCAAATTACTGTACCACATAGCCCACCATGGCGACAAAAGCTGTGCAGGCAAGCAGTGCCGTGACCGAGGGCAGAACTCATACTGCCGAGATGCACCAACGCAAAGCCGCAGTCGCCTCGCAAAGACGAAAGCCGGGCCACAGGAAAAACGAGGACGAGGGCCTGCTGGGCTCGCTAGGCAGCTTGTTGTGCAATCACCAGATTGGTAAGATCCCAGAGCACAACTTCTTCTCGCATATAGCCACTGACAAATCCTCAAGGCATCTCTATAAACCTCATATCCCTTCTCTTTCTCACCCACATCTGCTTCCCCCGCGCGCGAAGTAGGACTTCCAAGTTTTTGCAAATGTCATATTACAACCCCGAAACGGACATGTACGGCTGTGGCACAGATGACCTGCCATTCGTAGCACTGTGGACCGTCATTTTCACAGGTATGCGGGTCGTATGCATGGAGTACCTCTTGGACCCGCTGGCGAGACTTGGGGGAATCAAGTCAAGGAAGGGGTTGGAACGATTCAAAGAGCAGGGCTGGTTGATTGTGTACTACACAGCATCATGGTCATTGGGCATGGTATGCAAGAACACATGATCTAATTAGGTGTGCTTGAGAATCTAACAACGAGCAGTACATCATCTACAACTCCTCATTCTGGCTCAATCTCCACGGCCTCTGGGAAGGCTGGCCCCACCGAGAAGTCGAGGGTGTATTCAAATGGTATTATCTGGTCCAATGGGGCTTCTGGATCCAGCAAATGCTCGTCGTCAATATTGAAGAGAAGCGCAAAGATTATGCGCAAATGTTCACTCACCACGTCTTCACTGCCGCGCTTATATTTCTCTCCTACGGATACTATCATATGCGAGTTGGAGCAGTCATTCTGTGCATCATGGACTTTGTGGACATCATATTACCGGTAAGTACTGTCGGTATTGAATTAGTGAATATTGTGCTAACAATCTAGACGGCGAAGCTGCTCAAGTATATGGGCTACAGCACTGCTTGCGATATTGCCTTTGGGGTCTTCGTCATTTCCTGGCTTTTCACCCGGCACATTCTCTTCATGACCGTCTGCTGGTCCATCTACCACCACGCGCCCCTCGACATGGCTCCCGGTTGCTACTTCACACCCAATCACCCCCTAACCCCAAACACCTCCTACGCAGTCGGCAACAACCAACTCTTCCTCCCAATCTCCGAAACCGCCGCCTTCGAAGCCCATGGCGGCAACAACATCTGGGGCAACCTACTCAAAGCCTACAACGACCAAAACGGCCCCATATGCTGGAACCCCACCATGCGCTACTACTTCCTCACCCTCCTCCTCATCCTCCAAACCCTCTGCTGCATCTGGTTCTACATGGTCCTCCGCGTCGTCTACAAAGTCCTCCACGGCGCCGACGCTGACGACATCCGCTCCGACGACGAAGGCGACGACGAAGACGCCCCCCTCGACCACGACCGCACCTCCACCATCCTCAACATGGTGAGCACCTGCACCGAAACAGGCCTAAGCCACCTCCCCCACGAAGAAGAAGTTGGCGCCGACGCTCTTACCTTCGCAAAAATGAGTGGCTCAACCCAGCGCCGCCAGAGTCGCCGCGAGAGCGCGAGGACCAGTGGGATTAGTATCCCAGGGCACACGGATCGCAGGGATTTGCTAGGGCGTATAGGCTGCGACAAGCCGTCTTGAACAGGTTTTTCTTTGCGCGTGTTACTAACTTGGTTGGCGTTGGGGCATTAGATGCATGCGGGATTTGGGGGGTTTGCGTATCGTATCCTAATAGCACGAATCTGAACATGGGTGCGAGTCACGAATTTGCAAGTAAAATATGGTATAGCGTGTGAATGATTAAATCGGCATTGTATTGTGTCGCGCCAAGGCTAGAATTACATGATGTGAACACGACTATTCGTCTGCCTCGCGGCACTCGTCAGGCTTCACGACGACCCACGGCTGCTCGAGCGGCACGAAGTCACCTATGTGGAGAAATGGCTCTTCTGGCACGTTAGGGACAACCTGGAAGGGCTCGTTGAGTACGCGCACGGCGGCGCCCTGCTCCGTGTCCGATGGCTAATCGTCGAGGTAGTTCCTCCATCCGTAGGGCGCGACGATTTGCTTGCCGGACTCCTCCTCGAGGACGACGCTGAAGCGCTCCCAGCGCGCGTCTTGGCCGGCGCCCAGCACGATGATGGTGGTGTCGTCGAGCCAGCCGAGGAGGCCCTTTGTTGGGCGTCCGCCTGGCACGCCGGGAATGCCAGCGCTCAGAGTAGCGGACTTGGTGTGGGGGCCCCAGTGTGTTTGCTCGTCTCCCATTTCGAACTTGACAGAGGCGCTTGGGTATGTATCTGAGAACTGGCGTGGGAGGAGCGGGACCTTGGAAAGGATGCCGTACTTGTGCTGCTTGGGGTCGACGGTTTGGGCATTACTCAAGTCGAAGATGTGCAGTGTTGATTTGTCGGATGTGACGGCTAGGGTTGAGCCAGAGGGGGAGAAGGCGAGAGAGAAGATCGCAGCTTGGTCGACGCCGCGGCGGAACTCTGCAAGCTTGGTGCAGGATGGGAAGGACCAAAGGCGGATTATTGTGCCTTGCTCGCTAGCTGTGGCAATCATATCGCTACTCCTACTGAGAGCGAGAGCGCGAAGTGGAGACTCGTGAGCGGGTATGATGCTGACGTTACCGGTCTCCAGGTCAAATAGCTTTACTTGTCCAATCGTTCTTCCAGGAAAAGCAACTGTACCGCTTCCCATCTCGCAGAGCCCATACGGATTGTTGGCCGTCTCGTACTCGGCCGCCTTCTCAGGCGGCACTTTCATATTGTATATGGCGACCTTGTTGAGCTGGACAACGACCAAGTGTGTCTTAGATATACGGACACGCTGTACCGGAGTCTTGAACTCAAGAGCCGTGGTGATATTTCTGGTCTTGTCGTTCCATATTTGGACCTTATTGGCAATGTCAGTGTCGTCAATCAAGACCCAGCCAGCGTCCTTGGGACAGACTTTGTTTTGGGGGAACTTAGGCTGCTTCCCTCCTCCGACTAGGGCAAGGTAGTGGGTGGTGCCGAGCATCTCTGCACAGCCAATGCCGCCTCCAAACTCTGCAAGAATGTCAGTTTGGGCGTGAAGCTGGGGTGGACCTCTTACCTCTGGCGACCTTTTGTTCGCATGTTTTGGTGGAGAAGACACGGAAGCCTGTCTCCAAAGCCGCAGCAAAGCAGGAGCAGTCTGAGTTGAGAGACACCGAGAGGACAAAGGGGCCTTTGTCCGAGTCGAGGATAGGCCGGGTATTCATGTTGAAAACTGTGAAGTGGTGGACTTGCTATTACCTGAAGGCAGGGTGGGGTGAAGGCGTTGGTTTCGGCGTGCTACGAGGCGGCCTAGGCAACGGCGCGATAGACGTGATTAGAAAAGCTGGCGGCATGCTAGGCCCATGTACGGCGTGAGGAGCGAGTGAAGTAACGGAAGAAGAATAGCTGGGAGTGAAGATATGTTCCATGGAACTCGCACGGGAATCGTTTTACCACGCATCCGCAGCAGTATGGTCATGGGTCCAAGCTTTGCGCTAGTGATGCGGGAGCTAACTGAAAGAAGGCGTCGTGCACGTGACGCTGGCTTTTGCATCCGGAGGTGTATTCCTTTCTTATCATACAGGCGTGATAGCACGAGGCCCAGCAAGCTACAATTGCCCAGCCTGCCCTTGCCCTTAGTCGTACACTGCACCCGCGGCCACACGACTCACAATCTCAAGGTGATGCTCGCCCAAAGCGGTATGGCGCCATATATCGCGCCAAGCAGGAGACGACGACCGGGGCCGCTGGCGCTAGCGAGCCCCTTTGCATTGCGCAGGGAGCTGCTGCCAACGTCCCCAAATTTCCTCGACGACATCCGCTCCATCAACACCTCCCCGTTTGCCTCACCACCAGCCTACCTTTTGCACACGTCGGCTGCCTCACTTGCTGGCACGCATCCCCGCCACTACGTACCACGTTCACCGCTCAAACTCCAAGATGTCCTCGGTACGCCCTCCCCCAGACCGCCTCGTCCTCAGGCACACGCGGCCGCGGCCTCGTCCCCCCGCGTCCTGCCCAAGCCATTGAAACACCCGCTAACCGTTTCACAGACCCTCAAGACGCGCAGAAAGAAGAATGTCAAGAAAGGTATCCAGTTCTGCCTGATGGTCTGCGGCGCCTCAGGCACGGGTCGGACCACGTTTGTCAACACCCTCTGCGGCAAGAAGGTCCTCGAGCACAAGGAGTCAGACGACCCAACCGTGGCACACGTCGAGGAGGGCGTCAAGATCCAGCCCATCACCGTTGGTATGCCTCCCAATTGCATTCCACGTGGCCGTTGAAGAGCACCTAGCTGACCTCCCGACAGAACTCGACGAGGAAGGCACCCGCATCTCACTCACCATCGTCGACACCCCCGGGTTTGGCGACCAGATCGACAATGAGGCCAGGTAGGCAACCGCCGTCGATATCGCAGGTCGTCGCTCACCGTACTTTAGTTTCCAAGAAATCGTTGGATACCTCGAGCGTCAATACGATGGCATTCTCGCCGAGGAGTCACGTATCAAGCGTAACCCCCGATTCCGAGACGATCGTGTACACGTTTTGTTGTACTTCATCACACCTACAGGCCACGGGTCAGTAACATCACCCCGTGTTCGACCAGCCACTTACACATCTTAGTCTTCGCGAACTCGACATCGAGCTAATGAAGCGCCTGTCGCCGCGTTGCAACGTCATCCCCGTCATTGGCAAGGCTGACTCTCTTACACCCGCCGAGCTGGCCGAGTCGAAGAAGCTCGTCATGGAGGACATTGAGCACTATAGGATCCCTGTATACAATTTCCCCTACGACATCGAGGAGGATGACGAGGACACCGTCGAGGAGAACGCCGAGCTTCGTGGCTTGATGCCATTCGCCATTGTTGGTTCCGAAGATATCGTTGAGGTCAATGGTCGACGAGTTCGCGCACGGCAATACCCCTGGGGTATTGTAGAGGTCGATAATCCTCGGCACTCAGACTTCCTCGCAGTCCGAAGTGCACTTCTCCACAGCCATCTTGCCGATCTCAAGGAAATCACGCATGACTTCCTTTACGAAAACTACCGTACCGAGAAACTTAGCAAGTCTGTCGAAGGTGGTGCTGCTGCGTAAGTTAGTAGGGTATTAATTGGGCTCTATATGCTAACCTACCTTCCAGTGACTCGTCGATGAACCCCGAGGATCTTGCCAGCCAGTCCGTACGTTTGAAGGAGGAGCAACTACGACGCGAAGAGGAGAAGCTACGCGAGATTGAGGTCAAGGTCCAGCGAGAAATCAACGAGAAGCGACAGGAGCTTCTGGCTCGCGAGAGTCAGCTGAAGGAGATTGAGGCCCGCATGCACAGGGAACAAAGTGGTCAGATCGACACCGACACCGAAAACGCATAGGCGCACCGCGCCGCCACCCTGTTGAACTGCCCAGCCTTGGTTTGCCACGGGTTGGGTGGTTGTGGATAGCGCGCTTGAGTCTCGAGATATGGGGCAACAAAACTATAAACTGCAGCACGGGTGTTCATCATGCAGCGGTTTACATGTTGCAGATACCGGAGACAAGGAATATTGGACCTTTCTTCTTACCTCGGGCATCCATTTTCTAACCAGATAGTGACAGCGTCTTGGATGGTGTGTACCGCTCCACTGTCTTGACATGGCACTGCTTCTCGTATGTTTTCTTATCGCTTCAATACTTATTCCCCACCCTTTGGTCTTCACCCAGGAAGTAGTAATCTAGTTCTAATTTAAACCCCGGTGGTCCCAATCCGCTGTTTGATACTCTATTGCAGATGTGAACTGCCAAAAAGTAGGCCTATGTGCATAACGTGCATCAGTCTGCAGCTCGTCCTTGGTAGTCCTTCCGGAAGCCGTGGCCATGCGCCCCTTCCCAGCATAGATTGTCCTTTCACAACACTAGCTGGACGGCAACACCACCTTCAGTGCCACGTCATCTTCCTACATGTTATTCCAACACACTGCCGAATGCCATTGCGGATGATACCCAATACTCATGATTCTTGGCCAATTGACGCGTAGCCCCAGAGTACCGGGCCTAGTAGCTGCAAGGCGAGAACTTCCGCAGAACTCTTAGCAAAGTGGATCCCCTTCAGTGCTCAAAGTTTGGGTTGATGGCACGCGAAATAATGCCTCAACAGCGCCCAGAAAGTACTGCTCGCGATCAGTGACAAAAAGGTGATAGAGGACCACCTTACGGCCGTTCTGTTCTCGTCACAGTGTGGCCTGCCGAACTGGTTGCTGAGAAATCTTCCCACAATTTGATGCAAGTGCATGCTCTTGCATAGCCGTAATGGAGGGGATCGAAGTGTATCGGCTGCGAAGCGACCATCGAGCCTTCTGCTGCATCGCGAGCGGCGACAACACATTCCAACACTATCAAGATGACAACCCACAAAACCTCTCAGTTCAATATCGATAGGCCATGGGACTGGCTCAGGCATTCACACGTCGTCCAGCAGGATGCCATACCCATCATGATGAGTCGCTAGGCAAGGCTGCACACTGATATGGCCCTATTATCCTATAGCAGCCTCCATCGCAGCGCATGATGGGCATCATCATACAAGCCTAGCTTTTGAAGTAAACGTCTCTTTCCTCATATATGCCCGCAGTAATGCAGAGAAACGGGCACAAAGCGCCATTGATGCAGTCAGCTCCAGGTTTCTGTTCCAGGAACACTTCGTCTGGGTCAAGCTGCCTTCATCGGTGACGGTCTGCATTTCTATCGTCATACTAGCAGGGAATTATCAAGAGAAACGTGTGATAACCAGGCAGCTGTGTTTCGTCTTCTCGATGCCTCATGCAGCTACAGCCACAACTGCCCGCGGTGTCCGAGATCCTCCTGTAAATAAGCATACTGTTCCCAGGATCTGGCGCCAATCAGGAATATGTCTAGAAGCTTACGAGGCTACAGCGGCTCTCGAGAAATCAAGATAGCGACGCCGCCCCTCTAAGCGATGCGCCCAGCGGTAGCCAAGAGAGCGTGTAGTTGTACGTTGCCATGAGCAGGCAATTATGGCTCCCTAATACTATCAATACTCAACCAAAGCGTGGATTGTATTCCTCACCAATCCGGGAGTTCCTTAGCTAAATCCTCTACTAATGCTTAGAACCGTTCCAACGACGAGCATCCATCTTTCGCCCTCTCCATGACGAGATACTAGGAGTAACAAATACTGCTAGTTAGTGGCAAGCCACGAAACCACCAACCTAAGGAGTCATCGTGATCCAAGTGCCGTCGTGGCCAGACCATGCAACAAGAAGATCATTACTACCAAGGGAGCAGCTCAAGTAAAGGGTTTTGGGATCGCTGAGCATCGCCTACCGGCAGCAGCCTTTACACCATGTACGATTCCTCGGTTGTTAGTCGGAGAGTTCTCAAGACCCTGACTGGGGTCGTGTTCGGTAAGGCTGTGGTTTCGGTCCGTTTTGGCATCGGCATACCGAAGATTACCACCTCTCACCGACCCCTAGGCCATTGGGCGTGGCCCTTGGTCTAAAGGCTGTGATGTACCGTATATGTATGCCCAGCCATGTCAAAGATCCAAATACCCCAGACAACAACGATTGAGTTTCGGAGTTGACCAGCCATGGTCGAGAATCGGAGGTGGTCCGATTGGTGACTGTTGAAGTATCCCAACCCAAGTTTCTCCCTCGCGGTAGTGGTCGCGTTGCGCGGCAGGAAAGAAACATGGAATAAACTTAGCATTGTGAACGCGGGTCGCTAAAATTGTGCGTGCCGTAAAGCTCGAAATGCACGATGCTGGTCCCGGTATATTCTGCGGTCCCAGAAGCTTGTGGCGTGTTGCCGATCCGAGGGAAATGGCTGGCGTTGTGCAACGCTCAACAGATGTTTCTTGCGGCAACGGCGGCGAGACACATGTTGTGCAACGTTAGAGTCTGCCACAGACCCATCAACCTCGGACAACGCCGCAGCGAACCTGATCAATACCCACGGTGGCAACGTGTTGAAGAAGTGCATAACCAGGCGAACCCAGGTTCGTCGATCGGTCAGGCACCCGGTCTCTCCTGGCTGCTCTGCTCTATTATTTCGGGGCATGGCTAAGCGACCCCGCCTCTGTCAAACGGTTCCACAACTTCACCCGATCCGGCCCGTGAAGGAACAACATGTCAACCGCGCAATGCGCGGCCGCTTGAAGGCGGTTGTTCTGGTCAGTGGCTGGCGATGGTGAATCTCTTTACGGCCAAATATGGGGACAATCCTGGTCATCCTGCGAGCTAACGCCTGTCTGTACCTGTGGAGCTGTGCAGAACAGTGGAACTGAATTATCCTTTCCGTGCAGGTTCTCAAACATTTCAGAGCCTAGAACTTATCACTAACCCACATGGATTGCGAACCCACTGCATTGCCAAAAACCTGATTCAATGTATGGTCCGTCATACCACCGTCAGGGTTACCTGTCTACCTCGAAACCTTTAGCTACCGCGAGCTTCTGTGGGCTCAGGAACAGCAGGCCAGGTATACGCTCGGATGGGAAAGACAGAGCCTCCTGCTAGGCCGTCTGCAGGCGCACAAAATATGACATCGAATCATAAAGCCGATGTCTTTGTGTTGACGCCATGATATGCACGTTGGGACCCGCCCGAGCGGTTCGGGAATGCAGGTGATGCATCTGTCTCACAAGCCCTCCACCCAGATCGTACGTCAGCCACGCACTCCAAAGTTTTCCCTGAGAAGCGCTACCCTTCTAGGGCGATAAGCAATCCCCGTTGAGCTGAGTTTATGTTTCGTTGAATTGGATGAGCCGCACTTCCGACGCTACTTTGTTCTTTTTGCGCGAATACCGCGTGCAGCGCGAAAAAACAAGCGTATCAAGTCCTCCAACAATGTTGAAGGACATGGTTCATTATTCAAGTAGCTCTGCACGGTCAGCATCTATGAGGTCGAGGAAATAGAGGTGCGCACAAATGAGCTCGCTTCGCCAATCCGAGTGATCCACTGGGGAAGTGAACGTACCCCTGCGCACTAAAGAGGCCACTCACCAGTTACCGAATTCGTGCATGTCTTGAGCTCAGTGGGTTCACCGCGGATGCAGGGGAGGCATTCCCCGGGCTAAAGCTCTCCACTATTGCCTGAAGTTACTCATTCGAGTACCACATTTAGAATCGCCTCACCCAACTTGCACGCGACTACGGCGGCAGAGCTAGTGAAACGGACGTCGGGTACTCGTCATCACTCACTTTTGTTCACATGCAGGCATTGCAGAACTACCCCAGTTTCAGCGGTTGTCGTTATGTCCGGCCTCCTCTCATTAGTGGAGGACTTCACCTGTGTGACATTTGTCTACCTACCGAGAAGTTACACAGCTCCTCCGTTCCTCCATTACGACGACTCTCTTTCTCGCATCATACATATGCAATAGCCTGTAATATATCTCATTCTTGCTGCAGTAGGGCTAAGACTTCCTTTTGCCATATTTCTCACCTTGTCACCCCGGAAGCAACTTTCGCTTGACCTTCCTCTGTATATAATACCTAGGCCTCTCGCCCTGTTTCCATCCATCATCTTTCCGTAGGACGATCCTCAAACCAAATCCGGGCCATGGATAGACCTCAGGAACATATTCCCCCTGTCAGTATTCAATGCCACGCCAATAGAACTTCCACTGACACACAACGCTAGGCTGCGAACGTGCTTGGTGTAAGCTACTGCACTCGACCCGTTCCTGATCTCTTTGCTAACTATGCTTGAACGACAGACCCTTGGGACTGGTAGGTTCTGTTACTGTTGTGGCCGATCCCTACTAATACGAGTGTAGTGTAAGTGTTTGACTGAAATTAAGAGATTGAGATACTAATGCGTGCTTCCAAATAGCTGCTGGTGTGTTCAGGTAGGTAGTTCATCAGAGAGTTTTATGAGCATTGTTGACGACACACACAGATAATCCCACAGTAAGTGTTAGCAAAGTAATGAGGAACACTGGTTGACATTTTGAAGAATATGGCATAACTGGCGTCGGAAAAATACAGACGGCCTACCTGGGTCAATGTTGATACTATGGTCAATTTGTATGACTGCTTGTCTATGACTTGTTTACACACTGCTAATTTCTACAGGTGGCGTGCCTTTCGGCGTGTATGCAATTGTCCAGGTAAAATCGACTTCCCGTAGTTCACTAGCGACGCTGACCCAGGCAGAACTTCAACTTTGCACTCAAGTTCCAGCCACAAGCCTTCGCTAGCCTGACTCTGATTGCCTGGGGACAAACACTATACTACCACAAGTCAGTTATATTCCCCCAATGAAAGATGATATACTAATAGGCAATAGCAAATGGCGAGCCTGGACCGCCACCGTCGCCACCATCGCCCTCGCAAGCAGCTTCGCTTTAATGGAGATGATTCTCATACTCACCCTCCGCGGCCCCTACAAACGCGGCGTCAAATGGCCCATGATGTTAATGGCCATCTCCGCCTCCGTCATCCAAGTAATCGGCCTGATCCCCCCCTTCTTCGAGCTAGCCAAACGCAACGGCAGAGTCATCGGCATCGACTTCTGGTTCCTGACCATCGACTACGCCGGTGCCTTCTTCTCCCTCATGGCGATCGTCGCTCAGCAGTGGTTCGACGCCCTGGGCGCTAGTCTCTACATTGCGTGCATGTTGCTCGAGACGGGTATCTTTGCGTCGCAGGCTATATGGTTGCTTCGTGTGCGGGGCGTTCGAAGGGAGGCTAAGATGGCGGGTTTGTCATACGATGAGTATGTTGCACGGCATCCGGGGAAGAAGTTCCCGCATTCGGAGTCGGTAGATGTGATTGTTGATGTTGAGGCGTGTCGGGGGGAGAAGGGGAGTGTGTACGAAGAGAAGAAGGAGAAGGGGAGTGAGAAGGGTGACAGTTTGGCCCTCGGATCAAGTGAAGTTGGACATGCGTTGCAGACGCCGCTGCCAGTGGTGGTCAAGCCTTGATTTCGAATGTTGTTTTTGTTCACTGCACTACTTTCGAGTTATGTCAACCAAAAGGAGCTTGGGTATGTGAGCGCTGCTTCACGGTATATTTTCCTATTTGGAAAGGCGATTCTGTATTTTTTTCTGTATTTTTCCGTTACACGTTCAAAGGCGGCAGTCTTCTTTTATGAGTGTATGGATATGTATGCGAATCTGATTTTTCCTTGCCTGTCAATTCTCAAATTGCTGTCAGTATCTAGCCAAGGGAAGGCTGGAAAACTCTTTCTTGATTTCAGGGGTAGGGATAGGGATTGGAAATTGGACTTGGAGTTCATGGATTCAAGTCTAGTTGATTATGCTGAACTGCTATGCCCACTCTAAGGGACGTCCTCCGTCTATAGGCCTGAATAGTGGGATACTTCATCACCACCACTCTTCCCCATTCCGGAAAAACGCATCCGGCTATATCTCACAACCGCGGCCAATCCAATCAATCACGCACAATCAAATTCCTCCTCAGCCCCTCCAACTCCCCCTCCCCCAACCCACACACCTCCCGCATATACCTCTCCGCTCCCCCAAACTCCCGATCCACCATTTCCAACGTCGCAACCATGGCCTCCTCCCTTGCCCCCACCATCCTCAACGCCGCCCTCCTCCCCTCCTCCAGCACCTCCGGCGGCATCTCTACCTGCCCCCCTCCCCCCTCTCCCCCCCCCTCCTCCCCCCCAACCACCAGCCGCGCAACCTCCTCCTCAGACAGCGCCCGCCCCCTCTGCTTGGCAAGCATGTAGTTCCTAAACGCCGGCGCGCGCATCAACCGCTCCACCACGCCGTCGCGCACATCCCGCAGCCCCATCTCCGTGCGATGATACTCGGCCGCAATGTCCGCGCGCGGCACGCGCAAAAAGTCAAACAAGAGGGCGAAAAACACGCCGGTGCGATCCTTGCCCGCCGAGCAATGCACGAGAATCCCGCCCGTGAGCGCCGGCGCCGCAAGGTGTTGGAATAACGTGCGGTATGCGTCTGCCCCTCCCCCCCGCAGTATCCCCTCGTACGCGGCCACAAAACCCGCTACGTCCTCGTCCATGTACCGCACGTATCTTGCAGCCAGCTTTTCAGGGCTGTAGTCCTCGGCGCGAAACACGGGGGTCCAGGCGCGCTGCAGGCCGGCGGCGGGCAGGTGTGTTTCCCAGGGGCCTGGGGCGATTTCCTGGGCGCTGCGCAGGTCGAAGATGTGGGTTATGCCGAGGGCGCGGAGGGCGGCGAAGCCTGTGGCGGTGAGGGAGGAGGGGTCGGCGGAGCGGAAGAGCGTGTTGGGGCGCAGGGGGCCGGTCGGGGTTGTGAGGGGGTGGAGGGCTGTGTCGCGGAGGTTGTGGAGGGAGGGGATGGAGTGGAAGGGAGGGGTGGGGAGGGGGGGTGGATTAGCCATGGGTGGGGGGACCTTGGTGGTGGTGGTGGCGGTAGTGGTGGTGTGCTCGAGGGGGGTTTCCTTGCTCTTTTTGATTGTTTTGGGGGATTGTGATGCGGTTGTTTGTGTCGAGTGTCGGAATTGGTACGTTGGTTTGGGGGGTGTTGTTCGTTTACGAAGTGAAATGGGCTGGAAATCGGACGTTCATATATTGCTGACCAGCAACAAATTCTTGCACAAAGTCATAGCCAAACAGTGCCTAGCAAATCCGAGGTAGAAAACATCAAACGCGTTTGCTAGTGCCCCGCTCTCCAAACCGAGGTCGGCTAAAGTGGGAACGAATCTCACATATTTTTTACTTGAACTGTGGTATTGTGGTCGTGTATCTCCCGTGATACTTGAATGTGGTAAGAAACCACTTCAAAGCCAGAACGAGCAAAGAGATGGCTGGTCCTATTCCCAGTAACAGGACAATGCCAGTAAGGAGCTAATGAACAGCAGCAGAATTGCAAGTTGAACCGACTCGTCCGCAATTCAGTCAGATAGCATAAACTCCACTAGGTGAATAGACTATTCATTTTTACTTCAGTCTATTTTCAACTCCTACTTCATCCTACATCACGCTCAACTTCTCTGCATCGCACATATACACCCCTCCGATCCATATAGCTCTCTACCATGATACTACGAAATACATTGATGTAGAAAGGGGGAGCAATCGCCAACCTCGTGGGCAATCCACCCCAGAGTGAAAGAGAAACGCCGACAACACCGATGCTGGTTGCTTGTAGCACTCAAAAGATGCGTGAGCAAAACCCAACTCAACTCAAGGAAAAAAAGCAATGGTGGGAAAGTAGTACAATGGGGAAATGAAGCGGGCTGAGGGGGTGAAAGGAAGGTGGAGCAGTCCATGGTAAGACAGTTAAAATTATTGCGTTTAAAAGGTCAGACCAACGGCAGTCCGGGTATCGTTGCGGGCAAGAAGGTAGTGAACAGGTTGCAGCCAGACCACGAAGATGCTTTCAGCTGGGTGCTTTTTCTTCTCCTGGAGAGCGAATCAAAGGAGCCGGGCGAAGTCAACGCTCCCACAGGTGGCTAGACAAGTCTGACCGCAGGTGGAGTGAAGTGCAAGGAAAGTCGTGGCGGGGTCATTAAGCGCACGGAGAGCCAGTCTCCTATAGCAAGATGAGGTAGTTGCTCGGCGCAATTCCCGTTTCGCCGTTGGGCTTCTTTGCTTGCCACCACCTGCCGCTGACGTCGGAGACTTCGAGGATGTCGTGTTTCTGGAAGCTGATTTCGTTGGCATCGTCGGGGTTGGCTTCGTAGCTGTAGATGGCCTTGGCACGGTAGGGGTATTCGATGGTGGATTCCTGCGGGGGCTCCTCGCTGGCGGGTGGTGCGGTGTTGCTCATGGCGCCGAACTGGGGAACAGACGAGTTGCGGCCCTGGGCACCAGCTGGGCCGCCTGGATAGCCAGAGACGGGCGAGGAGGTCTCGAAGCCGTTCAATTGGGCCGAGGTATACATCTGAGGGGCCTGTTGGTTGACTTGGGTCTCTGGGCGGTTGGCGTAGCCGTTGGAGATGGGGCGCGACGAACGCGAGCCGGGATGCTCCTTGTGCAGGGCATACGAGTCTACAAAGGCGCGATGAGCAGCCTGGGGCTGGGAGCCGTAGTAGAAGATCCAGACAATCTAGCGCATGTCAGTAATTGCTGTGCAGAGGCGCATGCAGGCCAACTAACCGTGATCATGGAGAGGAGAATGTAGCCGGCAGCGGCAGCCTCAAAGGGGGCCTTTGGCGAGTAGACGAGGGAATTGACGGACGAGGTGGTGAAGACGAGGCCGGCGCCGAGGAAGCCGACAATGGCCACATGGTAAGTTCGCTCCGCTTCCGAGGCGACGGTGACGGTGACGCCGACGATACAGAAGAACATGAAGACCAGGGTCCACCAGGCGAAGTTGGGGAAGCCGCCGCCAATGGCGGATATTATGGAGCTGACAAAGGCGATGATCCAGGCGAGCTGGCGCGGGTTAGTATGCAGCAGGAAGGTGCGGGTGGCAGTACTGACGATGCTGATGGAGATGGTGGCGAGGGCAAACGGGTCGCCAATGATGCGGCCGACGCTGAAGGTCGAGGATCTCTGGCCGTAGCCATTTCCATTTTCCATTTTGCGCAGAGACGGAGAGCTCGAGGAGCGGAACGAGGGCATAAGCGGGCGGGAGGTGCAGAGGCGGATGGTCGGTGGAGGCGGTGGTGGTGGGTGGTGTTAAAGAGACGAGGACGAGAAGCAGAGACACGCCAGGTGAATGGGCGGCGCGGACCGGCTGGGGAGATGCGACGAGGCGAAGCGGGTGGTGAGCCAGCAACCAGCAGTCGGCGCGACACTCTTACTCTCTGCAACGGGCGGCGGCTGCAGAATGTCGATGCAGCGGGTACAGAGTCGCGGACAGTGAGGGCGAGGAACAGACAGACGGCGGTGGGTGAGTTGGGAGTGGTGCAGTCGTGTCGATGTGTGCGTGGGCCAGAGGGAAATTGGATGCGACGGTTTCAGGCCTGGCCAGGGGCGTCTTTGCCATTGGCTGGCTGAGGGGCCAGAAATTAAAATGGATGCGAATGCCACCGAACCAGCCCAACGTCAGCCTGTGGCTCGACCGGCTCGAGTCCGGCCAGGAACACGCGCGTCTGCATGCAAACCAACTGCCTGCCTCTGCTCTGTCTGTGGCCAGCGCCGGCCTGTCGGCATGGCTCCTTTTGCCGGATCGTGGACCGTCTTCTGGCTAATGTATTGGGCTGGGCTGGCTGATTGATTGGCTTCATCTACTGCATCTACTGCATCTACTGCATTTACTGCATTTACTGCATCTACTGCGTCTGCTTCACGCCCCCTACCCTCCTCACTCCTGCCGTAGTCGTCACCGACACGTGCTGCCGTCTACTGCTTCCTTTTGCAAGTTCCTGCTGCACAATCTTGAGACCATGATGAAACCAGCCTCGTGCAGCACAACCCCGGCACCCCTGGCTCCGCGCCCCAATAGCCACACCTCAAAGATTTTATTGTGGAGACCGCTCCGCCTGCTGAGACCTGCCGTGTGAATTGCTCAGCCGAACTGTTTCCGCACTATCCGCACCGCCAATCGCAGCCGGCCCAGCTCGCGTTTCTGTTCCAACACCTGCTTCTTCGCGTCATGACAGAGTGCTGGACTTGGCCGGCAATGTGCTGCCAATGCAGGGGCAGGGGCATGGCCAGATCCGGACTCCGAGTCTGGGGTACAGCCATGCTCATCCCTATCACTATTGCTCTCCTCCATGTCAACAGCACTGCATTTGCATTTGCATTAGTATTCGTTTGGTAAACGCCTTAATGCGCGCCCTCAAATTCTTTGGATTTCTCATCTGTCAATATGTCAGTGTCAGGGCAAGTGACGGGTTTACATTCATGCACACCAACTCACCTACTGCACCCGGCATCTTTCGGTTATGCCGCTGTGCACTACGCTCGCCAAACCCGCAATAACGCGGCATATTGCTATTCGAGAACACGAAGCTAGGGAAAGATCTTCACAATTCCTCGTCTTCTTCCTCTTCGTCGTCTTCGTCCTCGTCCTCATCTTCATCATCTTCCTCGTCTTCGTCTTCTCCCCCGCTTGAACTCTTCCGCTTGAACTCTTCTCTCTCCACCGCCTTGAGCGCCTTTGTCAGTCGCTTGGAATAGTCCAGCCAGACTCTGCTAGCGCCGAGGAAGTGCACTCGCTTGTACTGCTGGTTGAGTAGCCCATTCCTCCTCCTCAGCTCCGAGATCTTTAGTGCTTGTTGCAGATGGCGGATTTCGTATTCAGCTATGCGGGGTCGTAGCATGGCAAGCTTGGCGAAGCCATCAGTAGTGGGTATTTGCTGGTCGTCGAGTGCCTTGAGTTGTGATGCTGTCGTTGCAAATAGCGTTGCACGGTCGACTACTAGCACGGCTTTCTGTGCAGTGTCGAGCGGCACGTCGTCTTGGTCGTCATCGTCCTTCGGGGCGAGAACATCTTTGTGCTTGCTCACTAGCCATTGTCAGTTATAGCTAGGCGGCCATCCAACCACGTGACATACGCAATTCATTCGCATCAGCGAGCAGTGACGACTTCCCCCCAAGCGCCTTCAGCGACTTCTCAATCTGGTGTATGCGGTCTGGAATCGTCTTTGGCTTCTCTGCCGCCGGCGGGCTGGGCCCGCCGAGAATGTACTCGAGGCGGTCTAGACGAGACTCCAACAGCCCAAAGGTGAAGAGAATGGCCTCTTCATAGGCGTCCATGGTTGGTGTTGGGTGTTGGGGTGTTTGTGGAATGCCATGCTGTTCCTGGTAGGGCGGAGATATTCTTAGCGCGGCGCGGTAGCTAGGCGTGCTCGGGCCCTGATCACAACGTCAGTGAGGCGCACAACCAACAGCGCAGGCTTATCCTCACTCTTACCATCATCCTTCGCTGAGCCCCTATCAACTGTGCATTCCACTGATCGCCTTGCATCGCTCGCCGGTTCTCGGGACACCACGCATGTCTTTTCAATAACACGATCACGACATTCCGAGTTGGGGAGAAATGGCTACGTATTCCGCCATCGGTCAGGAGCCTCCAGAGCCAGACCTCATGTTTTCGAGCACCGGCTCGTTGCGAGGAAGACGGTTAGCCTATCGCAATTTATGAAGAGCCATGGGCGGCAGCTGACAGAACTAGGCGAGGCCGAGGAAAGAAAGACGCCGGGTTCCAGGGCCAGGCATCATGGATATCGAGCGTGATCAACCTCGCCAACACGAGTACGATGCTTCACCAAGACGATGAGCTTATACTGACGGTTGCTAGTCCTCGGCGCTGGCCTGCTTGCCATGCCCTCTGCCCTCTCCAAAATGGGCATCTTCCTCGGCATCTTCGTCATCATTTGGGCGGGCATGACGGCTGGCTTCGGATTATACCTACAAACCCGATGCGCTCGATACCTTGATCGTGGCCATGTGTCGTTTGCGACGCTCTCTCAGCTTACCTACCCGAACCTTTCTATTCTATTCGATTCGGCCATCGCCATCAAGTGCTTTGGCGTCGCTGTTAGCTATCTTATTATCATTGGAGATTTGATGCCAGACGTTGTTAGAGCATTCGCCCCGGATGCCGCGCAGATCAGTTTCCTGGTCGATCGCCAGTTTTGGATCACTGCTTTTATGTAAGTAAGGCGCTCAAGTCGTAACACCCCAACGCTAACATGCACAGGCTCATCGTTATACCCCTGTCGTTCTTGCGTCGACTAGACTCTTTGAAGTACACCAGTGTCATTGCACTGTTTTCTATTTCTTATCTCGTCATCCTTGTTGTAGCCCACTATATCAAAGGAGATACCCTCGCCGATCGGGGACAGGTTCGGGTTTTCCGGTGGGCTGGTCCGGTTCCTGCTCTTGCTGCTTTTCCAGTCATTGTCTTTGCATACACGTGCCATCAAAATGTAAGAAGATTACCCCCTATCCTTAAACCATGCTAATCCCAGGCAGATGTTTTCGATTTTGAATGAGATTGCTGACAACTCGCATTTCCGGACAACTACCGTGATTTTTGCTTCCATAGGTGGTGCCTGCAGCCTCTACATCCTCACCGGCATTACCGGCTACCTGTCTTATGGTGACAACATCACCGGCAACATAGTCCGAATGTACCCCGCCGCCGCCGCCAGCACCATTGGCCGTCTCGCCATCGTCATCCTCGTCATGTTCTCCTACCCACTCCAAATCCACCCCTGCCGCGCCAGTATCGATGCCTGTCTCAAATGGCGTCCCCGCCGCCGCACCCAACCGGAAGGCAGCCCTTCGCGCACCACCCTCATGACAAACGCCCCCAAACCCGCCCCCAAGAGCCGTGAAATGTCCGACTACAGATTCGCCATCGTTACCACCGTCCTCATCATCACCACCTTCACCACCGCCATGACCGTCGCCTCCCTCGACAAAGTCCTCGCATACGTCGGCTCCACGGGCTCAACTACCATCTCCTTCATCCTCCCTGGCCTCTTCTACTACAAGATTTCCGATCCGGAGTCGCCTGTGCATCAACGGCTGATCAAGGATGAAGACGACGAGGAGGAATTTGCGAGCGGCGCCGTCGAGGGAAGCGTTACACGGGAAGGATATGATAACCGGGATTGGAGACGGGCGTTGCTGAGACATGCTGCGTTGGGCTTGAGCGTGTATGGGGGAATCGTCATGGTGACTTGTCTAGTTACGAACACTTTCTTGGTTGCTGCGCATTAGATGCTGAACGAAATGATTTGTACATGTACACGATTGACGACTAGCATCACACTCGTCTCTTAGCATATCATACCCCATTCCCCCAAACTCTTTCTCCCACCCTCTCCCCCTCCCCCTCCCCCTCCCCCTCCCCCTCCCCTACGCCTCTTTAACCAAACTCTTCGCCGCACTCCCCGCCCGCACAACCTGCCCCTGCACCTCCCCCACCCGATACCGCGGCTCCAATATCCCCACCATGCTCAGCAGCCGCCACGCCGTATCGCTCGGCTGCGCACCAACACCCACCCAGTACCGCGCACGACTCACGTCCAGCTTGATGTCTTTCCACGGGCGCCCGTGTGTGTCGCCTGGGCGCGGGGGCTGCGGCTTTGGATCGTACGTGCCGAGGACTTCGAGGGGGCGCGCGGAGCGGGATGTGCTGTTTGGTGTTAGGTGGTGGATTGTGGGGTTGTTAATTGGGGGACAGGCGTACCGGGCGTGTGCGACGACGATGTTATAGAAGGGCGCGTGTTTTTTGCCGAAGCGTGCGAGGCGTATCCGGAGGACCATTTTGGCCGTGGTGGATGGGGGGGGGGGTGTGGTTGAAGAGGGTGAGGTGAGGTGTGGGATTGCGCCGAAGATTTGCCGGGTTGGTATGCAAGTTGTGTAGGGGCGATTGTGTTGTTGTTTTTACGGTGGATATGTGTGGATGGGCGGCGTGATTGGTTGTGTGGGTGCGGTGGAAGGGCGTGTGTTTGTGGTGCTGGCGTTGTGGGAACTTTTTTCGGGGAGCGGGAGAGCCCCGACAGTGATGTAATCCGGATGCGCGAATGGGGTCATTTGAACTTGAACAAGACGATTGCGACCTTTGCCTACTACACATTTTTTTTTAATTTGTGAGAAATGGCTTTAAGGGTATGGAATGAAATGAAAGTATTTATTAGAAGTATGCTGATAGTGGTTCAAGACCCTCTCGGCCAAGAGCGCTGCTGCGCTTGATCAAGAGCTCATGTCCTCGGGCGCCTTTTCAATCGATCAGTTGATGGAGCTCGCTGGGCTCTCGGTATCACAGGCAGGTAATCTTTTCTCATCCTGTTCATAATCCTCACTATTGACTTTACGTCACAATAGTCTTCAAGCTTCAACCACTCAACAAAGGCAAGCGAGTGCTAGTAGCATGCGGTCCTGGAAACAATGGCGGCGATGGCCTTGTGGCAGCACGCCACCTATTCCACTATGGATACCAACCAACCATTTACTATCCAAAGCAGAGTAAGAACGAGCTCTACCAGCGACTAAAGAAGCAACTTGAAGACCTCAAGGTACCATTCACCGAAGACTTTACTAGCGCTTTGAAGCAGACGGACCACATTGTCGATGCTATCTTTGGCTTCTCTTTCTCGGGCGAGGTCCGCGAGCCTTTTCCCAAAGTCATTGAAGCACTAGAGTCCACGTCGATTCCAGTCCTAGCAGTCGATGCTCCATCGTCATGGAACATTGAGCAAGGCCCTCCAGAATCAGGTCCAGGCAAAGGCTTCATGCCTCTAGCCTTGATTAGTTTGACCGCTCCAAAACCGCTTGTCAAGTACTTCAAAGGCAGGCATTTCCTTGGAGGACGGTTCCTGAGCCCGGAAATGGCAGAGAAGTATAATCTCGATATTCCCGAGTACGCAGGCTTGGATCAGGTGGTAGAGGTACTAGTCGAGGGCGGCAAGCTGTAAATAGCGAAATCTAAACAATGTGCACTGCTGACCTCTGATTGATGCCATCAATATGGAACCTGCTCCTTTTGACTAGCGTGTTTTCCCCGCGATGCCGCGGTTCGGCTACACGCGGTCTTGCGATGTCATTCCAAGCTTCAACTCCAACCCCAGACTTCGGCACAATCATCCCAACCGACGCTGTATTGTACGTTTTCCTCTTGTGGTGTGGAATTTCCAGTATTTTTCTCTCCCATATATCCAGTGAGGAGGCATCAAGAGTGAACTCCATTCACTTGTAATCTGTCAATATGGTTCCAAAAGCACCATCACGAGAAGCGTTGACACTGCTGAAGCATACCGTTCGATCTTCAGTAGCTGTGCGATCGCAAGCACATTGCCGTCTCCTATCGTCTGCCCGCCGTCCGGCAGTTCCGAGCACCCTATGCACTTCCACCCTACACCAGACGCGAACTGCAGCGACCTTTACGCATTCCCACCATGCCGAAGCAGTCTCTATCCTCCCCACTGCCGTGGATACAAGCTCTGCCGACTTCAAAGAGAACAAACGCCAGATGGACGAGGCTACAGACAATCTAATCAACCTCCACAAAAAGATTGCCCTAGGCGGCACCCAGAAAGCTCGAGACAAACACGTGCAACGAGGCAAAATGCTAGTCAGAGACCGGATAACAGCTTTGATCGACCCTGGAACGCCTTTCCTAGAGCTGAGCCAAATGGCCGGATACGACATGTACCAGGGAGAAGATGTACCTGCAGGTGGCATTGTCACGGGCATTGGCACAATCAACGGCATTCAATGCATGGTTGTGGCCAACGATGCCACGGTCAAGGGCGGAACATACTACCCAGTCACTGTAAAGAAGCACTTGCGAGCCCAAACAATCGCGCAGGAGAATAGATTGCCGTGTATCTACCTCGTCGACTCGGGTGGTGCCAATCTTCCGAATCAGGCGGATGTCTTTCCAGACGTCAACCACTTTGGTCGTATCTTCTACAACCAAGCGCGCATGTCCAGCATGGGGATCCCACAGATCAGTGTGGTCATGGGCCCCTGTACGGCTGGTGGCGCATATGTGCCCAGCATGAGCGATGAAAACATTATTGTCGAAAATCAGGGGCACATCTTCCTCGCTGGACCGCCACTAGTCAAGGCGGCCACTGGAGAAGTTGTATCTGCGGAAGATCTTGGGGGAGGTAAGCTCCACAGTGAGGTCTCTGGCGTCACAGACTATCTTGCAGTCGACGATGCCCATGCTCTTGTTCTTGCGCGAAGGAGTGTGGGGAACCTCAACTGGCACCGAAACCAAACTGTGCCCCCTCCAGCCACATACCAGGAGCCTCTACACGATGCCAAGGAGCTCTCTGGCATTGTAGGAACCAACCTTCGCAGGCAAATTCCTGTCCACGAAGTCATTGCTCGCATTGTGGATGGCTCATCGTTCTCCGAGTTCAAGCCTCTCTATGGGTCAACACTTGTCACCGGCTTTGCAAAGATCTACGGACAGCCGGTGGGTATTGTAGCTAACAATGGTATCCTGTTCAGCGAGAGCTCACTGAAAGGCGCACACTTTGTCCAGCTATGCGGCAAGCGACACATTCCCCTGATCTTCCTCCAGAACATCTCAGGATTCATGGTTGGCCAGGACGCGGAGAAGGGTGGTATTGCAAAGAACGGAGCAAAACTTGTCACAGCTGTTAGCTGTGTGGATGTTCCCAAGTTCACTGTCGTCATTGGATCTAGTGCAGGCGCAGGTAACTACGGCATGTGGTACGTACTCTCCTCTTATTATGTATCAATCTTTAGTAATGAACGTACAGCGGCCGAGCGTACTCCCCGCGCCTAATGTTCACCTGGCCAAATGCAAAGACGTCCGTTATGGGCGCTGAGCAGTTATCTTCGGTCATGGAAGCAGTAGGCAAGCAAGCAGACCCAGCCCTCAAAGCCCGAATCGAGCACGAGAGCGAAGCAACATTCGGATCGGCCAGGCTCTGGGACGACGGCATCATCCCCCCTGAGCACACCAGACGAGTGCTTGGCATGGGCTTACAGATGGCATGCGGAGGACAGAACGCGGGCGTTGCAAAGGAGAGCACCTGGGGCGTATTCAGGATGTAGATCAGCCGTCTATAAAAAGCATCAAAAACTGTTGTTTCTCGAGACTCTCACTTGTATCCACAGCTCCGCCGTGTGCCCACAGAAAGCATGAAACGTTTGCGTGTTAGCGGCTTGGCTGTGTAGATCAAGCTTGTGCTGAGGTTGTCGAGCACGCCCAAGCACATGGCAAGCCTGCTTGGACAAAAGTCTTGACCAACCGCATCGCCGCCGTCTAATGGCGACAACTCCCTATCTGTTTGGCCTGCGCGACCTCGCTTCAAGGGAGCAAACGACGTAGCGCATGGGAAATGAGCAGCACCAAGGCAAACCCTAAGCAACAACTGTGCCGCGCTTTCGCCCCTCGTGATCCCTGCGCCTGGAATTCCCGTCACGTTTAGTTTGCGCAGGCGGAACGATCGACCTGTGGGCGCCCGCAATTCGTTACATGGGATGGCGACGTGCTTGGTTCGATGGGAGGGGCGCTGACACGAGCCATAATACGCATACCGGCACTGTGGAGCTGTGGCCATTGATTCCTGCCCGCTTTTGCCAGTCCAGCCTGATGCCTACTTTGGCAGGAGGGTGGATAGATTGGGGCTCCTCGCTGACGGGCAATACGGACAAAGTTGGTGGCCTCGCAGGCACGGCGGATATTAATTGTTTGCGGCTGCGCCTCGCTGCATCGAGTCCCGATCGCATTCCTGGCGGTTGCATTCTGCTTTTGGTGTGGTGTTGCCCTGCTGTTTGCACCACGTCTTTCCTCGCCCTTTGTCGTCGCTTCACGCTCGTTTGCTTGCTGGGACCTGCTGTCTTGCGCCTGCCTTGCGCCTGCGTTTCTGCTACACGTCCATTGCTTTAATCCGTCGGGGCGCCGCCACATGTCGGTTGCGCGATGAGGTTCTTCAGCCCTGCGCGAGCGCTTGTCGCCTTACTCTCGCTCTCCAGTGCTCGTGTGGAGGTGGGAGCGCTGCAGCTCGATCCAAAGTCCCTGGGTGAGTGGCTTGCTTGGTGGTCTTGTCGAGACAGCTATTGACCCGGCGCAAGACTCGATCAAGGATATTTCCTCAAAGGTCGCCAGACAGCTCGTGGCGCAGTATGCTCGCATCGATGAAAAAGGCACCACCATTCTCGGAGGCTATCCTGGCATCTTGTACCCGCCGTACTACTGGTGGCAGGCGGGTGCTATGTTTGGCACCCTCCTGGACTATTGGCACTACACGGGCGACGACAAGTACAATGACCTGGTGCGCGAGGGTCTGATGCATCAGTTTGGAGAGCATCTTGACTTGGTGTGTATTTCTTCGAGTGTGAAAGCCACAAGTTTACCAACATCTATAGAAACCGAGCAATCAGTCCAAAAACGAAGGAAACGATGATCAGGTCTTCTGGGCGTTTTCTATGATTGCTGCTGCCGAGTACAAGCTCCCAGATCCGCCGGCAGATAAGCCGGGCTGGTTGGCTATTACTCAATCCGTCTTCAATCAATTCGTGACCCGCTACAACAAGGAGGTTGCAGATAGTATATGTGGCGGTGGCTTGCGATGGCAGGTTGGTGATATTGATGCAGACGCATTGCAAGACACGCACTGACTTGTACAGATTTACCCCTGGCTCAATGGATGGAAGTACAAGAATACTGCCTCAAACGGAGGCTTGTTCCACCTCGGCGCAAGGCTGGCCATGTACACCAAGAACGATTCCTACGCATTGTGGGCTGACAAGGCCTTTGACTGGATGTCACAGAGCCCGTTGCTGCCAGGCGATGGCACGGTGAATGATGGAACATCGCTTGAAACGACTCCCATGTGTAAAGATGCAGACCAGACTCAATGGACCTACAACTATGGCATCATGGTCGCAGGAGCCGCCTATGTGCGTTATCCCATATAAAGACGCCTCAACTGTTTGCTGATCTCACAGATGTACAACTATACCAAAGGTGGAGATAAATGGAAGAAGGCATTGGACGGCTTCCTCAGCAAGACCGAAAGATTCTTCCCCGACGACAAGGGCAAAGTGATGGTTGAGCCATGCGAGCACAACGACATTTGCAACGCTGACCAGGAGAGTTTCAAAGCCTACCTTTCGCGCTGGCTCGGCGTAACAATGCAAATGGCACCATACACAATCCCCACCATCCTGCCTAAACTCGAGCTCTCAGCCAAGCGGGCAGCACAAACATGCGTCGGCCCATCGCAACACAACGGCGGAAACTTTCAATGCGGAATGCGATGGTGGAGAGATGGCTTCGACGGCAAGGGTGGCGTCGGCCCACAAATGACCGCTCTCAATACCATGGTCGTCCTCAACGCACTCGGCACCAAACCGCCATACACAAGCGACACGGGCGGAACAAGCCAGGGCAATCCCAACCTAGGCGCCGGCGATGATTTCAATCGCCTGCCTCTCTTCGAAACGGAAATCACGACGGCGGACAAGGCGGGTGCAGCCATTATCACGATTCTCTTGGCGGTACTATCGGTTGGTGGTGCGTGGTGGATGCTCACGTAGATACGAGCAGGTTCGTTCAGGTTGGATACCCCACGGTTGGATTTGGCGTGGTTACGAACCATGATGGCGTTTGGGCGTGGGCATTTCTTAGTGCCACGACAGATTCCAGGCGTTTATGTATATGTGCAATAATGATACGTTTTTCTCGAGCCTGCGGAGCTGGCTATGCGATGTGGTGTACTATGTAAGTGTAAGAGCTGGGGGCGATCGTAGTCGAAGTGGGTCTGCGAAATACGGCCGACCTCCGTGCGTCTGAATCGTGGCATTACACATCTGCTGTTCGTCGGCCGTGGTACTAACGCCGCTCGAGTAGTCTGCTGCTGGATACACGACAGGCCAATTTACACTGTAGACTAAGCTGACTGCGATAACGCCCGACACTCAGCACGCAACTAGGATTCAGCATTAGGCCCATATTTCGGCTACAGTAAGTGTCTCATAGTTCTTGGACCGCAGCATTCTCTCCAGCACAATTCCACAGCGAGGACATTCACTTTGGACCCCACTCACCAACACCAAAACCCCACCCCTAAACACCCACAATGCCACCCACCCTCCACCTCTACATGACCCCAGGCTCCTGCTCGCTCGCGCCCCACATCGCCCTCCAAGAATCCGGCCTCCCCTTCACCACCACCAACCTCAACGCCGCCCGCGGCTTCCCCGCAGAACACCTGCATCTCAACCCCAAAGGCCGCGTACCAATCCTATCGCTGGACGACGCGCTCATCACCGAAACGCCCGCCATTCTCTCCGCCATCGCCGCCCTCGCCCCCGAGAAAAACCTCCTCGGCTCCACCCCGCTCGAGCATGCGCAGTCCCTTGAGTGGCTCGTCTACCTGTGCACCCAGCTGCACGGCCAAGCGTTTGGCTGCGTATTCCGGCCGCAGCGCTTCAGCGCAGATGCGGCGGCGCACGAGGGTATCAAGGCAAAGGGAAGGGAGAGCGTCGCGGAGAGCTTTGCGTTTATCGAGGGCAAGTTGAACGGTAGGGAGTGGGCTGTTGGTGCGGGGTTTACCGTTGTGGATGCGTATTTGCTCGTTTTCTATCGCTGGGCGAACATGCTGGGCATGGGCATGGGCGAGAAGTATCCTGCGTATACGGGGGTTGTGAGGAGGGTTGTTGCGAGGGAGGGGGTGAGCGGGGTTTTGGAGAGGGAGGGGATCAGCGCGTTGAATGAGTAGGGGATTGTGTGGTTTCGCTATCGGTTCGATTGTTTGGCGTATTTGGAGGTTAGAGAACGTGGCCCCTCGGAAGTCAGGGCTTGTCTCCTATGTTGTGGGTTCGAGGAGGGATCGGGCATGCATCGAAGTAAATGCTGGGTGAATGTAAGAAAATCAAAGTTCCATTTGATGATATGCATTATCAGCGTGGCAAAGCAAAGCAACCGATCTCGCGCACTGGCATGCTTGTAGGGATCCGATGGGTGTATAACGCTAGTGGTTTGTTCTATCAGATGCTCAGTAAGTCATCATGGTATTTTTTCAAACGGTCGTATGAGAACTAAATATTCCTTCTTGTTTGGATTGTTTGGACCTTGTGCCAGAGGACCACCTAAATACATTCCAGCCACTATCATAGGGGTCACTTTACTTTTCTCTCTTCTTCGTGACGCAGGATGCCAAGCACTCCAGAGCTACTTGGAAACAGGTCCTGGTGGCACTTTACAAGCTCAATAGCTGCGCTTTTTCTTTTTCTTTTTGTTCCCCTTTCCCTCCACCATTTTATGCTCTTCTGATGTTTCAATACCTGCAGTACCCGCCGTGACGAAGCGTCTTCTGAGCACACTTTGCTTGTATTGTTGGATTTTACACCATCTTCATCTGCCTCCTGACCATTTCTACTCTTCAAGACCATGCTATTTTCCTACATAAAGTCACCTTGACCCGGTTCCAACATGTTCATATCTCGGAACAATAGGGCTTCTTCGGAAATTAGGTGACGCCCTTTCACCGAGGGACACCAAACGGAGAGACTTTACATATATGGCATGTCTTGCCTCTCGCAACATATTGACAACATTAGAAAGAGCTTAGGGATGAACCGATAGGTCTCTGCCAAGATTATTGAAAATCGACTTTCTTTTAGACTGTTGAAGGAAGATCCCACCACACAGCTGGTGATTTACTTTCACGGTGTAGCTGGCACTTTTGGCTCAGGATGGCGACCCCAAAGCTATAAGCTCGGCCATATAATTTTCAGCCAATACGCTTGGGTAAAAGATCTAGGAATAGAAATGCGGTGTAGCCACTCTAAATTTAATCTCATTTGAGGTCCGTCTATTCTCTGAAGTTGTATAGAGCCAGTCTGGGATAGAAGCCGGCGAGAACTACGTTGTTTGGAGGCTCTGTCCTTTGGATATTACTGCTGGCTGGAGCCTCTCCCCAGCGGCAGAGATGACCTCAATATTCTTGTAGCTTTAAAGAGCTCAAGAAACTCGTATATCGTCTCTATCTTTGCTGCCTCAGCTCGTACGGCTTCGATCGATCCGCCTACAATTGAGCTCACTACTGGCCCTTCTCAATCACTGCATTCGCACCAAGTTTCCCTCCAAGGAAAAACTGGCTAAACTGATCCATCATCTCGACAACACGAATGTCAATGACCGGCAGCGCAAGTACAACATTACTATCATCCATACTGAGGACGATTATGATATTCCATCCTCGTATTCAGACATGCTGTTCTGGAACGCGGTAAATGCTACGATGGACCAACCCGGGACTCTTGCCTTTGCTGATCTGGAGAAAGAGAAAGCCAAGCAGAGAGCGCCGCTTGGTGCTGGAGGTTGAAAGACGGAATGGGAGGGTAACAGTGGTGTTATTCGAGAACAGGCTGTTCGACGTGACCTCCGTGATCGGACTATGTGGTATCCTGTTGTGAGTCTTGCTGTTTCGAGGGCGTTGCATAGTCAATTTGAGGCGTAAGAAATTCATGGGCTTGACTAGATTGGCGTATACCCATTGATGCAAAGCCACTCGTCTTTAATAATATAGTGTTGCTTCATTTAGCGTACTGTGACCTGAATTGATACTTGACACAACAAACGTTGACCTTAGTCGATGTGATTCATGCCATATTGCAGCGAGATCTTACTCGGATGTAGCCGGCAAGGAGATACAGAGTTTCATCCCCGAATTCGGGTCCATTCCAAATACTCCAATGCGGTGCTTCATTTTGGAGGATACTTTCAACCGTGCTCATCACTCTGAGAGTTCACGCAGTTGCTTTGAGTGCTCCATGTATTGCGTGGCGGTTCATCGTTTGGATGGTATCCAATTGGCCGGCCGCTTGTGCAACTGAATGTCTCTATTCAGATACATGCACTCTTGTGACTTTGGCAAGTTTATACCACGAATCATTAGCTGCTGATTTATCGTGAAGGGTGTTGTGTTGGTGGGATTTTCACAAGCGTATCTCAGCTCGGCTGGGAGCTTGGACTTTCCCCAGCACCCGACATGACGTCTTCACAAGTCATACAAAGAGGAGTTACGGTCTCGACTCCGCATTCGTTATCATGACAGTGCTCCCCGTGTTCTCAGAGCTTCATCATCTCGTTCTGGATCCATCTGAGCTCAGTTAAGCACTATCTAACGGTTATTGCGATGACTACCGAGGACAAAGCGAGCTACATATACAACTCACAGCTCGTATGCATCTACTACACGCCCCTGCATAACTATGCTAAACCTGCTAGGACGCGTTTACCTTGTACCATGTATCGAACGAAGCCCATAGTCACAGCGCGATCGGGCCTGCACTGCCGGCCCTAGGTCACGCGACCTCTGGTGCAGCAGGGACGGCAATCGCGAAGCTTATAACATATCCGCTCGACCTCGTCATCACGCGCCTCCAAGTACAGAGACAATTGAAACGCGATGGGAAACACGCGCACTACACCGGGATACTGGATGCGATCGAGACTATCTTCGAGAGAGAAGGAGGGCTGAAAGCCTTCTACAGCGGTGTGGCACCAGAGATTGTCAAAGGAGTCGCAGACAGCTTTCTCTTCTTCCTTGCATACTCGTATGTCAGGCAGCGAAGACTGGATGCGCGGGATAGTAGGAGGAGTCTACCAGTGTTGGAAGAGATTGGTGTGGGTGTTGTAGCTGGCGCATTCGCAAAGCTGTGGACGACGCCATTACAACAGATTGTCACACGGAAGCAAACCGCTGCTATGCTCAAGGATGATTCATCTGCGACTACAATCTTCAGAACGGCAGACATAGCCCGGGAGATCCTTCGTGAGAAAGGCCTCCAGGGCTTCTGGTCGGGATACTCGGCCAGTCTGGTGTTGACCTTGAACCCTTCGATTACCATGCTCGTTCACAAGTTCCTGCTCAGGGTACTTGTACGAAGTGATAAAAGATCTGATCCTGGTGCACGCATTACATTCCTCCTTGCGGCTATGAGCAAAGCACTAGCATCAACTGTCACCTACCCCTTCTCGCTTGCAAAGACTCGTGCGCAAGTATCGTCGCGGAAGCCAACAGCAACTACAGGGGAGACCTCAGAGGTTGAGAAACCAGGAACGCCGATGGAGTCCAAGGTAGTGCAGGCAAGAGAACGAACGGTTTTCAGTACCATCCTCCGGATTGCAGAAACTGAGGGGTTGTGGGGTCTTTACCAAGGCCTTGGGGCGGAAGTGTTCAAGGGGTTCTTCTCGCATGGCATCACCATGCTGATGAAAGATCAGATCCACAGTATGATCATCAGTCTCTACTACACCATCTTGAAGTCGCTGCAAAGGTATCCAAGTGGGGAAGAACTGGCGCAACGGGCGACGGATGGCGTCAAAGAAATATGCGAACAAGGCAAGGAAAAAGTCAGCGGAGTGTACGAGAAGGGCGCTGAGATGGTGGAGCAAGCAACTGAAAGGGTCAGAGAAGTCGCAACCGAGGGATCTGAAAAGGCATCAGGGGTGATGGAAAGTGGAAAGCAACATGCAAGCGATGCATATTCCTCAGGTAGCAAGCTATCACAATCGGCGTTGGCGAAAGTCCAAGATGCTGCAGCGACTGGTTCAAAGGAGGCCTGCGATGCGTCTGGAGAGGCGTCGGAGCAGGGAATAGGCATTGCAAAGAATGCATCTGAATGGGCTGTTGGTGCAGCTGAAACAGGACGGGGTGCTGCTGGGAGTGCGGGACAACAAGTGAGCGAGGCTGTGAAGGAGGCCGATATCAAGGACATCAACGGGCCTGACACAGGGATTAAGGAGTGAAGCAGTGTTCAAATAGTATATGTAATCTGAAATTCTGTTCTCTTGTATGTAATCAATCCTAGTTCACGCACGAGACCAGAGCATGAGGTGAAGGTGAATGCCAGGCGTCAGCGGATGTGGCGCATGTGATGTACCTGGCATGGCTTTCCTTGTTGCTACGGAAGCCGTGCGCTGGCGCTAGGGCCTGCGTCAACTCCCAGCCCGCCTTTGATCAACAACGAGGATCCCCACCGCCAACGCAGCACCGCCAACGACCTGCGACCGGACTACTAACTACTAACTGGCACAGGAACAGGAACAGGAGGAATATCATTACACGCAAAATAGGAGGAAGACCTGGATTAGCCGCACGAATCCGAACCGGCAGCAGCGCATAACTGTTGTCGAAGGTACAGCGCATACCCTGAAAGTGAAACTGGCAATTCCAGTAGCCCAAGGACGGCAGCAACGTCACACCCACTCCTGCACTTTCTACTGCTGTTGCGCCGCCTCTGACTGCACACTACCACCACTGGCTTTTTTTTGTGTCACGGTGGCCTAATTCTCTCGAACAGCCCCTCCCCTGAGATCTGCAGGTGGCCGAAGTCGCACCTGCTGCGCTGCCAGTATGGCGGCAGACGACACTCCGTCCTCGCCCCCAAGCGGCGGATGGGCCAACATCCAGGAGGAATTAGCCTACTACAAAACGCAGTATGAGACACTCGAGGTCGAATTGCAGGAGTTCCAGACCTCGAGCAAAGAGCTGGAGGCGGAACTGGAGCGTGACGTAGAGGAGAGCGAGAAGCGCGAGCGAAGGCTGCAGGAAAAGGTCGAGCGGCTGGGCTTTGAGGCGGAAGAGTGGAAGGTACGTGCTCTGGCGCGGTTTGCGCACAGGCGGATAGGGGGGGTCATATACTCACGAGTGCACCACAGGCAAAGTACAAGCAAAGCAAGACTGAGGCCAACAATGCGCAAAACATCTTGCAGAAAGAAATCACCGCCCTGCGCGATGGGCAGCGAACGCTGCAGCTGAAGCTGCGAGACATCGAGGTTCAGAGCGATGACTTCGAGCGCCAGGCGCGCAACCAAACATCGTCCCTGGAAGACGTCGAGTCAAAATACAACGTATCCATCGAGCGAGGAGTCATGATGGAGGAAGAACTGAAGATCGGCGAACAGGAGCGCGAGGGGCTGAGGATAGAGACACAGCGACTGCGTGACGAGCTGTCAGATCTGCGAATAGAGGCGGAGATTGTGCAGGAGAAGCTGCGTCTGGCAGAAGAAACCATCGAGAGACATCACCAGCGCAAGGTGTCGAACCATCTGGCTCGAGACTTCCTGCGCCCACGCTCGCCGGCTTCGGAAGCATCGACATCTGCAACAAATCTATCGTCACCCACAGCCGCCTCTACCCCCCCTCACACCAAGGCAGACGCTCTGCTTCCAGACACTACACCGCCGTCACCGCCCTTGTCAGATGCACCACTTTCCACACGAACCATTCCTTCTACACCAATGCCCAAGCGAAGAGGCTCCGTTGCTTACGATCCTGCGGCTACACCACGCGCTAACCTACACCAATCTCGACAGCCACGCCACTCTCGTGGCCCGAGTATGCCTGCAGCACGGCCAAGTGTGGGAACGAGCGGCCGGGCAACACCATCGATCAAGACCACTGCCCCTGCTCAACGAGCGTCAAGACCAAGTTTGGGTGGTACTGCCCCAGCCGGGGGGATGCCAAGGTCTGGCTCTCTTTACCAGATTCGAGGGCTGATTGGTAAGATGCAGAAGCTCGAAGAGCGCGTTTACTCAGCACGATCCAAACTTCCGGCGCCAACAAATACCCCACCACGCGCGAGTCCTCGAAACGGAAGTGCGATGGGTCACCATATCCCAAGCAACGTTACTCTGAGGAGTACCAGAAAACGGGCGTCGCAAGCGTCCACAACGACGACGTCGACCCGCAATGGCCTTACCGACTCTGGCGTCAGCCGACTCTCGTTCGGCTTGCCAACATCTTCGCGCGAGCCAAGCAGCAGTCGGCCCAGCAGTCGTGCGTCAGTATCATCACAACCAGGATTACAACGGCCAGAGAGCAGGGGCAGCACACGGACACCACTAGGCCACTATTCAAGCGTATCTATGAGTGGACGGATACAGCGCCCACGCAGCTCAATGAGTGGGATTTCAGGCGGACACAGTCACAAACAGTCGCTGTCAATGTCACTACGAGACTCTGAGACTGGCAGCAACAGTGACGGCAGCAGTATGGCGGCACCAATAGCGCGCAGACTGACACTGGAGAAGTCGGGGATTCCCACACCAAGCGGAATACCGAGAAGGCAGAGCGGAGGGCGGAGAGCAAGTGCTGGTTTTGATGGCGGTGAAATGGGACCACCAGCACGGCCGCGCAAGATGTCGACGTACACAGAAGAGGAAACGTATTAACTGGCGTGGGGGTGGGGGTAGGTTGGGTGGGAGGCCGCAGACGAATGCGGCCGTGTGTAATATGCAGGTACCAGTTTGCTAATACCGTCGCAACGCTGGGGGGGTTTGGTGATGTTTTATGCATCTTTGGTCCATTATTGCTCTCGAATGGAGGGGCAGGATTCGCCGTTTCTGGCATTTACATAGCGCTCAATACCATTTCCTTTGTCATGTTAGCCATTTGGGGGGTGGGTGGGCGATTTGATTCATGTGCAGCAGAATCTGGGGTAGTGGTGGTGCACAGACGGAGGAGAGAAAAAATCGTATGATTGTGATGTCAACCAGCGGTACGGACCGCAGATGGCGTGCACCTGCTTTGGTCCACGCACCTTGGGGGAACTCGGGCATGGCCGAAAGGAGTTGAATGCGTGGTTTCTTGCTTTAGTCTAGGTATTTTGACAAAACTCGGGCATGGCCCAAAATGGCCGAATGCGTGGTTTCTGCCCAGCAGAGATTCGGGACTAGTCGGAGTGTGCCCTTGCTTTTGTTCATATTATGCCGATGGAACAGAAGGCACATACCACCTGTTGCCGGCCTCGTGGGCAGAGTCAAGCGTCATGCATCCTAAATATACGAGGAACATGTCGGGTTGCTTGTCCCAAAGAGCGAAATGCGGACGTTCTAGGCCTCTGATTGGCTGACAGGCAACGGACTCCGAGTGTCTGATGGAGGCGGAGAGCCGGGTGGCAGAGCAAGCGGTCATAAAGTTAGGCAGCCTGTAGTAAGCGGGATATTATAGTGCAAAGGAGGGGCCGTGGGCCATTTGAGAGAGCACAGCGGCACTCTGGGAAGGACGAGGTGAGGGATGAGCGTCGAAGTGTTGAGTGTGGCCGCAAGCTATTGACGAGGTAGAGCGGGCCAGCGGCAGGTTAAGAGGGCGCTGGGCTGCTGGTGAGAGAATGGATCAATGTTCAACCCGCCATTATTCGTGCTTGCAAACTCTCTAGAGAGGTTGTTGGGAGCATGCCGGCACTAGCTCGTCCCTCGAGCTCAACGTGCTCCGATCTTGGCCTTTCTCCAAACCGACATGGGCCGGCTAGTGGATCTGAGCTGCGGTGCTGGCCATCAGCTTTGAATTATGACTTTGGACTTCCACGCCCCACACTGGCAGAGAAGAATGAGAGACCCGGATCCCGGGCGGCTCCCGAGCGGTGATGGTGGCTTGGAGATGGATGACAGGGCGTCATGGGGGACGTGGGATGTGCTCCCTTACCGTCTTGGGCATCGTTGGCGATAGGCAGCCCGGCCTGCTCAACAGCCCGGGATAGCTTGGGGTGGTGATCCGCGCTCTGGAGAAATTTATTATACGTAGAAGCCCCGGTCGCCCTCGCAAGCCCTACCACTGTTTCTCTGCTGGTGCTGATTCAGTTCGCACCTTCTTGTTCGTTTTCTTTGCGTTGCTTGTTGGTGCTTCCTCCTAGGCACACGGCGGCAGCTAATTCCCAGACATTTGTATCCCACCTTATAGCTAATTGCTGCCCAGCTACTCGGCCGGCGGCTGCTTGGACTCGATACTACTACCACTACCACTTTACCACGCATCTTTGCTGCCATTGATTCGTCATCTTTTGGGGGCCCATTCCTGGGATCTACACTACATCGCCAGACACGCAGCTAGAGGCCGAGCTCGTTTCCCCAAGAAAATTGTCCGGCTCACCGACCACCGACCTTTCCCCTTCCTACCACCGCCACTCGTGTAGGGGCACCATCACATATCTCACCATGGCCCAGAGTCCACCGCAGCCGGCCAGCGGCTCTGCCAACGGCGGGCCCAGCTCGTACGCGGCCAGGTTCAATCTGGCGCCACATTTCATCGGCGGAAACCATTTGCACGCGGCCGCACCCAGCAAGGTCAAGGAATTCGTCGCTGCTCACGACGGCCACACAGTCATTACCAACGTAAGAAGGCACATGCGGGCCATCGGCAATCCGGTGCTGACAGCGCGTGCAGGTGCTCATTGCGAACAACGGAATTGCAGCAGTCAAGGAGATCCGCTCGTTGCGGAAGTGGTCGTACGAGACGTTTGGCGATGAGCGGGCCATCCAGTTCACCGTCATGGCCACGCCCGAGGATCTGCAGGCCAATGCTGAGTACATCCGCATGGCCGACCAGTATGTCGAGGTGGGTGCTGCCGAGCTGCTGCAGACGACCGAGAGCTAACAATCCGCCCCACAGGTCCCCGGAGGCACCAACAACAACAACTATGCCAACGTCGAGCTCATTGTCGATGTCGCTGAGCGCATGAATGTCCACGCTGTGTGGGCGGGATGGGGTCATGCATCGGAGAACCCAAAGCTACCCGAATCGCTCGCGGCGTCGCCCAAGAAGATTGTCTTCATTGGCCCCCCCGGCTCCGCCATGCGCTCGCTCGGCGACAAGATCTCCTCTACAATCGTTGCCCAGCACGCAAAGGTGCCGTGTATTCCCTGGTCGGGCTCCGGCGTCGAGGAGGTCGTTGTCGACAAGGACGGCATCGTCACAGTCGAGGACCACATCTACGAACAGGGCTGCACCAAGTCCTGGGAAGAGGGCCTCGCGGCTGCCAAGAAGATTGGCTTCCCTGTCATGGTCAAGGCCTCAGAAGGAGGCGGTGGCAAGGGCATTCGTAAGGTCGAGCGCGAGGAGGACTTCCAGCAGCTGTATGCAGCCGCTGCCTCAGAAATCCCGGGTTCGCCCATCTTCATCATGAAACTGGCTGGTAGCGCCAGGCATTTGGAAGTCCAGCTGGTTGCTGACCAGTATGGCAACAACATCTCCCTGTTTGGACGTGACTGCTCTGTGCAACGACGACACCAGAAGATCATTGAGGAGGCGCCGGTAACAGTCGCTACTCCCAAGACCTTCCAGGAAATGGAGAAGGCTGCTGTATCGCTTGGCAGGCTTGTCGGATACGTCTCAGCCGGAACGGTAGAGTACTTGTACTCGCACGCCGATGACAAGTTCTACTTCCTCGAGTTGAATCCTCGTCTCCAGGTCGAGCATCCTACCACTGAAATGGTGACGGGCGTCAACCTCCCAGCCGCCCAGCTCCAGATTGCCATGGGTCTTCCACTGCACCGCATTCGTGACATTCGTTTACTGTATGGCGCGGACCCGCATACCAGCTCGACCATCGATTTTGCCTTTTCGAAGGAGGGCAGCGTCCAGAATCAGCGACGACCAACACCAAAGGGCCACTGCACCGCCTGCCGTATCACATCCGAGGACCCCGATGAGGGCTTCAAGCCTTCTGGTGGTACTATTCACGATCTCAATTTCAGGAGTAGCTCAAACGTGTGGGGTTACTTTTCTGTCAGCTCTGCCGGCGGTATTCACAGCTTCTCTGATTCGCAGTTTGGCCACATTTTCGCCTACGGCGAGAACAGACAGGCATCACGGAAACACATGGTTGTTGCGCTCAAGGAATTGAGCATTCGTGGTGATTTCCGAACGACCGTTGAGTATCTCATCAAGCTGCTCGAGACGCCTGCTTTCGAGGACAATACAATGACAACAGGCTGGCTTGATGAGCTCATCTCCAAGAAATTGACTGCTGAGCGACCAGATCCTATGATCGCTGTCATTTGCGGTGCTGTTACGAAGGCGCATGCTGCAAGTGAGGCCTGTTTAAGCGAGTACAAGGCTAGTTTGGAGAAGGGTCAGGTTCCGTCTAAGGAGGTGTTGAAGACTGTCTTCCCGGTCGACTTCATCTATGAGGGCTTCCGGTACAAGTTCACTGCAACGAGATCGACCATCGACAGCTTCATGCTTTTCATCAACGGATCGAAGTGTGCTGTTGGTGTCAGGGCACTTGCTGATGGTGGTCTTCTCATCCTGCTCGCCGGAAAGTCCCACAATGTATACTGGAAGGAGGAGGTCGGTGCCACTCGTCTCTCCGTTGACGGCAAGACCTGTCTCCTCGAGCAGGAGAACGACCCCACTCAGCTCCGCACACCGTCTCCTGGCAAACTTGTCAAATTTTTGGTCGAGAACGGTGAGCACATTGCGAAGAACCAACCTTTCGCCGAAGTAGAGGTCATGAAGATGTACATGCCTTTGATCACACAAGAAGATGGTGTTGTCAACTTCATCAAGCAACCAGGAGCTACTCTGGAAGCTGGTGACATCCTCGGTGTCTTGGCCTTGGACGATCCATCCAAGGTTAAATCCGCACAAACGTACCTAGGCCTTCTACCAGATATGGGCTCGCCGCAAGTCATGGGTAGCAAGCCCCCGCAGAGATTTGTGGCGCTTAACAATATCCTCGTCAACATTCTCCAGGGTTTCGACAATCAAGTCATTATGCAGAGCACACTTAGAGAGCTAGTTGAGGTTCTTAGGAATCCCGAGCTTCCTTATGGAGAGTGGAGCGCACAAGCTTCGGCTCTGCATGCTCGCATGCCGCAGAAGCTTGATGCAACGTTCTCACAAATTGTCGACAAGGCACATGGTCGTCAGCTCGAATTCCCTGGCAAGGCTCTCAAAAAAGCTTTCAACAAGTTCCTAGATGACAATGTAGCGAAGGGCGACAGGGACCTGTTGGCACCTGCGCTTGCGCCCCTGACTGACGTGATTGATCGATTTACTGACGGGCTAAAAGCTCACGAATACGGTGTCATGAAGAAGTATATGGAGCAGTACAACGACGTCGAGCGCCTTTTCTCCTCCCGCAACTCGCGAGACGAAGAAGTCATCCTCAAGCTGCGTGACGAGAACCGTGACAATATTACTAGCGTCGTTCACACTGTTCTGTCGCACACGCGCGTCAACGCAAAAAACAACCTCATCATTGCTATTCTTGACTTATATCGACCCAACAGGCCTGGTGTTGGTAACATCGCCAAGTACTTCAAGGAGACACTCACTTTGCTCACCGAGCTTGAGTCGAGACAAACTGCCAAGGTGTCACTCAAGGCTCGCGAAGTTCTCATTCAGTGCGCTATGCCTTCTCTTGAAGAGCGTACTTCGCAGATGGAACACATCCTGCGGTCGTCTGTTGTTGAGTCTCACTATGGTGAGAGTGGATGGGAACATCGTGAGCCCAAATTTGATGTCCTCAAGGAGGTTATCGACTCGCGATACACCGTCTTCGACGTCCTCACTCAATTCTTTGTTCACCAGGACCCGTGGGTCTCCCTCGCTGCTTTGGAAGTATACACCCGCCGAGCTTACCGTGCGTACCATCTCCAGAAGATCAATTACCACAATTCAGGCGATCAGCAGTGCCTCTTATCGTGGGACTTCATTCTGCGCAAGGTTGGTGAGGCCGAATATGGCCTGACTATTGAGCCCTCTGAACCAGGTACTCCAAGCACCCCTCGCTTTGATCGTGGTCCGCCTCGCATCCATTCGCTCAGTGATATAACTGCCATCAATAATCGTTTCGAGAACGAGCCGTCCAGACAGGGTGCTGTTGTTCCTGTTGAGTACCTCGACGAAGCATCGGAGCTCATTGGTAAGGCTCTTGAACTTTTCCCTATTGTCGACCCCTCCAAGAAGAGTGGATTGAGCTTGAAGGAGGGTCTTAGCATGAAGCGAACTCCCACCACTGGCCTAGCTGATATCAAGGTCTCGGACGAGTTGACTGGAGTACTCAACGTTGCTGTGCGCGATATCGAGGGCTTCGATGACAAGGAGATCCTTACTCGATTGGAGCCCATCATCACAGAGCATAAGGACCAGCTTGCTGCTCACCGTATTCGCCGCATCACTTTTATCTGTGGCCACAAGGATGGAACGTACCCAGGTTACTTCACGTTCCGTGGACCCACATATGCAGAAGACGATAGTATTCGTCACGTTGAGCCGGCTCTTGCATTCCAGCTTGAACTTGGGCGTCTTTCCAAGTTCAACATCAAGCCTGTCTTCACCGAAAACCGCAACATCCACATTTATGAGGCCGTTGGCAAGGGTGCTGAGAGCGACAAGCGCTACTTCTTGCGCGCTGTTGTTCGATCTGGCCGTCTTCGGGAGGAGATTCCTACGGCTGAGTACATGGTGTCTGAGACGGACAGGCTGATCACGGACATTCTTGATGCCCTTGAGATTGTCGGTTCATCCCAGGCTGACATGAATCACATCTTCATCAACTTCTCTCACGTCTTTCCACTAAGCCCACAAGAAATCGAGGAGGCTATTGGTGGTTTCTTGGAGCGCTTTGGCCGCCGACTCTGGCGTCTCCGTGTTACCGGCGCAGAGATTCGCATTATCGTCACGGACCCACAGACCAAAGTTCCATACCCTCTTCGTGTTATTATCACGAATACGTCCGGATATGTCATCCAGGTTGAGTTGTATGCTGAGCGCAAGTCTGAAAAGGTGGGTAAGTGGCTGTTCCACAGCATCGGCGGCACCGCCAAGGTTGGATCTCTTCATCTCCAGCCCGTCTCTACTCCTTATCCAACAAAGGGTGCTCTTCAGCCCAAGCGGTACAAGGCTCATCTTATGGGCACTCAGTACGTATATGACTTCCCCGAGCTGTTCCGACAGGCTACCGAGAATTCTTGGAATGCTGCAGTTGCCAAGCATTCGTACCTGCGGGACAAGCAGCCGCCCAAGGGAGATTGCATTGAGTACTACGAGTTGGTGTTGGATGAGAACGACACTCTAGCTGAGGTCAATCGTGACCCTGGTTTCAATACCATTGGTATGGTAGGCTGGATTGTTACCGCGAAGACGCCAGAATATCCTCGCGGCCGACGCTACATCATCATTGCCAATGACATCACTTACAAGATTGGTTCTTTCGGTCCCCAGGAAGATACCTTCTTCTACAAGTGCTCGGAGCTTGCGCGTAAGCTAGGCATTCCGCGAATCTACCTCTCAGCCAACTCGGGTGCTCGTATTGGTCTGGCTGAGGAGCTCATCCCGCACTTCTCTGTCGCGTGGAAGGATAGCGAGAAGCCCGAGGCTGGTTTCGACTACCTCTATCTAACACCCGAGAAGTACGAGCACTTTGTGGATGGAAAGCGCAACGACGTCATTTGCGAGAAGGTGGATGCCGACGGCGAGACGCACTACAGGATCACAACTGTCATTGGTGCTGAGGATGGTCTGGGTGTTGAGTCTCTTCGTGGATCGGGTCTCATTGCTGGTGAGACGTCGAGAGCTTACGAGGACATCTTCACCATAACTTTGGTGACTTGTCGTTCAGTTGGTATGTATTTCCGTGTCTATTTGCTACTTTTACTAACATGTCTCCAGGTATCGGTGCTTACCTGGTCCGCCTTGGTCAGCGTGCGATCCAGATCGAGGGACAGCCAATCATTCTCACGGGTGCCCAGGCCATCAACAAGCTGCTTGGTCGTGAAGTGTACACTTCCAACCTTCAGCTTGGTGGTACCCAAATCATGTACCGCAACGGTGTGTCGCACATGACGGCCGCCGATGACTTTGAGGGTGTCTCCAAGATCGTGAAATGGTTATCGTATGTTCCTGACAGGAAGGGGAACCCTGTTCCCATTGCACCAACTACTGACACCTGGGATCGCGATGTCACATACTACCCACCTGGCAAGGCTGCCTATGATGTCAGGCATCTCATCTGTGGTAAGAGCGACGAAGATGGCTTTCAATCTGGTCTCTTTGATCAAGGCTCGTTTGAGGAGTCACTGGGTGGATGGGCTAAGACTGTTGTTGTTGGCCGCGCTCGCCTTGGTGGTATCCCAATCGGTGTCATTGCAGTTGAGACTCGCGCTATCGAGAACGTCACGCCCGCCGACCCCGCCAATCCTGACTCGATTGAACAAGTTACATCAGAGGCTGGTGGTGTTTGGTACCCCAACTCGGCTTTCAAGACTGCTCAGGCCATCAATGACTTCAACCATGGTGAGCAGATGCCACTCATGATTCTTGCCAACTGGCGTGGTTTCTCCGGTGGTCAGCGCGACATGTACAACGAGGTTCTCAAGTATGGATCGTACATTGTCGATGCTCTGGTCAATTTTGAGCAGCCCATCTTCGTCTACATCCCACCTTACGGCGAGCTCCGTGGTGGATCATGGGTCGTTGTCGACCCGACCATCAACTCACAGTACATGGAAATGTACGCAGACGAAGACTCGCGTGGTGGTGTCCTTGAACCTGAGGGCATTGTCGGCATCAAATACCGCAAAGAAAAGCAACTAGAGACCATGGCCCGCAACGACCCCACCTATGGCGCCCTCAAACGCAAGCTTAACGACCCTGCAACCCCCAAGGAGGAGCTCCAAACCATCAAAGCCCAAATGACCGAACGTGAAAAAATCCTTCTCCCCATCTACGGCCAAATCGCCATTCAATTCGCCGACCTGCACGACCGCGCCGGCCGCATGCAGGCCAAAGGCGTCATCCGCAAGGCCCTCCGCTGGGAAAACGCGCGCCGCTTCTTCTACTGGCGCCTACGCCGGCGCCTTAGCGAGGAATTCATCGTCAGGAAAATCATCGCCGTCGCGCCCACCGACGACGTGCCCAGCACGCGCGCCCGCGCCTTCGAAATGATCAAGGCTTGGTCCCAGATCCCGCATTTTGATACCGACGATATGAGTGCTGCGACGTGGTACGAGGAGAATCGACAGAGCATTCACGAGCGCGTGCAGAAGCTGAAGAGTGATGCTACAGCGATGAAGGTTGCGCAGCTTATTAGTGAGGATCGCGAGAGTGGATTGAGGGGTGTGGTTAGTTTGTTGAGTACGTTGCCGACGGCGGAGAAACAGGAGGTGCTGAAGATGTTTGGTAAGGCGTAGGGGAGAAGAACAGATCAGAAAAGGTGATTTTGTAGATTATTGTTTTCAACAACAACAGGGGGCGTGGGGGGTTTATCTTTTAGTGGGGGTGGGGTTTGGCATGCTGGGCTTGTGCCTGGTATGATGTTGTTATGGAGGCGATATTGGGAGGTATCGCCGCTTGTAGCAATCATGTATTTCTGAACTACGCGTTGAATGTGAGTGATAGGACTTCTCCAATCGTGGATGGACGGTGCTCCGGTGCGGGGTGTGCTACGTCACATTACATCCCATCAAACATTCAACATTCAACGTCCGAAACTTCTTCACCAATCTACAAGCCAAAATGGTTTACACCATCGTCGTCCACCTCGTCGCCAAACCCTCACCCGACGCCATTGCTGCGCTGAAGGCCAAGCTCATCGAAGCGAGTGAAGTTTATTCAAAGGATAAAGAGACGTTGTCGTGGTTCGTTATGCAGGATGTCAAGGACGAGAGGCGGTTTACGATTGTGGAGAGGTATAAGAATGAAGGGGTGAGTTTGGGTGGGGAAAGGGAGGAAGAGCAAGGAGAGAGAGAGGGCTAACGCATGCGCAGAGTCAAAAGTACCACCTTGAGAACCCGTATTGGAAGACGTTTGATCCGTATGTTTTGCCGTTGTTGGAGGGGGAGATGGATTTGAGGAGATTTGAGGAGATGGTGTAGGGAGGCGGATGTGTGTCTAGAAAGGGGAGGGGGCGATTGGAGCTGGAGTGGAGCGACGGGAATGAGAATGAGAATGCGAGGCGGACACGGGCGTAAGAGCACATAGCCGGTCGGAATGTGGAGCATGCTTGAAGACGTAGGAGTGGAGCTCGCATTGTGAAGAAATGAGATACGGGGAGAAGAGAAAACATGTGAAAGAACGAAGTGGTGATGGTCCTGATTAGTCATTTCTGAAAAGCAAGTTTCGCCGACGCAAAGGGTAGTTTGACCGTGTTGAGTGCTGGAATCGTAGTCTCAACTTACTGCTCAATTCCCCATCGCCATGCATTCTCTCTCCACTGCTCCATGCTCGCCAGGTCATCGTATCATCGCGCCACCCCCCCGAAAAAGAGTGGGCTGGTAGCACCATATGTTCTTTGTACCACGAACATGCATCGTTGTCCCACCCACCCCCGGCATACCAGTGCCCGTTTCAGCCGAATCCGAAGATCCACGCCGTCAACCTTCCTCTCTTTGACAGTTGTCGACTTGCTGTCGATTGCAGCGGCGTAATAACGGCGGCTTGGAGGCACACCTCCGGCGGCGAACCACCCTGGGCATGCCGAATCCTTTATGGGTTGAAAGGCATGTTCCCGAGCACGAGGTGTTCCCGAGCACGGGGCAAGTGTTGCCGACAGAGTGCCGTTTGTTATGCCGTCAATCGCCGACAGCCAGCCCATGCCAAGCCTGGTCACGGGTGAGGCGTGGTTGTCATGTGGCCATGCGGTTTTCTTGTCTTCCGTCTCTTCTTCCGATCCGACACTGCAACCTGCGGCGACATGGCGGACGACATGGCGAGTCGGCCCGAGAAGAGACGAAGACTGGAGCGCGTGACGGCCGCCTGCGATTTGTGCAAGAAGCGCAAGGTGAAGTGCGATGGCGTACGTACGAACTCGTGTCGCAGCGGTGTGCAGTGCATCCGACGTCTTTATACATCCGTCAATCGCTACGTCGGAACAAACTGACTTGGCGCCAGGAACAACCGTGTGCGTACTGCAAGAAGAAAAATCGCGCAGCAACATGCCAGTTCACTGCGGCGAAGGAGCGAGGCCAAATCCCGTCTGCTGCCAATGCTCCGAATCCCGTGCATCGTCACAGCGCGTCGCGGAGTAGGGCGCAGAGTGAAGGGAATATGCATCAGCCCGCAATGCTCGAAGCGGCTGAGAACGAAACGTCGATGTCTCCGACTGCCGGCAGGGTCGACCACCAAGGCGACACTGCTGTGCCATTGGAAGGTCGCATTCTTCGAGACGCGCAGGGCAAGGTCATCTTCATTGGCGACTGCGCGCCGCTATCGTTCCTGCAAACAGTCCGCCATCTTATCTCGTCGGAAGTAGATTCGGAGGGCTTCGCTGTGAATGCTGCACGCGATTCTATCATTGAGGTTGCGCATCCAGAACCATTTCAAGATCGTAGACAGGAGCTCCCTGTGGGTCCGCACGAAGTCCAGGCTCTGGTCCAAGAGTACAGCGTGGCTACGAGTGGCCTTGTGGATCTGTTCGATGTCGAAGACTTGTTGAAAGAGATGAAGAGTTGGGCATCGGGTTTTACGAGCCATACCGATGATGCTGCGGCCGCTGTCTTCTTTCTGGTGCTCTCCATTGGAGCCCAGGAATCTGAAGAGGATAAGTCTGAGGTGTGGTTTGATCGCGCTCGAGATTTGCTGCTGAAAAACATGTGTAATAGTATAAACGTTGCTACTGTCCAGGGGTTCACGCTAGTAGCGGTCTTCATGCTGAGAGCTTTTCAGCCTAACGGTGCTTACTTGTACTTTTGTAAGTTACAATCCTGCAAAGGTGATGTGTATTGTATTTCGTACTGACTATCTTCTCAGCTTTGGCGGCGCGCACCGCCTATGCCATTGGGATCCATCGGACCGAAGTAAATGCTTCCTTTGGGCCACCCGTAAGAGCGACGAGGGACCGCATTTGGAAGAGCCTTCGCGTCGTAGACATGTTGATCAGCAATGTGCTCGGCCGACCACCATCTACTTCAGACGTGGACTGTACAGTCAGATGCAACGTCGCTGAGATCTGCAATGGAGTAGGTTTCAACATGCTGGACCCTAGCGTGCAGATCTTCATGATCATCGAGCGGGTCGTGGTCGAAGTGTACTCTCGCAAGCGAATATCCATTCGTATTGCCGATTATGTGTCGCGACAACTGAAAGGCTGGGCTTCGAGTTGGCTACGGACTCTGACGGGACTCACCGTTAACCCAGGCGGGGCTGGTGTGTCACGCAGCATGGTCATTGGCGCCTGCTCTACACTGTGTTCTTACTACTATGGCATCATGTTATTGACGAGACCGTTTCTCATCTACGAGATATATGAGCATCATGAACATCCAGGAGCATTCTCAAGAGGTAGAGGCCCGCAAGCTGATCATCGGGAAAAACGAAAATACGCAGATGCTGCTCTTGACGGCGCCGCATCATTCGTAGAGACCCTACAGGCCGTGATATATACTAACACAATACCGAGACGAATGCCGTTAATAGTGTAAGTTGAGTATGCATGCATTTAGCGCTATGTATTGACCTGCAGTAGACCATGGCTATTCACCGCTGCCCTCGTATTGGCTGTTGGCATCCTTGGTAGATCGGGACTAGCGTTTGAAGAGAGCTGTGAGTCCTCAATACGCTGCCTAGACTACTTTGGCAAGACAGATCCCCATGCACGCCAATATTCTGTAATCATACGATCACTGCTCAAGATCACGATTGCTCACGTCAAGAAGAGAGAAATGCAACAACGGCTGGAGCGAAAACAAGCTTCTTCAGATCTCTTCGGATTATTACCTTCCCTATCTAGTACTCAAATGCCGGGGCCAGCAGATGATGCAACCCAATTACAACATCCGTGCGGGTCGACAACATCGCAAGCTCCCACCCACGATGACGTTCCGACTACGGCACCCCTAGACTGGACTATCTACGATGCCGACTTATTTGCCTTGCCATGGTCTAACGAGAATGATCGAGGTCTACAAGACTTTCTCCAACCAGGAACACATAATCTCGACGGCGCGACTGTGGCCGATATTCCATTGTTTCCAATCTATGATCAACAAATGGGAAACAGTTTCGGGCAGTGACTATATACCCTATTCTATCACACGAGCAGATCGACCCAATGCAAACGTTCAAGACGCTACAGCAGTTTCGCTAGTCTCATCCCTGGATGTTCTCAAGAACGGTATCAGCTTAGTTCCTCCAGTACCCACCAGTTCTTGTGTTTGCGGCTTCTCTGACGCCATCCTGGTTGAGACAGATGCAATGTCTGTTCGTGTGATTGCGTTAGCTGGCTTGGCCATTCGGCTAGGTATAATGATGTATCGCGTAACCAGAGCAATGTGCTTGTCGCGAAATTGACTCAGAGCCGTTACCGCTTCGTTGAATGCAAGAAGTAGCTGAGGATCTTGTCGGTTGCTGTCGACATAGCTGCGTATATTCGCAATCTCCTCCACATCGTTGAGAAACCTCGCATGGGGACCCGGCATGTATTGGCGCATCTCTGCATGGAAGCCGCTGCACCTAGAATGATTGACCGATAGGACAGCATCGCAGAACTGCAGCAAGGAGCTTTGGCCGTTACTTCCGCCGCGATACTTCCGCCAGGAACCTTTCCCTTCTCCCTCGTCGTAGAAGACTCCATTGGGCAAGCCAGCAGCTTCCATGCTCATGCTACCTGCTAGGAAAGGTCGTATCTCATGGTAGAATACTTGAGGGTTACATCGTTCGTCCATGCGTTCCAGGAGTGTGCCGATATCATTGATACTTGATTTGAAGTACTCCAAGGACTTGACGACAGTCGTCGTATCACCGAGATCTACTGCCTCTATGGCAGCTAGCATCATCTCTATCATTGGTCCAGCTCTCGCCTCCATTGCATTTGAGATGATGAAGAACCATGATTCGTCATCGCTGCCGGATGCTGTATGGAGTGCCACAAGGTTGTCTGGTTCGGTAAGGTCCATGCCCTCCTGAAGTGGCCTCCAGTTCCACAGGTTCACAGCTGCATACGTTGCGACGGGGTGCACTTCGAGATGTTTAGCGATCTTAAGAAATGGGACAGTAATTGCAGGAGGAAGTTGCTATCTGAAGTCAGCACGAGCCAGTGTCACTGATTTCGGATTGGGGCTTACCTCTGATGGCTCGGGGCCTGTCCAGATGTAGCCTTGACTGAGGACAGCCAACATCGAGTAGGCTCTCTGCCACTCAGCTTCGCTCTGTAAGTGGCCAGTGTTGAGGATGGGCAGATGATCAATATGCTGTCGTAGGGTTTGTGTCTCGATCAACATTGGAAGCACTTCGATGATGCTCTCCCATGGCTGATAGTAGCCATGTGGCAGCCGACTCAAAGGCGTCTCAGCAGGCAAGAAGCCATTCTCTGAAATGCCATATGACGGCAGAGCTGCTGCAGAGGGAAGAATGTTGATTCGATGAGGACTCATGATGGAAGAAGTTTGTGAATGATGGGACCAGGAAAGATGCTTCCTGGAGGTTGCACCCTCCACCACAGCGGCGAACACCGCATTTATTCTATTAGCACATTGTGACCCTGCTTACGTTTCTAGACAAAGCTTGATATCGTGAAATACCAGTGAGTTACGTATATTTTACCGGAACGGAAGAGCAGGGCGTCGGAACGGACGCTAAAGGTTATCTAAGACTGGGCCCTGCATTAGCGCTAGGTCGTCGGATGCCCGATGAGAGCTCAACGTAGACGTATGCATATCCGATGAAATGTAACCGTACTATATATGCTAAGGCAAAACCTTGATTTCCCCAGATTCTTATCAATTAACTGTTTGGGCAATTCATACATTATTCGTCACTGCACAACAAGAACAATGGATGCCGCATCCGCAATCAACAATTTACGCCAAGGGCAGAAGCCTGAGTGGCCAGCAAACGCCCACAGTTTGAAATTTGCACAATCCTTAGACAATCACACTGGCTTTCCAGCTACATTACGACAGAACTTTATTGTCCCAACGAAGGCTCAACTCAAAAGGGAGACTCTTACCGACGATGCCAGCACTGCAGCTAAAGCTTTAAGCACGGAGGACGAAAGCATATACTTCTGCGGCAATTCTCTTGGTCTTCAGCCCAAAGCGGTGGGCGAATATCTAAATGCCTATCTCAAGACATGGGGATCTATTGCTGTTGGAGGCCACTTTGCAACTCTTGCCGATTCACCACTCACACCCTACCAAGACTTGGCCGGCGAGTGTTCGAAGAGGATGTCCGACATCGTTGGTGCATCGCCGTCTGAAATTGTCGCCATGAATACTTTGACAATCAACCTGCACCTTATGATGGCTGCTTTCTACAAGCCCACGCAGAAAAAGCATAAGATTATGTGCGAATGGAGGCCGTTCCCCAGCGATTGGTATGCCATTGAGTCGCAAATAGAATGGCATGGTCTGGATCCCAAAAAGTCGATGGTACTTGTTGAGCCGGATGACGGGTATCTTATGACCACTCAGAATATTCTCCACCTTATTGATCAAGAAGCGGATGAGCTTGCTTTGATCATGCTTCCAGGCATACAGTATTATAGTGGTCAATTACTTGACATCCCAACTATTACAGCACACGCGCATAAGCATGGCATTACAATTGGATGGGATCTTGCACACGCCGCTGGTAATGTTGAGCTGAAACTACACGACTGGGACGTAGACTTTGCATGCTGGTGTACCTACAAGTATATGAACACGGGTGCAGGCGCCGTTGCTGGTGCATTCGTACATTCAAAACATGGCGACAACGGTCACAATGTAGGACTAAAGGGGTGGTACGGCCATGAGAAGACCTCTCGATTCCTCATGGACAATAACTTCAAGCCTACACCAGGCGCTCAAGGCTTCCAGTGCTCGAATCCGTCAATCGTAGACCTTGCCTGTTTGGCAGGCTCCCTCAGCGTATTCCAGAAGACATCAATGGCGGACCTGCGATCGCGCTCGCTGCTCTTGACCGCCTACGCAGAGCATCTCCTCGCCCAGATTGCCTCTAGAAACATCAAAGACGGCAGCTTTCCCTTCCAGGTCATAACTCCCTCGGACCCCAGGTTCCGCGGCGCACAACTGAGCGTCCTGCTCCAAGAAGACCTCATGGAAGACATCAGTGCAGCGCTTGAGGCGAACAGCGTGATTTGCGATAAGCGGAAACCGGGCATCATTCGTGTCGCGCCTGCGCCGTTGTACAATACCTTTGAGGATGTTTGCCGGTTTATGCAGATTTTTGAGAACGCGTTGCAGCCGAAGGTCTCGCAGCAGGAGTCGCAAGTCCAAACCGGTCATACGGTGGGATCAAGGTTATAGAAGTATGTTTATAGTGATTGTCTTGCTCTAGCAGTTTTAATATATGATGTTGCAAGGATGATATCTGGCATCTGCAGCTGACGCCTAGCCACATTCCTCACTGCGGCCTTTTGGTTCGCTTACTCCCGTCGCAGCGCGGTGCATTTTGTTTTCCGCCACTTGTATTCTTCTTGATGTGTGTGCAGTGTGATAACTTCGATGGCAGAGGTCGTTGGCCTTGTGGCCAGCATCATACAAATTGCGGGTGCGGGTGCTAAGCTCTCGACCGCGCTGTACCACTACACCAGTTCAGCCGCGCGCGCAGATCACGACATCGCGGATATTGCAGGCGACGTCGAACTAACATCCAATGCGCTTGAAAGTGTCGGCAAAGTTTTTGAAACGGAAGATGCGAAATCGTTGGTGTCGAAAAAGGCGATCCAGGATGCTAATAATATCATCAAGCGGTGCGAGGCCGTGTTTAAAGATATCTCGGAGCTTATGGGCAATAGGGGAAGAGTGGCCAAGGATGGGAAAAAGGGATTGAGTATGGTTGGAAAGTTAGCTTGGCCTTTGAAGGAGCAGAGAGTTGAGCTTCACAGGAGAAGGCTGGAGAGTTTGAAGAATAGCCTGGTGTTGTTGCTGCATGTCCTGCAGTTGGCGCAGGGACAGGCTCGAGGGTATAAATGTACCACATTATGAGCAGATTTGTACGTACTGACAAAATCCGCAGACAGTTGGAGAAGCACACGCTCGAACAAGAGCGACAAAAGATCCGGGAACTCCATCAACAACAACAAGATTCGTTCAAATGCTTACAGGCATTGGAAATTAAATTGAGCAAGTCCACGCTTGACGATGAAGAAACTCTACAGGGCTCAAACGTTCCTTCTCGAGTACCCACGTTGGAACTCATGTTTGTTGGCCCTGAAGCGAAGAAATCGACTGCAGATGATGCAAGTGTCCAAACGAGCCCCAATTTTCTCACGATTGATCTCATGGCGGCAGATGGCTCCGAAACATCTGGCAGCGATGCAGCTATGACCGATGAAGAAGACGAGTACTTGTCATTGGAGGAACTTTCCAATGCCACAAAACATGTGCAGAAACTACTGAAACGTATTGCCTTGCTGCAAAAAAGCTTTGAAGCTGGTAGTAAAAGCGGTTTGCATAGTAGAAGACGTATACACAAAATGTATCGGCGCTTTTGTGATGGATGGGAGTCAAGTGTGAATATTCCTCAGGTAGCTGCGGCGCTTACTGAAGAAACGGTGCCGAGTATGGAGCACGACACTTGCGAATTTGCGTCATTGTATCCGAATCAATCGGAGAAATTACCACTATTCCCCTTGTCACGACCAAGTTCACCCTTACGCTCCCCCAAGCCTAGTCGACCCTCCTCTCCCGTCAGTCAGCGCCGCCTCTCCTCCACCGCCGTCTCAATTCGCTTCCGCAAACCCCCAGGTTCCCCTGTTATAGAACGTAACAAACCCGAGCCCGTTCCCAGCCCCTCTACCTCGCCCCTCCCTACCCGCCACACAAAGGCCTATCCCGCCCAACTCAAAGCCAATGGCGAAATCCGCCCACTCTACCTCCTAGAACGCACGCGAAAGTCAGAGGAAATCGAAGAAAACTTGCCCGCCCTGCCCTTCAGTGGTAGTCCCTCGCGCGCCTCGTCCGCAACGGATACGGACGCCGAGTACGAATCGGCGCTGGATACGCCTAGTCTAACTCTAGAACTTTATCCAGTCGATGAACAACTCAACCAGGCTGGGTCAAGCTCCCATCAGCGCCCTCCTAGCCTCGAGGGAGAATCCACGAAAAAGTATCGAAGAAAAAACATGAAACGTTTAGCCCTGAATAGTCCAACTAAGCAGCTTCATTCAAGGGACTCCAGCGAACTAAGCTTGCTTTCATCTGCTTTCGCAGATGAACCTAATCATACAGCAGGGACATCGACTCAAGAGCATAAGAATCGTGACGAAGATATGCCAGAAGCCGCTCTACGACTTTTTCCAATCGGCAAAGCATCTTCTTCAGCGGATCAAGTGAAGTATATGTGCCCAGATACCAATCTACCAGGGGACGATGGCGCGGGAATTTATGCTCCATTGGGACGACAAGTACGCAACAAGAGACAATTTCCCAGAGAAACGCCTCTACCCTCGACAGGTGCTGCGGATTCTACGCCTAATATTGACCGATATGAACAAACTGCCAAGAGACGAAGATCACATTCCAAATCCCGGTCCAGGTCGAGTTCAGTCGAGAGCACATACCACAAACGCCTCGTTGCAGGCTTCGGGGGCGGCGAGGGTAGCGAGGACAGCGGCATAATTTTTGCTCCACCGGAACGACGATTACATTTCAGATCTAGGTCCAGGTCAAGTTCGGTCGAGGAAGGTGACGTAATGATGATTGGAGCAAGTGGTGGAGACATTGTTGACATTTTGCTTGAGGAATGGACAGTCTCTGTGTGTTGATTCGATCGCAGAAGAAATCACTGGTAGAATAGTGTTTGAAACATCTGTCCCTATTGAGTAGTATGAAAGAAGTTTCTTGTTAGCACTGAACCGCTTTGTCAGCCTTGCGGCCAACTGAAAAAGGGAATCATGTCACTGAAGGAGCATTACCATCATCCAAACGATACTTAGACTACCTAGTATATTCTTCTAAACAATTAAGAGTGAGGCAGACGTAATGTATGGCCTTTAGGTAAATAGTCTTGCAGTATTTTATCTATTGCACGCATATAGTATCAATTCAAGATTTCAACTCTCTTTCAATTGATTGAGAGTCAGTCATGTTTGAGTCCACTGTGTAGCCGACAAAGGAGCCAGAAGAGCATCCGAGACGACGCTCGGCAATTGCAAACATCACCCGAGATCCATGCCAATTCTGTCAGCCCCCACCACCTCTTTACTCAATCCCCGCACTACCCCAGTCTTGGCGATCCGCGTGTGTAGCTACATGAGGCAGGCGATATGCAACGGCTACCATCACCCTCGAGCTAAGCATGGCGACCGCTAGATCTTCGGTATTCAGGAAGACACACTATGTAGGGTCAGCGTTGAGAAGCAATTTAAGTATGATTGTGACGCCCTTGTAATCAAGTCGAAAGCCCTGCAACAAATTTGCTCTGCAAAGATGGCGCATACAGAGGGCAAAGATTCGGCAGTAGAAAGGCGGACGTCCGCCACGGAAGATGTGCCTCTTGAAAAAGTGCCGTGGGCATCATCCCCGATGCATCTGCAAGATTTCATGAAGGCTGGCTTGACGGAGGAAGATGCAGAGTTTCTCTACAACGTTGACGCCGCTACGCAAAATAAGATCTTCCACAAGGTTGATTGGCGCCTTTGTCCGATGCTGGCAGTGCTGTATTTGATATCGCATCTTGATCGGTAAGCCTTCGTTGCTCGCCTTTAAACATCACAGCTGACAGAAGTTAGAGCAAATATCGGGTAAGCACTACTTGCAAGAAATTGAGTCTAGGTTTTACTGACTTCTACTAAGTAATGCGAAGATTGAAGGCCTCGAGAAGACCCTTCATATGAAAGGCACAGACTACAATGTAGCTCTCATGGTATTTTTTGTCCCATACGTCCTCTTTGAAATTCCGTCGAACATGCTTCTTGCCAAATTCAAGCGACCATCATACTATATGGGTACATTGGTTATATGCTGGGGTACTGTCATGACACTCATGGGGACGGTTAAGAATTTATCTGGACTTTGCGCCACAAGATTCTTCCTTGGCGCGTTTGAGTAAGTTGACCGTTTCATTGTCTGGATGATTGCTGATTGCCCCTAGAGCTGGTTTCTTTCCTGGTGCAATCTATCTGGTTGGACAGTGGTATCCGCCAGACCGCACACAGTTTCGGATGGCACTTTTCTATTGTGCAAGCGCGACGAGTGGTGCCTTCTCAGGCCTACTGGCGGCGGCGATTGCGAAGATGAACGGTGTGTGGAAATTATGTACCAGATGTGGAGAAATATGACTAAACAGTACAGGCATCGGCAACTATGAAGGCTGGCGCTGGATCTTCATTCTCGAAGGTATTGCCACCGTCATGATGGGAGTCGCCGTATTCTGGTTGTTGCCCGACTCTCCCCAACATGCAGCAGGTCGATGGCTCACACACGACGAAGCGCGGTTCCTAAGTCTCAGCCATGTCGTGACACGCGGCATGAAGCGCAAGAGGCGCGTCAACGAAGACGGCAAGAAGGAGAGAGTGAAGTGGGGAGTGATTGGCCAAGTTGCAAAAGACTGGCAGATTTATCTCCAGGCGATGATTTTTGCGAGCAACGCTGTGCCAAACTATGGACTGAAGTTTACAATGCCTCAAATCTTGAAGAATAGTAAGTCGAAACATAACGTTGCATAGACTCATGGCTTACCAAGAGTATAGTGGGGTTTACCTCTACCAAAGCGCAGCTGATGACGGCACCACCCTACGCCTGCGGTGCTATCTCTGCGCTTCTGTCGTCTCTTATGGCTGATCGATATGTATGGCGTATGCCGTTCATAGCTGGTGCCCAAGGTCTACTAATCATTGCATACGCCATTCTATTCTCCAAGGCAGCGGAGATCAAGGACAATATCGCTTTGTGTTACTTTGCTGTTCATGTTGCTTGTATAGGTAAATACTCTTAACTGGCTTTCGCCGCCTAGAACATCTTTTGACTCCTCTGCAGGGATTTATCCGATCTTGCCTGGCTGCAACGCGTGGACAATCAACAACCTTGCTGGACCAGAGAAGCGTGCTGTGGGGTGAGTGCCCCGTCAAGTTTTGCGGTTGGACGACTTGAAGCTGACCAAGAATAGTATCGCCACGATGATCTGCATAGGAAACCTGGGTGGAATCGTAGGTAAGTTGTGCACCATAGCTCAGGTTTTGGACTGTAGCATACTTATCATATGACAGGCTCCTTCATATACCAAGACCGCGAGTCACCGAAGTATCCAACTGGGTTTGGCACATCGCTGGCCTTCGCAGCTGTCGGAATGCTATGCGCCTTTACTCTTGAATTCTTGTTCTCAAGGATTAATAAAAAGAACGCAGAGAAGACGGAAGATGAATGGCGGGCTATCTACACTGAAGCGCAATTGGAGAAGATGGGAGATCGCAGCCCTTTGTTCAAGTACAACCTGTGAGGAAGTTGACGGCATTGACTGTGTGAGAAGTAGCAGATGCACAGCGTCATCTTCGAGAGTCTTATTGGATTCTTGGATGGTTCAGGCCATATGGATGCTCTCGAAACAGACACTTGAGAAGTGCCAGCCGAACGATATGCAAGCGACAGAATCTCTTTCCTCGACAATGACAAGAAATGTATGAGCGATCTTAGATTTTAGTCGAAAGATTTACACCACAAAGCCAGCTACGCCAAGTTGAGGCTACCGGTGATAACAGCATCTTCAAGAAGCACCAGCGGACATTAATAGGATAAGGCCGCTAGAGGCGTTGTCCGGTACCCGTCCGATCCGGATGAATCATGTGCGCGTCTAGTTCTCGTGATGATTAACCACTCAACACCAAAATCTCACGGCGAACACGTGTTGAGCACAGTCGGCGCAACGCGCTAAATTCACAGCCGCAATAGAAGTTTCCGTAGCCACGCAAGCATCGGGCACCTTAGGCAGCAGTTTGGTCAGCATAGGTGGTCATGCAGGGACCTGGGGCTCACAGCCATTGGCCCTTGCTTCGAGTAAGACAGCAGGTGCTGTTGTAGCGACAGCTGGCGAGATGTGTAACAACAAATGGGCCGGCTTTGGGCTGCTTGGTTTGGTCAGGCGGCATGGCAAAGCACAATACGACGGGCATTGGGCGACTGCCAGCGTTTGGGTGCCGCCTTCGGCCCGACGCCATTCTGAATGTTGTGTGGTGTCCTGGATGTCCCGGATAGGTTGCAAGACAGGACGCAGCAAGAGGGGCGGCTCAGCCTTCACCATTCGTAATTAACGCCGACCTTGGTGAGTAGACCCGAAGAAGGAATCAAGGGCACACCCGCATGTTTGGCGGCCACATGCGCCCCAATATATGCAGGTTCCGCAAGACACGGCCAGGTACGGACAGGGCGCTGTGCATGCGTGGACGGACCCTTATTTGGCTGAGAGGGAGGTGAGTAGCATGAGTGTGCGCGAGCTAGCGGATGGGCTCGGCTCATTGTTTGACCACCAGACCATTTGGACGCGCAATTTGCGATGACCCTTTCATAAATGGACCACGTCTTTGACAGTCAAAACACCCCTCGGTCGTCTCAAAGCTTGACACCGTTCCCTCCAGCAAAATCGAGGCCCGAGGCATCCGTGCAGATTCCCACCTGTCAGCGGCACTTCATTCCTACCCACCCCTACCCCTGTTCTCGACCGTAGCCCTCTATTGGCACGGATCTGCACGACCTAGACTTTTGCATACCGACCAAGGCACGCCAACACCACTCGCGCGCTACCGTGGCCAGGCTGGTTTACCGGCAAGGACCCCACAACGCCCTGTTTTCCTGCCATCCGTGGCTACATCATCAAGCATTCACGGTCGACTGGCGCATATATATTGCAGCCCACCATCCCTCGCAACGGCACCATCGATCGAAATCGAGTCACAATCGCATAGTTCTGCTCCTACACACTACCATCACTCAGCCTCTTCATCAAGCACCCATCCCATACCACCACTCAACCACCAACCACCCAACCCTACCACAATGTTCTCTTGTGCCAACTACGAGCGTGGATGCCGAGGCCGATGCAATGCCTCGGGCGGCCGTTGCGACAACTGTGTCGTTCTCAATCTCCAAGCTCGCAACAACAGCTCGTCATCGGTGTCATCAACCGGCACACGACCGTCGGCTGCATACTCAGCAATGACAAGCTCCTTCGCATCGCTATCGTCCATCAAGCCTGGGTCGCGAAAGGCATCATAGCCCAGATAGCCCGTGAACACTGCTTTTCGCAATCACCTGGGCTTTAGCGACGATACTTTGCCAATATCATATTTCCTTTCCTTTTCGATATCCACTAGGGCGGCATCAAGGACTTCTTCACGCAACCTTTCAGCATGTACACGAAATTCGATTCTATGGCCAGTGTACGATTATTATTTTGTCAAAATTGGATCTGCTCGAGCTTCAGGAGAGGCGTATGCTGGCACACACTCTTCTGTTAGATTAGATAGAGCCTGGGAGGAATAGTTCATCAGGGAACTAAATCAATTACACCACAACCTTGTCACTCAGTCCTTTGAACTTGCGTTTGCGGAATGTATGACGCCTGTAATAGGCTGCTGCCCGTCGCCTCAACGTCACCCAACGTTGTGCCGCTTATTATGTGCATGCAGGCTGCGTAGGACACAATGTCATGCTGTCTGTCCACAGCCCCACCCAACCTCGCAATCAAGTCGTAGACACGCTGCAGCTCCCAAGGAGAAAGCCACCGCGCCAATGAAACATCAAACCAACCATTTCTCACGACGCGAAGGAATTCAACTTCAGGCCAGGCCAGGCCAGGCCAGGCCGTGGTCAAATAAGAGCGCTACAAAAGTCTAGAACTTTTTGCGATGCGAAAATCTTTTCTGTTTCGAATTTGATGTACCCTCGCCGTTCCCCACTTTGAAACACCAGGCCTTCAAAGCCCAGATGTAGAATGCAGATCCACTTACGCCCCAGATCGTGGTTTTTGCTGGACATCACCGCTACGGTAGGCGCCCGCTGCACAGTGACGTTGTGGCGCATAGCTTGCCGGGGTGGTTTGCGAGTCGTTGCCCTGGACGTATCAGGTCTCGTGCAGTTTGGGTGGTTGTAGGATCACACATAATTTCTATCGTGAGGTGCATCTCGGCGGTTTTGGAACAAGAATCTAAAGTAATAGAAATCCCCGAAATCACCCTAGATTTCTAGTCGTAGTGAAGGCGGTAGCCAGGCACCACTGATGCCGAAGAGACACGGCGTGACTTCATAATCGGCCAGGTCCATCGATGCAATTGTCATAGACCAAGAACATGGCATATTGCTTTGTCGATGCCCACGACATGTCCGATCTAGTCTCTTGCATCAGAGATTGCCTTGTTATATGGGGTAGAGAGCCACCGAATCTGTGTATATTAACTGTCCGTTCTTGCGTCTGCAACGCGAAATGAGCTGTAAAGATAAACGATCCGAACCAGGGTCCGCATCGCTTGCAAACGAAGATAGCCATGCAGGTCGACAAACCCGTCCAGGAGAATGCGGTCACTGCACACAAGAAACAGCATCCTGCCACCCACCCAATACATAAAAGTAATGCAACCTGACCTGAAACGCACCACGAGCTGCATTTTGCTTGTCATGGCGGTCATGTCGATCTCTCTAAGCCACGTGCCTAAACTTAGCAACCGTGTAGACCTTCTTTTCTTTTCCCTATGCAATGCGCCCATGCCCGACTGAGGTCGTCGTCTGCATGCGAGCAGCGAATCAAGAATGCCTTCAAGCCTGTCGGTGAGTGGCCAAAGCCACTATGCTTCACACCCTCAAAACCCAGATCCGGTGACCGAGCCTTTTGCCCCCCCACCCCCCCAACCCAACCCAGCAACTTCACTCAAATTAGCGCCGTTGCGCCCAAAGTACGAGACACAGACAAATGTACGAGGCTGGAATTGTATCATGCTACGTCATTCTAGCCCGGTCTGTGGAGCACAACACAATCCAGAAATTGCGGAGGAGGTGGGGTTCGGGAGTGACCGGGATGCCAGGGTAGCCGGAGTGAAAAGTGCGCCTCGTCTGATGTGAGATGACTTTAATGGTGCATACGGGTGCAGAATCAGTGCAGGTGGAATGAATTGATGGATAAGGGCACATGTGGGCAAGCAAGCAACAAACCTAGTGTGTCGATATCAACCCTTGTTACCGCAAAGCCAGTAATGTTTGGCAACTTCGTCATCTCAATAGCTTTCGAACGACTCCCACTCGAAGATGAATGACAGCCTCACGTGATCGCGTGTCGCACACGGACCACTTCTACAGAGAGTGACCTTGGAATAGATACTTGTCATCCAAAATCGTTGCTGACAAGTTACGGCTGCAAGCATCTTAAAGCCGCTTTGGTCGTAGCTTGTTCACGCCGGTAGGCTTCGGCAGGCTTCGGCAGGCTTCGGCAGGCTTCGGCGGTTTTCTCTGGGGCTGAGCAACGGGTTTAATTCTGCTTACTCACCCCACGAAGCCTTCTAGAATAAATGGCTATGTAAGTTTATCAGCCCTATGAAACTATTGAACTTCCACAAAGCATGTCAGATGGGAAAAGGATACTTAAAGCCGGTAGACTAGAAGACAAAGACATGGGATGCATGGTCATGGCGGCACGTGTGACGCATGTCTTCACTTTAATGTTGATAGTAACGGAGAATTCTCGCAATAAGAGTAATTGAGTCATCGTGGTATGGTTACACAGATGTGTGATAGGCTCATTGTTGTGGGTAATAGTAGCGGATTTTTATAATATGAAGACTAATCACATACCAATGTGTCCAAAGATAACCACTCATGACTACTCTGCTTGCAGCTGCCGCACGTACCATTACCTCGGTGCCAGGTGCAAGGCTGGCACACTCCTTGGTGGCCGTAAACGGAATAAGGGATGACTCAGAAGCTTTATTCTTGAGCCCATATGCGCAACAAGGTCGTTGCTTACATCACAAGACCACCTACGACCTGGTCTGAAGATGAGATGCGCACCAAGTTTATCACCGCCATTGCGATGAATAATCGCACAAACAACCGAATGGCCGCGCCCTATGTACGCATTCAGCAATATGTGTAACACCGAGAGTAGCACCTGCTTACATTCATCGAGTACAACTACTCATCGCGGCTGCTCTTGCGAAAAAGGCGATATTGGCTATTATTGATCATCCGACGAAGATTGAACGGAACACCGCGCACTGTCAAGCTCTCTTCTTATGGGTTCCTGGTCCGACACAAGTTCAGATAGCAAGGCGAAAATTATAAGGCGACCATCGGCAAGGTATCGCGTGAGGTTTAGACATGGTGTGTATCCGAATGCAGAGGGGCAGGAGACGAGGGCGGATATTAAGAAGTACGATTACTTTTTCTCTGGCGGGCAGCCGTGGGTTGCCACGCCAGAAAATGGTGTGTTCTTTCTGTTCTCCATATTGCAAATGTAGGTCGACTAATCGATGTAGTCGACTTTATAGATGAGACCGAACAGGTCACTACGGATCTTCGAATGAGCGAGCATGATACAATCGGTCAGAGTAGTCGACGGCCATTCAGAGACATTATCCGTTCTGGAACTGCTGAGAGCATAGCGGCACAAAATATTGAGACCCGGCCTGTCAGTCGTGATAACCCCAACAACGAAGTCTCGCCTGCAGCCCCACCACGAGCTTTGGGCTATCATGAGATTGCTATCCATTACAACCAGTATAATAATGCTGCCAGCCCCATCTCCAGTCTTGATGAGAGTTCTTCAACCGATTGGCCATACGATGCACCCGCCTCCTTTGGAACATCCCAATCATTGCAAACTACGCAATTACCCTTGTCTCTGTCGGACCCTGAGGAGGCTCAACTCTTCCGATTCTGGGTTGATAATGCCGCTCAGTGGCTCGACATTACAAGTTCGCACAATGTATTCAGGGAGCTCGTCCCGCAGCTAGCACTGCATAACTCCATATTATTGAACTCCATATTCCTAATAGCTTCTCAACACATACGACGAGTTCATCCATCGTTTCCGGTAAAGCCGTATTTGTACCATGGGCGCGTGTCGGAACAGCTGATTCCATATCTTACTAAACATGGTCGCATCCAAGATGAAGGTACATTGGTTGCTGCGATATTCTTGAGAGCTTTTGAAGAATTCTATGGTGCGTAAGCCACTGCATGTTAGGCAATCAAGCTGACAACAGTATAGCTGGAACAAGTGGCCAGAACCAGCTTTCAACATACGAACTTTTTCACGGCCCTGACGGCTGGCGTGTTGATATGTCTAGACCATTAGTACAAGGATGTTTCATGGTACATGTACATTTTGAAATCTACCAAGGATTGCTCGATGGCTCGAGCTTCCGGGTCGACTATCAGACCCATACGGCACCCGGCTTAACGTCACCCCCAGATAATGCCAGCTGGAGCAATATAATTACCTGGGAATGTGCGCGAATCCTGCAATGGGCCAAATTGGACTCGCGCTCGTTGAGTGAGTGGCACGAGTTGAAAGAGAGGGTCGATGAGTGGGAACGTGAACGGCCGCCTGGTTTCAATGCATTCTTTGTTCGGGGCGCGGATCCAACGGAGGGGAAGCATTACCCAGAGCTTTGGTTTCCAAACCATCGCCATGGTACGTTATTTAGTGTGTTTGACTATTATTATGACTGACTCCTTGATCAGTAGACGCTTATCTGCATGTACTCATTTGCCGTTGTGTGCTAGCAATGGCTTATCCAAACATTGGAGGCATCCAAAATTTCGAAGGAGAAGAGGTAAGGGCGGCTGAAATTATAGGCTGGCTGAAAGAGATGGTGGCTGTCGCTCAGTGTAACCCACACGCTGCTTCTTCCTCTTGGCTGGCGGCACATGCCATGCATAAATTTGCTGTAATAATACAGAGCCCTCAAGATCAGATAAATATCATGGAGTTTCTAGAAGAAGTTGAGGCGACGGGTTGGTCAACGCATCTGACTAGACGCCGGTTAAGAATGGAATGGGGATGGTCAATGCAAGACGATGTAGAGCAAAATGATAAAAAGAGTCTGTAAAACCAAAGCGGTTAAAAGATTCGGGTTACGAATTATGAGCGTAGAAAGGAAGCTAGCCATAGACTCCCAATGACTGATCCAATTACAGTGACAAGTATGGCGTTGCCTTTGCTGGTCAAAGTTAGATAAGAGAGCACACCCACAATAACTTCCCATCGTCGAGCAGCGTCTCTCCTTGATCTCCAGTCAGGATTGATAGGAAATGGGGGTTGAGAAGGAACGTGATCATTGTCATCTTCACTAACACTCAAGGAAAGAGCTACGGGTCGATGGTCTGATGTTGCTTGAATAGGTAGAGCGGTGTATATGTGTGGCTGAAGAATTGATTTCGATCCGGAAGCGGAGAAGAGAATTCGATCGCACCACGACGGATAGCGATGCTTTGACCATTTCCAATGATCTTCAATTTCAGAGGTTGAGCGCCGGATTGCGTTGGCTTCATGGTTCTTCGGAGTAGCGTATTTATAGGTTGGTGGAAAGGTGACTGGGAGCTCTTGTAATCCATGTAATGTACGGCTCGCTTCTCGCTCTCTCGTCAATTGGTCTCCCTTTAACAATCGGCGAAAGTGTGTTGGTGAAGCGTCGGATGTTGTTGGTTGGGGGTATATCCTATGGTCCTCGGGTCCAGGAGGTGAGTCGTGGGTTCGATAGTTAAGATCGCCAAAGAAGAATACATAGTTGCCTTCAGAAAAAAGGCCGTCATGGTCAACCGGAGCCTCTGCTGATGCAAGCAACGGCGTCTCCTCTGTCGAGCTGTATGCTGATTCGTCGGCATTGGTAAATACTAGATTTCTCACAATGTTCTCCCAGTCCTTATTCCTCGCCTTGACGTTGCTCTCCATGGGCGCAAGGTGGGCAGCCGTAAATGTGAGGTTGAGTGTGTCTGCAGAGCTAGTATTGAGTATGCCCACACGCATAGCAACAGCGCCCTTGTTCCCCATATTCGCGAAGCCGACACCTGCGCCTGCCGCTTGTATCCATTGTATCCGCTGCATGAGTTGGGGTTTTGCAAATATCATCAGCCCCGTCATGCCCAGGCTTCGCGTGGCAACATGTTCAAGCTGTTCGCTGCCATGGCTATGCAGATCGGCTGCTAGCTGTACAGTGGTGGTAATGCGGCCGAAATAGGGTTTTAGATATGATCCGCCCAAGAACGAGTAGGCGATGGGTGAAATCTCTTGGAGAGACACAGCGACAAGGTCGGGTACGGGAGCGCCTTTAGGGAGCGCGTCGAAGAACGAATGAGCCAGCGACCGTGGGTCAACCAGCGTGCGGGCACAATTGAATGTCAAGAGGTAGATTTCGATCATGCCGTCGACTTAGTAAGATGCTGATGGTGCATCTGTCAGCATGGCGTATGTGAAGTCTACGAACGGAAGGAGCGTGCTAGCGCGAGTACCCCATATCGCATAGGATAAGAGAAAAAAATTACGATGATATACACCTGGCACACAGAGACATACAAGGTCTTGACAACGAGAGCGGAGCGTGCTGTCATACGCAGCTCCAAACGGTCCACCTAGTTTCTTGGGTGGTGCGTGGGGTTGAGGCTCTAAGCTACACGGCTTGGGCGCGGCGATACCTCTGGACGGTGCTCTTGGTTGTGGAGAAAGTAACAGCAGCAGCGTGGGATTAGAGAGGGGACGTTGTCGAGTGCAAGCCAATGTTGGGAGCGCGAAGGGGTGATCCAAGCTCGCCCTAGCTCGCCCTGCATAGATTGTGGTTGCTGGCTACGTCATGCTCCTCACCAAAAAAAGTGACCTGCATATGGTGGGGAAGCAGAGCTGGAGCTCAAAGGGGCTCAAAAGAAAAAACCCCGTCTACCTCTCTTTTATATATGGGTAGGATACAATTTCGACCTTTATAAAGCTTTTTGCGTTGTATTTTCCCATCAAGGTTCCGAGCCGACGGTTGCGAGCCGACCAGTGCCTATCATCCATCGTATCGAGGACGTGTGCGCATCTCACGATAACTGGACCCGCGCATCTTTTCGCTTAAATAGGAGCTCTGACCGCTTCAAACTCAAGGATTTTGAGCCTCATTGCTCTTCCATACCTGCCTGCAGCATCATGTTCAAGTCTCAGATGATCCGGCAAGTCGCTCGCGCGGCCAGAGCACAAGCCCCTCGAGCAGCGTTCCGACCAGTACAGTCGGCCAATGCCTCAGTTCGACAATTGACAACCACCCCTAGCTGCCTCAACAACAGCTCCAACAACGGCGGTGTCGATGCAGCCACCACCTCCGGAGAGCCTGGCGAGAGCGGTGCTCACGAGGGTCAGTACGCTCGAACGAGGGAGGATATTGTGGTTGAGTACCCTGGAGAGGAGGATCTTCCGCCTTCAAAGCCAGTTGTAGGACGTGGAGGAGTTCACGCCAAACGGACACTCGCATCTTTCTCCATGGAAGGTAAGGTTGCCGTTGTTACAGGTGGTGCTCGTGGTTTAGGGTTGGTCATGGCCCAGGCGCTGGTCACTTCAGGAGCCGACGTTGCCATTGTCGACATGAATAGGGACGAGGGACAGAAGTCTGCACAGGGTCTAATCGACTTGTACAAGCAGGAGAACCCAGACTCCAGCAAGTATGTATCTTATTCTCCACAGTTGTTATCAACATACTGACTTCGCAGGGTACCCAAAGTCACGGCACACTTCTGTGATGTCTCGAGCCCAACATCAGTCAATCAGTCATTAGCTGAGATTCTGAAAGAGCACGGCCAGGTCGACAACTTGGTCACCTCAGCTGGCTTCACCGAGAACTACGACGCCATCTCCTACCCCCATGACCGCATGCAGAAACTGTGGGGCGTAAACGTCGACGGAACCTACCTATATGCTGTCGCTGTGGCGAAGCACTTGATGGAAAGGAAGGCGCCTGGGAGCATTGTCATGATCGGCAGCATGTCTGGAGCTATCGTCAATGTCCCACAGCCCCAGGCTCCTTACAATGCAGCCAAGGCTGCTGTTCGGCATTTGGCGTCTAGTTTGGCTGTCGAATGGGCTGGTGCAGGCATTCGCGTGAACTGCATCTCGCCTGGCTACATGCTTACAGCATTGTGAGTCTATGGTTGCATTGATATGTTTTACGAGATATTAACATCGGGTAGGACGAAGAAGATTCTGGATGACAACCCGGAGCTCCAGAAGCAGTGGACGTCTCTCATTCCGGTCGGCAAGATGGGGCGCCCAGAAGACCTTATGGGTGCTGTTACCTTCCTGTCTAGCGACGCAAGTCTCTATGTGACTGTAAGTCTCCTTCCTGGATTGGATTGGATATATTTTGACCGTCCTAGGGCGCGGATCTGCGTGTCGATGGAGCGTATACTTGCACATAAAGGAGGGGGAAAGTTGTCAGCGAACGGAGGAATGATATGTGAAGCCTTGATGAAAACGGCTTGTACAGAGACTGAATATAGACCATGGCGACTCTTAAGCCTTCAAAAGCATCCTCGTTTGCTCGCACATGGCTTGATTGCATGACCTGAAATGTGCTTGGTGATGTCTGAAACTGGGACGGCGGGAGGTGGCGGGGTCCAAGTCTTGGCACCCGGTCTCAAGCCACGGGCGGTGTGGCACACGTCCCTTGCAACTCAGCCCTATCTGCTCCCTACTTCAGCAGACCGACCAGGGCGCATTACTGCTATTCTCTGCGCAATGAGGCAGAGGAAAATAAGCACAAACGTACAGCCTACCTAACGCGTGGCCGGCCCGAAGCTATGTTCAACATCACGAGCCTGGTGCAGAAGGCCCAGTCGTATATCGAACCGACGCTGAACAACATAGCTGCCCCAGCTACCACCGACCGCAGGCCTTCCAAAGGCACCCTGTTCCGCCACCAATTCCGTCTTCCCGACACCCAGAATCCTCTCCAGGAAATTACCGCCGAACTGACCCTCTCCCCCCACCACTCGACGAGGGGTGCTGGCGACGTCACGTCCGCGGAGAAGGAGCGCGGCCAGGGCAATCACTATGTGGGGAAGCTGCATCTGAGTGAGCAGTATTTATGCTTCTCCACCCAGGCCTCGAGTTTTGTTAGTACGGCCACCCTGAGCTCCAGCAGCTCCTTCACTGGACAAACACACGGCGCAGGCCCGGCTGGCAACGGCTTCACCCTGCCCCTATGCGGTATCCGGCGGGTGGAGCGCCTGCACAGCCAAAGCTACATGTTCGCGCTGGCGATCACGACATGGAACGGAACACCAGACTCCAAGTCGCGGGCGCCTGCTGGCCAGAAGCTGACCATTCAGCTGGCTGGGTCGCGTCAGGCCTGTGAGCGGTTCTGTGATGGCCTCAAGAGGGGCCTGCGAGAGGGCGTCAAGGAAGTTGAAAATCTGCGACGCGTAGTTGGCCATTGCTATTCCGAGTATCTGTTGACAGACGCCGAGGAGAAGCGAGCAAGTGAAGACGGTGCAAAGCCAGTCAAGGAACACCCAGATACTGGCCTCGGCGTTATTTTCCGCTATCCAGGCAATGCGCGGAAGCTGAGGGATGCCACCAAAATCAGGCTTTGGCGCGAGTATCTACGAGGTACGGCTCTTCACTCTTATTGCCACACCTCCACACTGACAAATGGCAGATAATGGGCGTAGCGCCACCCTCATTCGACAGCCTACTTTCTATAAACTCATCCGCGTTGGCCTGCCGAACCGACTGCGAGGCGAGATGTGGGAGCTCACTTCCGGCTCGTTCTTCTTGCGCCTACAAAATCCCAATTTATACACTGAGACGTTGCAAAAGCACTCCGGTCGAGAATCGCTGGCAATCGACGAGATCGAGAAGGACTTGAACAGAAGTCTGCCGGAGTATCCTGGCTTCCAGAGCGAAGACGGGATTGGCAGGCTACGCAGAGTCCTGACAGCGTACAGCTGGACAAACGAAGAAGTCGGCTATTGTCAGGCCATGAACATCGTTGTAGCAGCCTTACTGATGTATGTGTTACCCCTTGATCATGAATATTTGCATCTGACAAAAAAAGATACATGTCTGAGCCCCAAGCCTTTTTCCTCTTATCTGTACTATGCGATCGTTTACTTCCTGGCTACTATTCACAAACCATGTACGGAACCCTTTTGGACCAGAAAGTGTTCGAATCGCTCGTGGAGAAGACCATGCCTATTCTCTGGGATCATTTGGTCAAATCAGACGTGCAGCTATCTGTCGTTTCTTTGCCCTGGTTTCTATCGCTCTACATCAACTCTATGCCCCTAATTTTTGCTTTCCGTGTCTTAGATGTTTTCTTCCTAGAGGGCCCGAAAGTGCTCTTCCAAATCGGATTGGCCATTTTGCGGATCAATGGTGAAGAGTTATTGGATGCTTCAGATGATGGGTCTTTCATCTCCGTGCTAAAGTCCTACTTCTCGCGCCTTGACGAGTCGGCACACCCAAGGTCGGAGAATGCGAAGCTCAAGGCAGTTACTCGTTTCCAGGAGCTCATGGTCGTAGCTTTCAAGGAGTTTGCCGGCATTACACAGAACACAATCTCAGAACAGCGTGCGAAGCACAAGGATGCTGTTTTGGAAAGCATAGAGAGCTTCGCCAAGCGCACATCTATCAGGAATCTTGGACCAGAAAGCAAGAAGCTTAGTGTCGCCGATTTAGGGTTTCTTTATGACAAGTTCTACGCTGTTCTTTACGAGAGACAACAACGGGCGGAAATCATGCAGCAAGAAGCGGAGAGAAAGGCGAAGATGAGTAGACTTAGGGCAACAGAGGTTGTAACTGGCTTTGCGGGCAATAGTACAGAGAAAGGAAGAGTAGCTCTTGGACCCAGCCCGACACAGATGGACTACGATGCTTTCAGAGAGTTCTTGGCCAGTAAGTTGGTCCTATGTGCCTCACCATAGCGGACTGACATGAGCACCAGGTATCGCAAAGTGGGCAATCACTGATTCTCCGAGCCCCCCTCCCGAGTCCAACAACATTCAGTTGACACATTCCTACTTTGGCGGCAGCCTGAAGAGCAAGCCTCTGACATCGCCATGGGGTTCCGGACCCGAGCCTGCAGAGCATGAATTTATGCGACGCTTGTTCCGGCGCTGGGACGTGGATATGACCGACTCATTGTCGCTACAGAACGTAGTTACAGGCTTTGCACACGTAAAAGGAACTAAAGATATCATGTTAAACATCAGCTACTTCTTTGAACTATACGACGACGATGGCGACGGCAAAGTGGATCGCGAAGGCATACTAAGAATATCAGAAGCTCTTTTGTTCCTCTCTCGTCGTGGGGTTCAGGATGCAAGTCCATCAGCATCTACCACAGATATAGGAACAAACCATAGCTCAGAGCGACTCAATCGGGACGAGCAATTCTTAAGTAGTGTTTCCGCTTTCATTCGGAGATGCTTTGAATATGCAGACCCCGACCACCCGTCGAACCAAGACAGTCAAGAGGTACAGCAAGCCAGCGACAGCGTCGACAACTTTGCGATTGGGGATGATGATGAAGATGATCTTATTGACTTTGGATCGGCACCTGCAACCCCAAAAACAACGAAAGCATCGATCAAGTCAGATGACATGCTTCTCTCGCCAACGCCGTCCAACCATACCGGATCAGAACCAGGACGCAATCAAAAAGCAAAATCTGCCAACCTAGCATTGGATCCTAATAAACCTTTACACATCACACTGCCTACATTCCGTATGGTTATCCTTGCCGACGAAGTACTTGAGCAGTTCTTCGAAGTTGGATTTTCGTCATCTTTCCGTCTTGCTGATGAGTCACTACCCCTCTCCTCGAGTTCTACTCATCTTACCACTTTCTCAAATGCGGGCAAGCATACCGGCCCTGTTGCTGGACTGAGTGTTGTTGGCGGTGCAGGCGCAGGCGTCGTACCGCCAGGGAAAGGACTCAGAGGGATGCTAGATAATATTGTTACTGATGGCATGCGGGTTGCCGCGGAAGTCAGACGAAGGTACGATGAGGCACAGAAGGATTTGGACAAGGAGGCGAGGCATGGCAGGGATGAGGAGGATGAAGAGGAAGATGCGAAGGACGCTGACCTCCTTGAAGGAGCGGAAACAGCAGATGTTGACACGTCTAAGGGCGATGCGCCGCCGGAGCTCCTGTCGCCAGTTAGTACGGGCGGTGACCTCAAACCAACTAGGAACAGATCGGCCAGTGACACAAGCCGAAGGGTGTTGGAGTTTGAAAGATAGAAAGCATTTTGGCATGACTTCATTCACTTATAGATATGTCTACCAAGAGCTCACATTACAACTAACTAGATGAGGCTCTAAGCTAGTGGAGCTACCCCGCAATTTCATCCATCGTGGGCGCCATCCGCGGCTTAATTCCGAGACCCGCTTGTTGAGCTGTACAGGAAGCGCCATGTCTTTGCCCTCCATGTCTTCTCTAATGTGTTTGTTGAGCAGAGATGTTTCGGACGCTGTTCGCTCGCTCTCGGGCGCCACTATCCTATGTTTATAACACTAGGCATGGCCTTCTCACTGAGGCCTTTGCTGTGGGACCGACCGAGGCATGAACTCGAGCTACTAGAGTACGAACTTATTATGGCTGACAACAATAGCCTCCATTACTTGAGCAAACGGTCCCAGAACATTTTGCGAGTGTTGTGAAGCAGTTTGGTGACCATAATGCGTACGACTGCCCCAGCAAACCCTAGTAGCTGCGCTGATTGAGAAACAGAGTCATATCTCACCACCAAAGAACAATCCTCACATACGATGCGCTCGACCGCGACTCGAATAGGCTAGCTCGCGGTCTACAGAAGCTTGGTGTCACCAAAGGTCAGAGGGTTGCTGTGTCACTAGGGAACAATATTGAATTTGCGACTGTAAGCTTTGGTGATATTCTATATGGCCAGCGCTAATTATAAATCCAGACGACATACGCGCTGTTTAAGCTGGGGGTCATACTAGTAGCGTATCTCCTGAATGCTAGGGAATGAATTGAAAGCTGACACCTGCCAAAGGTACCACTAAATCCGGCTTTCAACGCACTGCAAGTCCTCTCAGCTTTAAACCACCTGAATGCCTCACACCTCATCATTGGCGCCGAAACAAACCTTCCACGTAAAGACCCGCGATCCAACATATCTCTCCTTACACACCTCGTACCGAACCTTGCTGGCTTATCGTTCGAATCCGAACTTGTACCATCTTTGCAGAATGTAGTGCTAGTAAATAACTCGAGTGGTCGAATAGATTCTTCAGAATACAAGAGCTTGCACAGATTTGAACAAGTGGTTGAAGATGGTGGAAAAGGCAACGCACTGGAGAACCAGGGACTGAAACCGGACGAAATTGCGAATATACAATTTACGTCAGGCACCACAAGTATGCCCAAGGCGGCATGCTTGAGTCACAAAAGTATTTTGAACAACGGGAACAGTATTGGTGATAGGATGTTGCTAACACCAGACGATGTCGTGTGCTGTCCGCCTCCACTCTTCCAGTATGTACATTATTTCTATCGTCACCTTACAGTGAGTAACCCATTTTAGCTGTTTTGGATGCATTCTCGGCTACATGGCAACAGCCACCCACGGCTCCGCCATTGTCTTCCCCAAAGAAGCCTTCGACCCACTCGCCACCCTCGAAGCGGTTCGTGAATACAAAGCCACAGCCCTCTACGGCGTACCAACCATGTTTGTAGCCGAACTCGACCTCCTCTCTCACGGCGCCGCCCCACGCGACGGTTATCAGCACCTTCGCACCGGAATAGCAGCAGGCTCATCCATCCCCGCCGAACTCATGCGAAAACTGCACAAACAGCTCAACCTAACCCAACTCACCATCTGCTACGGCATGACCGAAACTAGCCCCGTCTCAGCCATGACCACGACCGACGACCCCATGGAAAAGCGCATCGACAGCGTCGGCAAACTCCTCCCTCACGTCCAAGCTAAAATTGTAAACCCCTCGGACTGGTCGCATACGCTCGCCGTCAATCAACGCGGTGAACTCGCCGTCTCCGGCTACCTCGTCATGAAAGGCTACTGGGGCGACGAAAAGCGCACGCGCGAATCTCTAGTCCCCGACGCCAACGGCGTGCTCTGGATGCACACGGGTGATGAGGCGTGCATGGACGAAGACGGCTACATCAGAATCACAGGCCGCATCAAGGACCTCATCATCAAAGGCGGCGAAAACATCCACCCGCTTGAAGTCGAGAACTGCCTCTTTGCGCATCCGAAGGTTAAGGAGGTTAGCGTTGCGGGCTTGCCGGATGAGCAGTATGGGGAAGTGGTTGCTGCGTTTGTTGTGAGGCAGGATGGCGAGGGAAATGTTAGTGCGGACCAGGTGAGGGCGTGGGTGAGGGAGAGGCTGAGCCACCATCTTGGTATGCTTTTTCTATGTTGCACTTGGAGGTGAGGGCAAGCTGACTGTGGCGTAGTGCCGAAGTTTGTGTTTTGGGTTGATACGTATCCGAAGACGGCGAGTGGGAAGATTCAAAAGTTTAAGCTGAGGGAGATGGGAATGGCTATGGTGGAGGAGGGGAAGGGGTTGCAATAGGGGAGGATAGGTTGTTGGTTGATGATAGAGTGATGTATGAGTCGCGTTAGGATTGGAGGTGGTTTAATTACAATCAGCTGTAAAGAGTTTTAGATCATTTGTGTTCACAAAGAAAATGAAGAAATCTGAAATAGTACTTAACGGCGACTATTTCCGACTGCTGAGCTTCCGTGTTGGCAAAGTGAGAATGGCCTTGACCCCAATGGATCGTCATAGATGATGCTGAGTGATTAAATTTGCTAAAAGTTCAATCAGATCTTCTACTTACGCAATATATATACCACTCAGCGTCCACTGAGTATGTTGTATACTCTATGTAACTAATATCTCAGTTTTAAGTAAATATAACAGTTCACCGCTTATTGCTTCAGTTAGATACGGCTCTAATCTGCCCATAAAAGAAATAAAATGCACTACAACTACCAAGATACCTCACCCCCTACTCACAAAATGGCGTAAATCGTTCAAGAACAGTTTCCGCAACTCTAAGATCGTCCTCAAGCACCTGGCGATGCGCCTCACTCCTCACCCTAATATCACACGTGAATTTTTGCGGTCGAATATTGAAGCCTTCAGTGTATGCGAATGTGTTGTATGACACGCCTTTGATCGGCAGAATATCAAAAGCCCAGATAATCTTGGCCAGCGCAATGAACAAACTATTTTCAGCAAGGCCCGCTCCAGGGCAGATGCGTCTCCCCCAGCCAAATGATGAATGCCCAGCTTTGGCTGGATGAGCTTTTGCCGACGGTTTTGTCTGCGCATTCGATGTTTCACTTGGAGCTGTGTTCAGAAAGCGCCCCGGGTCGAAGCGGTGTGGATTGGGATAGTACTCCTCGTTCAAGTTTATTGCCCACGAGTTGCCCAACACAGTAGTACCTGCTGGTATATAGTAGTCCTCGTAGTAATCATCCTCTGTAGAAGCATGCGGCGTTCCTCCAAGTACGGCAACCGGACGCCACCGCAGCACTTCCTTCACAAGAGCGCATAGATACGGCAAGTCTTTCTCGTCGTCGAACGTTGGTGTTCGAGTAGACCCAATTACAGTATCAAGCTCCAAATGGGCAGCTTGAAGTGCCTCGGGGTGCGTTACAAGCGCGAGAAATGCTGTGCAGAGAGTCGACGCCGTTGTGTCTGATCCCGCGCCGAAGAGCGACGCAGGGATATATGAAAAGTCGCGCTCCGAGAGCGGAATATGCTCCTTCTCTCGCATCTCCAAGAGAAGCTTACAGAGCGAATCAGGTATGTCGTCTCCTCGAGTTTTCGCGCGCGCCATGTCGTCGCGAACACCATTGACAAGGGCCATGTTGGCGGCAGCTTCTTCTCGACCACGCGCTTTGATCTCGGCTTTCCATGGAGCAACTGAGTCTGGGACATGCTTAAGAATGGGAAACGATTCAACCATGTACCGGCCAGGCACGTTGAGTGATGCTGCAGTGTGCATGAACTTGAAGCGCTGGTGTATGACTTCTGCTTCCAGCGAGTCTATACGATGGCCATACGCAACTGAAAATACAATGCTTGATGTGAAGCGCTCCAGGAGCTTTTCCCAATTGGAAGGGTTTTCTAACAGCTGGTGGCACAGCTTGGAAGCCTCGGCTGTAAAGAGTCAGTCACTTGTTCTGTATCCAGATCCGCTAACTCACCTGTTTGCACTGGTTTGTACAGCCGCAAAGCCTTTGGCGTCAACGCTTGGTGCAGTAGTTTCCTTCTCACGCTCCACTCTTTGCCATACGGCTGTACCAATATGCTCGCGCCATCCCACAATATCTCACCCATAGCGACCATCCGTGGGCGAGACGAGTATTTGGTACTTCGTTTCTCCATCAGGTCGACTGCGATATTGGGGTCGCAGATCACGACAGTGGGCGTTCGGCCAACCCATACTGTGAAGATAGGACCGTAGATCTTAGACCATTCCTGAAATTTTATCCATGGCTTGGACTTTGGGAGCTGGAATTTGTTTCCAAGAAATGGGATAGGCAGAGGGCCAGGAGGCATTCGAAAATATAGCCACACATCACGGAGGAGCGTAATAGTAGGTATTACGAGGAGGAGGGAGAACAAAAGGTATAGCGGAAGGCTCAGCAACGATTCAAACACCATGTCAAAAGCCGGGCAAAAGGTACAGCCTCCTGCTTCTCTCTGATAGCCCAAAGTTAATGTTGATGAAGTATTGATGCATTGTTAACACGACTCTAGCTTATGCTCCGCAGTTGTGGGGCTCACAGGTGTTGTTCCGCGGTATAAAAAAGATGTGGGGTAGACAGTTATGTAATCCTCGAAGCGCAATTCATTGGTGCAAGATATTAGCCTCGGTCAACTAAAAATGTAACATAATCGCTCCTACTTGCACCAATGCTGGATGAACATGAAGAATAAAGTATAGTAGAATTCTTTAACGGAGTTAGATTGCTCTTGCCTTACTCATAGTTATCAAGAAAAGAGAATCTAGGTAGTCTCAGTGCCGTCATTCTGCTACGTCGTCAGTGGCATATTTCTCACACTTTCGGCCGACTGAGTCGGCACTCTCTAACCAAAAATAATTCAAATCCCTGAACCCTCTATTGTTGGGAGAATATACCCAAGAACCAAGTCTATATGGAAGAAGATAGAGAGTTGAGCTTAAAGTCCCTCCTGAAGGTTATAACTACGCAGACAGGTAGCCACCAATGAACAGCTCTTAGACACAAAAGAGAATATCTGTATAGCCGTATACATGCGGCAATAGCCGAGGTTAATGTATTCAACGTTGGGAATTGTGTATCGCCGCCCTTGACTCTGAAATCACCAACACAGCTACATTCACACGCCTCCACCTCGGAATTGCAAAAAGAAACCATCGAACCGTCTGTATCTATCCAGCGGGGAATTGAACAATTGAACTCCGGACCTCTCCCATGCCCAATCTCCTTGTGAAGAGGGTGCTAAGGGAAAATCATACCACTAGACCGTAAGCCCTAATGGCGATGTTGATTCGTTTCTGTGGGAGAACTGGTGAATACAAAATATACAAACATAGGCATAATCATCACCGCACCTCATCACCTGGTTTCCCGATGCAATCGTGCCGTAGTGCACCACTACTTCCTCCTCGATAACATCGCAAAATGCAACGCTGCTCTCGACCTACTTCTCACTCCGCGATCTCATCGCAATCCATCACGTGATGTCACCAGAGCTACCCACCATCGCTGTTGTCAGCAGTATATTGGCTAGTTACAGTAGCGGCCGTCCATACCGTTATTGACCAACTTCGAGATAAGCCAACTAGAGTACAAGCGTACAAATCGCGAGAGGGTCGTAGGCAATAGTAGCTCGAGGATTGTAGGGGCGATCCACAGCAAATATACAGTAAGACTCGCCTTCAAGGTTGAAGTTGAGAGGTGTAGCTGGTGGATCCATGAGGTTGAACACTGCAAAGCTGCGTCTGCCAAATCCGGCAACGCTCGCGCGCCACCAGTAGGGCCTCGGGCACTTACTCGGGCCAGCTCCTAGGCGGGATCACGCTGCGGTTGTCGTCTCATCGCCGTAGGCACCGAACAGGGGCCTATAACGCTCGGACATTTACAAGAAGGATAAAGTATTGTACGTAACCATAGCAGCGATCGACAACCTCGACAGACTTGACTCGAGCCCCTTGATTAAGTAAATAAAGTTAAAGCCCCTCAGCACAGCGCCAACAGCGCTAGAACTAATAGGCCCCACCCAGATCATTAGTTAGAGACTTCAGACCTTGCCTCGTAAACGAGTCCAAAATGCTTCAACAAGCAATCAAAACATCACTCGTTAATAGATACTAAATAATTGAAGCGAAAGCTTCCGCTAGCAGCGATAATACCAACGATAACTACACAGAACTAAAGCAACCTTACTGTGTCCTACGTAGGGGCATATAGTAAGGCAATAGTTAACAGAGCTTGCGCTCATCTCCTAACAATGTCAGGCCGTCATGTTATATCTATTTTTCGGACAATCCCACATGTGTACCAAAGAACTAGACCGACCGAACCGAGGACTTAGGTCTGTAACAGTTAGCAACATTCAGCAACAGGAATAGAACTTACAATAATTGATAATTAGACAACCGAGCTTGTGTATAGGAGAATAGAGTACTTTAGTATATAATAGTTAGCAGCGTGTTTAGTAGCAATAAAACTTACAAGAATCGACACTCGTTGTAGTTAAGGTTAACTAGGAGGTTACGTCTAGTTCTAGTGCTAGATCTAGTAGAATAGCCTCTAGGTCTAGGTCTAGAGTAGCCTCTAGCCGAGGTCCTATAGAATTTGTTTTGTAGTACAAACTATAAGCTAGACCTTTCTAAACCTTAAAGGACAAGGAGGAGTTAATTTGCGGCACAAACTATATACTAGACCTTTCTAAATCTTAAAGGATAAGAGGGGTTAAGGGGTAATCCTATTGTTATAGAGAACTATCAGAGGCTATGAATATAGAATACGATCCTACAGTCTCCTTTAGTTAATAATTAGAATAGAGATAAGGGAAAAGAAAGGGTAGAGCAGGGCTAGTAGAGAATTGCGTATGTCAACACGTCGCGCTATGCCCTAAGGGGAGGTGCCTCCTGCTAAAGTACTAGAGCAGCAGTCGCAATAGTATGTTTTACAGCAAAACAGACGATGACACAGATTTTATACGCTGCTTTGCCGTATAACCCATAATATCAGTTAGGTAGCTTGCTACAGCACAATTAAGAAGCATGAAGAGCTATAATATAATTACTTGACATATTTAGTAGTCTGCATAGGAGTTGTAATGTTGACGATATCGGCGTTCTTGTTTCCACGGAATAGTGGCAGGGAAGTTGCGACAGGCAGGGACGTATGACCTTTGCGTCTGAGATACGAAAGGGAGATGTGTAGTATGTCTCTTGCAAGCTACTCTTCACCTCCTTACTTTCTAGAGATAAAACCATACGGTGTTATACTATATCCTAATAGGAAGTTCCCTTACTAGTAAACACTAACCTAGAATGTCAAAACTTGGGTAGGGACTACAGAAGAATCAACGGCCATCGAAGCGAACGAGCGAGCGAAATAGACGCAGACAAGATCAGGCCGATAACGAGCACAACGACCAGCGCAATGACGAGCATCAGATATCATGGAGTCCCTCTCCCGAGAGGCATCTCTATGCTGGTGGCGCAAACCCAGTCCGACGCCCTTGTTGCCGCCGCTCAGAACCTATCTCCTGGCGATGGTGGTGGCGATACAGATATGGCCGACCAAAACGATGACACACCAAAACGCAATACAGGTGGAGCTAACGGCACTGCACCAGATTGACAACTAGCCCTCACGCGTGGTCCTCCACCGAGGAATCTGCAAGTTTCAATGTCGGTACCTGTGCTCGGTCCTCCGCCTGAAACAAGCAGTCATATTGATATGATTAATATTAGCTTACCACGCCCTGAAAAGCATTTCGATTAGGCCTCGTTAGTGCATTAATCTCGATTATTTCCATATTATAGTCAAGCTTAATTTTATTTGAAGCGGTATGTATTCAAAAGTCGAATACAAAAGTAGTACTGTATCCTCTTCTTATCTAATTGTATTGTTGCAAGGAGCCCAATCTACTACGGCAAGCTTCTTACCGATACGAGCTACAGTATTGGCTATCAACAGATCGGCTAGACTCCTACAGCAAGCTAAGCCCCTACGGGCCAGCCAGTAGCTATATAAGGAGCCCAGCTCTCGACGTAAATACAAATCAATGACTATCTCCCACTTATTCCTAAGCCCGATCCTCTCCGTCACAGCCATCAACTCGCCCAAGTAATGGACAACTTTAAGTTTTCTGGTATCTTGCCTAAGCAAGTGTGCTGCTATTCATTGCATGTCCATCTGATACGAAAATATGAGTTTCAATAGCATTAGATTGTCTCTGGCGAATTGTCTGATGACAAGCCAAAATACTAACCACTATACTACTAAAGATGGTATGGTAGTTATCGAGTTTTCAGAAATTATGAAAGTAATATGTACTACAATGTTATCGGGGCAGCAATTTTGAAGGATACTTAAATATATTCGAGTTGAAGTTCAACATATCAACTTAATCTCAACCGGGACAAAGTTCTAGATGTGGACAGATGCAGCGTTGCGAAAATTTTGCAGTAGGTGGTCAGTGCGATGCCACAGTCCAGAACTGCACAATGGCACCAAGTCTTCATTTTACTTGTGACAGTAAGGTAACAGACAAACAATGGGCTGAATATCGCAGAAGACATATGCTTATGAGCCTATCATATGGCTTAGAGATCATACCTTGCCGCAATGTCAATCACATACACGAGTCATTGAGTGGAAGGGGGAATAACATTCAGACTTCAATTATAGCTGCGTAGGAATAGTATCATTACATTATTGATTATGCGAACATGCCCTCCATCACGCCACGCTTGTAAATGGTACCCCTGCCGGTAAAATTTCCAGATTGCGTTGTGAAGCTCTCGGTGCTGCTAAAGTCCTTCACACGGCCCAAGAGAATCTCCAACATCCTGTATGCAACACCAGGAGTGTATCCGGGCAGCTCATGTCCTGCAAGGTGCGCAGTGTAAAATGTCAAGCCACGCTCCTTCGACCAGACGCCCTGGTAACCCGCGCCGGCCAAGGCACCGAGGTTGTATTCAGGATGGTCGGGTGCATAGAGGGGAGTAGAAGGGTAGTCCTTGAGGCCTTGATGACCGTTCCAGGTCATGTTTTGGATGGCAAACAATGTACCGTTTGTGCTCAAAAGCATGTCGAGATCACCAGACCCGATAATTGTGTTGTTGGTATGCTCAATGACGCGCTGCAAGACGCCGCTGTTAGCGGGCCCAACGGACGCATCTCGGGCATTGCTAGTCGCGTTACCATTTCCAAATACGTTGACGTTGGTGCATTGCATCCAGTTGGTGCCAACGACTGCATGTAGAGCCTTCTGGACATCTGTGCGGTTGAAATAGACAACGGCATTGGGAGGCTGGTAATCGCCGGTGTTGACTATGCCAAGCTGTGAGAACGGATGTGGGCAGGTCTCTGTAATATGGTAGATGTTGAAGCATGGGTTAACTTGGAGAATAGCACCGTAAAAATTGTCAAACTGGTCACAGGTGGCGTTCGGCGAATTGGACGGGTCGGGAAGAACAGGAAATTTCTCCTGAGGCGCCGGAAAGGTGAAGTACTTGTTATAATAGTCTTCATAGCCACAGTCTTTCTGGTGTTGACGGATGGTACCCATGAACGAAGCGTTGAGGTACAATAAGTTCTGCCAGTATTCAACGAAAGGCAGTATGACGACTTGCTGCTGAATTGTTTCGTCTCCGATGATGGGATCATTGATCGAAACACCAGCAAGATTGAAATACTTTGTGTCAGCCGCCTGGATGAAGCTATCTGCAATATACGGGACATAGAAGCCAGCATATGATTCGCCGGTAATATATGTCTTCCAGTTGTAAATGCCGAAGAGGTCCACGAAACTTTTGTAGAAGCCGCGGAACTCATTGCCAAGCTCGACCTCGTTGGTAATGTTTGGTGTACCTTGTGAGTAACCAACACCTACTGGTTGCTCGACCCATAGTACATTAGTCACTAGTAAATATTTAGTAATTTGACGCGCGCAGCAGTCATAAAACTCACAATTGTTCCAGCTATAGGGATTTTGGACGGGGGCGAGAGTGCCAGATTCCCAAGTAAACGGGCCATTCTCCGTGAGGAGTCCGCTCAAACTCGAACAACCCGGGCCTCCATTCAGCCAGATCACAACCTCTTCAGGAGCTTTGGACTGTGTGGAAGGAAAGAACCAAAAGAACAATTTGCGAGTTTCAGAAGGGTCGTCCGAGATAGGCAACAGGCCAGCATACGACTCCCCAATATCAAAAGGAACCTCAGGGATACCAGTACCGTTCACTGCGAACGGTTCAGTCTTATTCGTTGCGAAGAAGCTGGTGGCCCGTTTCTGAATCTCTGGATGCTTGAACGGTTGGTTCGCCACGCGCCTTTCTAGGATAGGCTTCGCCTTGTTGAAGACATTCAGTTTGTGAGGAGAGTTGCCGGCAAGAACCGTGGAGACACACAGCAATGTGCTGAAAACTGATGGAAGCCTCATAGTTGCGGGTTGAGGTTGAAAGAGCAGTCTGCAACGATATTTGAATGATTTTATGTATTCCGGGTGACGGAATCTTGGAAGAACGAGTCGTCACCCCTAGCTTAGAAGAGAAGGAGCACGTCGTATTATCCAGGATTTTGGTCCAGTCTACAAGCACAAAAGTAGAGACCAGCGCAGGTAGATGGAGCGTGCCTGCAAAATGACGCACCTAGCAACGAAGGTTCAGATATAGCACCTTCCTGAAACGCACCAACTAAAGATGATCTTACTAGGGTGTCATGTAGACAGGCCCGGGAAACTCGGCGCCGCGCGTTTGTGATTGGAGAACGGTTGTAATCAACAAGGATCCCAATAATTTAAGCCTCGGAACTGGCGCTTATCATTGCTTGGTTGTGCTGCGCACGCGATTAGACCCGCCGTTGCACCTTCGCGTGAAGAATAGTTGACTTGGTGGCTTGGCGGATAGAGCAATGTGAACGATACGTGATGCAGAAGCGACGCTGGAAGAGGAAGGCCGATGATTCGAGCCGCAATATGGTAGGGCCTATGTTTGCTACGGCCCTTCGGAGCCAAATCGGTCATCAACAGCTTGAAAGGTAATCTTACAAAACTTATGAAGAGATTACCTTTCGGTGGTACTTACCGGCTTTGCGCGGCGAATTGTTCGGCATGTTGAACGAACATTAATTATATTTATGACAACATTCATGAACTGCAAATTCTCATGCGCGCTAAAAGAAAGCTATCCTTACACGCATTGCGGTTCCCGTTGAAAGGAACTCTGGGCGAGGTTTGAAGGATGACGCATGCAGAGCAGTAATCGATTAGATGTAGAGTGCTTTTGAGGATCGAAAAAGTTGGAAGAGGAAACCATCCTGCGTCCAAATCTTCGAATAATGTTTTTTGTCTGCTGTTTCTTGGAACGTCCAGAATGATACAACAAGCACACCTCTACCTAGGAAATGAACTAAGTCGCCGACACTAGTTTAGGATATGCTTATGTTCGGCTCGTATTCGGTGCCCTCAACCTTAAACCCTTCGGAACCGTTACAGTACCTACTTACACCATGGTCACGCATCTCTTGAGTGAACAAACCAGCACCTTCCCAAGCCCAGCGCGTTTTGTGAAAATACCAAGAAAAAGATCAAGAAATATGGAGTGTTGCGCTGCAAAATGTGGTTTGTGGCTGACGCTGACGCGGCCTACCCTGACATTGGTTGCTAGCAAGAATGATTGCATAGCCCCAACGCCACAGTTAGTGCGCTCGTACTCAGGTGATCAGGCAACCAGTGATGAGAGTGGCTGCTCACCGGTAGCCCATCAGTGTTCTATAACGGTGCGGATGTGCTCGTGCGACTCCTTGATTCAGTATCATCAATCAACATGGGACTTCCAAACACAACAACCCCATCGGAGGCAGCACCAGCTTACGACGATGTTTTTGGTGACCATCCAGTGAATCGTTATGCTCCATCTGGGTCGGCATCAGCTGTAAGTGGTACCCTTCCTATCCAATGGTCTATCGTTTACCTGACATCTCCTGGTTAGTACGCTGTTGTTGCACAGGACGATGATGTTGAACTAAATGCCCATGAACACTCCCACAACGCTGATAGCCCCGAGCCTTCTCCTGCCGCTGCACCAGAGTCACTTGCACAGACTATCGCAGGTGTATTTCGGCCCAAACCACATGTTCACTGTGGACAATGCGATATTCAGTTAGCCGCTCGGCAACGTCGGGAAAACGAAAAGCATTGCTGTAATATGGTAGCTGCGGTATTCATTATGGCATTCGCTTCCGCGTTAATCTTTGGTACCATATTTGTGAGCATGTATTACAAGCACAGGAAGCCTTGATGGGCATACGCAAGGTCTGCGAAAGCTTTGGATAGATCGGTTTGGATGGCATATCTTTCTTTATTCATGTGTCGCTTATTCACAAACTCTTCTTGCATAGTTTTGGTGCTTCTTGAAGTTATATAAATGTATCCCAGCCTGCCTGGGTAGGCTTTTGAAGCTCAACTATGGTTCGCCTCTCACGTGCTCACATATCCCTTGTTCAAGCTAAATGTTCATTGGAGACTATTTGGTACTTATCAGCGGAGCCTTCACTTTTGTATGATGCATTCCTCTCCACTTATATTGTTTTGCTTTATCCGGGATCGGGGAGCGGATCTACCGAGATCCCAATATAAGGGAGCTAATCACATTCGCTCCAGTTCCATATAAATGGCCAATCGCAATGAACATCATACGCAATGGAAGAACGGAGGAACAAATTTTCTAGATAGATTGAACAATATAAGACGGTCAAGGTTTGTTTCCAAATATCATTGACGGAGTATGTATGTTGATACCAGGAATACAGAGCTTTAAAAGCTCAGGTCTGGTACTTAAACTCTCCTTGGGTAGACAAAAGCATTACTCTCATCAGCTTCACTACAACAAATCAAAATGCAGCTTTCTATCGTTGCCCTAGTTTCCCTCATTCCCGCCGCCCTCGGCCATGGACTCATCACTTCGCCTCCTTCTCGCCCAGTCGGCCCGGCTATAATTGCGAACTGCGGTCCCAAAGTCGAACAAGACATTCGTCTCGATAACACCTCTCATGTCGAAGGTCTCCCCGAACTTGCCGCCAAAGATAGCGCCTACAAGCCTGCAAAATGCAATCTCTGGCTCTGCAAAGGTCTCCAGTTCGACGACAACAAGAACAACACGCAGACCTGGCAGGCAGGTCAGGTTATCCCAATCAAGATTTGGCTGAGGATTCCACATGAAGGGCTGGCGAACGTGAGTATCGTGGACACGAAGAGTGATAAGATTATAGGAAGCATGTTGAAAGTTTGGAGCAAAGGGTATGCGCCCGGGAAGAAAGAGAGTGACGTGCCTTTGGACCAGAGGCAATTCAGTGTTACGGTACCAGCGGGCTTAGAGGAGAAATGCGCTACTGCTGGCGATTGTGTAAGCTGCAATCCTACTGATACACCATTCCGCAAATATTAATGTATGTTGCAGGTCCTCCAGTGGTGGTGGTATGGCACTGGTGCTAAGCAGACATACGAATCCTGTGTTGATTTTAAGATTGCGAAGAAGGGTATGCAAGTTGACAAACCCCCGGTTCGCCGGGCTTTCCATGCTTGATTGATGGTGGTACAATTCAACTAGCGCATTAGAGAAGGATATCGATGATTGCTATGGTGATCACATCCACGCTTCTTGAGTTTGTCTATTAGCCCACAAGTCAATGCAAGCGTGAATGCGATTACTGAATGCCACTCAAGTTGAAAGTTCTCACTGTATGAAATATTGCTATCTCCCGATTTCTTACCATCAAAATGCCGAGATTTACCGTGCAGATTAGCTCGTCAAATTAATATGATATCGCGTGTCGAGATATACAAGCTTTTCCGGCTAAGTGGAAACGAAACGAAACCCTAAATTAATAAGTGCAAAGAATGAAGACGGGTTAGTTATTTCAAATCTAAGTTTCCCGTTCGCTGTCAACTCGCCCAAGTAATGGACAGCTTTAAACTTTCTAGTATCTTGCCCAAGCAAATTATGCTGCTATTCATTGTATGTCCATCTGATACAAAAAATCTGAGTTTCAAGTACTAGATTCTGCTAGACAGGTGGATGAGAGAGGTTTGTAACCTATGCTTTACAGATACTCATCCACATCCATCATATCAACATCACGAATATTCTCATTCGCAGTGCCGGAAGAAACGGCATCAAAATTTAGCGAGCGTCCTTCAGCCAAATCTAATATTTCCGAAAGCGCGGCGGAGCCTTCCCCTAGACCCTCAATAGCCGTGAGAAGATCAACCTCTTGATAGGAAGCAAAACTTTCGTAGTCAGAGTCAGATGGAATTCCGGGCAAAAGGAAGTAGAACTTCAAAGCAATGTCCGAGCCTGCTGAGTTTCGGATAACGGAAGTGAGTGCTCGTTCCAGGCCAATGTTTTCTTGTATACTTTGAAGGGCTGGACGCAGCAAGGACTGAACGCAAACGTGTATTTCGAAGGGATAACCCGCAATTGCCGATCGAGATTGAAGGGTTTGAATGAGTACAACTGGCATGTCATCAATCGGGACATAGATTCTAAACGTGTTGCCATGTGGAGAAATCTCAGGCTGATCTAGTATCGCGGCACCGTTGAGGATTGCAGCGTCAAGTCGTTCGCCAAAGAGCTCGACGATCGCATTCACTGGAGGAGTGTCCGTAGAACTAGCAACTTTAGAAGCTCCGGACCTTTGGGGAGCCAGAAAACTTTCAGTGTCAGCTGCATCCATGTTTGCTCTGGCGTTACTGTGTATCGTTTAGGTAAGAGCATAAGCGCGTAGCTGAGTAGAAAGAAAGCGCTGCGTTGGTTAGAGTTGCATATCTGTCGGGAGTAAATTCAGGGAAATGTGACTGCAGTTTAGGTAGGGTGAAACTTCAGTGCGAATGATGTATCTAGTACTACATGGCTGCCAAATAATATAGTTTGCAAGTGAATGTCCCCAACGCAACGAATTTGAGATCAGTGAGGACGTGAAAGTTCTAGGATTTCACACGTCTTCAAATTCTTGTTCAATGTATTGTTGAAATCGCAGTCGATAACTCCAGGATTCACAAACTATCTTTTTTCAGGAAGATCATTATAGCTTGCGACAAGACTTGTAGTTTAAAAGTACAATTTTTCTTTTGGCTGCTTGGAGCTTTTTGGTACCAATAGAAAATCTCCACTCATTAAGGCTAACTAGCAGCATTGAATGATGCACATTCATGAGTTTGATAAGTTATCATATGAGTTTTCGTATCATGTTTGCGTAAGATCGAAAACAACTCAGAGCGGTATTCCAACTTCAATCGACTGTCGTCACCAAAGATTATTGAACAAGTGAGATCTTCGTACGCTATCAATGCCTCACGGAAAGTACCAGACATTGAATGTCAGGGATGCTCAAGAGGAAGCAGTCGTACCTGTTGAGCAATAGCGTCGGTCAAATGCATTCTGCCGGTTTTTATATGGACGAGCCTACATGCTCAAAATAATAGAAAACTTGAAGTGGATATAACTTGGTTCAAAAATTGCAGATACGTAGGCGATTGGCAACACCTTACTTGAGAATAACGTAATTCCTCACACGGATGTATACTTCCATCCGAGCGGAAATATTTCTACCCCCGGTAGATAGTAGGAACTTTGTTCTTACTCCGACGCGGCGAAAACAACTAGCGGCATCGGTAACAATATTGTAGTTAGAACTCCAAGATTGCCACGAATAGTGCGATGGGAATCACAGTGCTATCAAGCTCTGTTTGTATATCTTTTTTGTTTATGAGTGTCCATGATTCTCTTCCTATTTCAAAAGCAGGCTTTTTGGATTCATTGATCATGGTTATCTCTAGTGCCATTATTGATTGCTGATAGCAATTGACGTGATCGGCGCAGTTGCCCAGAATAAATTGAGCCGCAATCGGGCCTCACGACTGATGGAGTTAGACGATCTTACGGTACCTGACCTTAGAAGCTGTTCGTTCCTACCCCATACTTTGCAATTCCCCCCGACGTTTCTACGGCAATATGGGACTTCTCACTGTATGCAAGCACTTTGCCTCTGCTTTCGTGGTTCTCTCGAATATTTCGACCACGAGCGCAACGGGAGAGGTGACCATCCCCGGCTACGGCAGTTTCATTGGCACGGCTATCAACCAAACATTGACCAAGAAACCTCTACCCGCACCTGTCGACGCATGGCTTGGAATCGACTATGCTGCTCAGCCTGTTGGGGATAAGCGGTTTGCGACTGTTGGTCAACCTGCGACTTTCTCAGGCGCGAAGAATGCCATAAAGTTTGGCTATTCTTGTGTTCAGGATACATCGATGATCCCATATGAGCAAAATGAAGCATGCTTAAACATGAATATTTTTCGACCAAAGAACGTGACTTCAAATGAAAAGCTACCGGTGCTCATTTGGATCCATGGAGTAAGTGAACGAAAAATGCATTCATACCAATCTAATCGGTCTAGGGTGGTTTCGTGTCCGGTAGTGCTAGGAGCTTCGATGGGCCTGCGTTTGTGTCCAACTCGAAGCAGCCATTGATTGTCGTGTCGTTTAACTACCGAGTAAGTGTCAATTTTGGCTGATGATGGACTATGGAGCTGATCAATATCAGCTCAACTCTCTTGGATTTCTGCCCCATCCGATCTTTGAGCGCTCCGGACTTCTAAACCTTGGACTTGTTGACCAACAGCAGCTTTTCAAATTTGTGCAAAAACACATTTCTGCCTTTGGCGGAGACCCACAGCGAGTAACAATTGCTGGCCGTTCGGCAGGCGCGCATTCAGTCGGCATCCATCTCTTCCATAATTACAACAAGACCAAGGGAGCTTCACCACTCTTCTCACAAGCAATCCTGCAATCTGGAAGCGTTACGGCTCGCTCATTCCCAAATTCATCTTACCCACTCTATCAGAAGCAATTTGATCGCTACTTGGACCTCACTGGTTGTAAAAACTTTGTGAATAACACAGATGCTGCGGTCCTGGGTTGTTTGCGCGCGGCCCCAATCGATGCGATCCAGAATGCTAGCACCTTGCTATTCAAAGAATCAGAGTATTCAATCACCTGGCCCTTTCAGCCTACCCTAGGTGGGCCCCTGCTTGAGCAAGCAGGGTCAACTTCTGGCTTCAATGATCAGTTCTTTTCCATACCTACCATCACCACCAATGTTCGCGACGAAGCCAAGTACTATAGTCCTGGTGATATCCATACTAATGAACAATTTCTTGCATTTCTTCAAAATCTTGTCCCTGGTCTAAATGCGGATGATCTTTCTGACCTAGAGACGTTGTACCCGGACCCAGCGACCAGCGTCGATGGCCCATATGCCTACAGCCCCAATTCAACGCAGTATGATCGACTCTCCGCTGCACTTACAGACTTCATGTACGTGTGCCCCGGCCAAGAAACAGCAGTCCGCATGTCGTCCACTGGTGCCCCAGTCTGGAAGCTCAACTTCGCTGTCAACAACACTTTCCCTACTTGGAAGGGTATCCCGCATACCGCTGATACAAAGTACACGTGGTTCGAGCCGAGTGGTGCTGGTGGTGTGCAGTATCCGGAAGTCGGCAAAATTCTTCATGGGTATTTTGCAGACTTTGTTGCCCTGGGTGACCCGAATGCTGGGAAGCGAGCAGGCGCGCCAAAATGGCCGAAGTACATTGACGATTACCGAGAAGGGGCTCCAGGCCTGCAGTTGAGGATGGAAGCGTTTGGCAATAGCAGAGTGGAAGGAGATGGGAATAGGAGAGTACAATGTGAGTGGTGGAGAGACGAGAAAAGGGCTGTGAGGTTGGAAAAGTAGACATGGTGAGATGTAAAGTTCCAACATCGTAACCTAGAATGATAGCTAGTAATGTTGTCATATTGCTGCACATCCAATTATGCCTTAGTATTAAGCACTTGTAGGCGTGCTTTTCAGGCCTCTAGCTCTTCGTTCTGCAATGACGTAGAAGATGCTACCATCAAAGATAGTCCTTATATCTTCTTTCATCATCCTGCCATCTTCAGGCCAGAGCATCAGGTATGTTGCACCCCCTAGGATTGTTGAGCAGAATTCTAAAGAATATGGATCTCCACTTACACTCGAATATTGCACCACCCCAGCCAACCGGATCTGAAACATTACGCTGCCCTTTCAGCATATTTATAACATCGCAGATTGTTAGATAATTTCTGCCATCCGCATACTTTGTGAATATCTCTTCAAACTTTTGTGGGATATAGCGTCCCTCGTTGTCATATGTGCCCGTATCACTTCCGTGCTTCGTTCTGTGCATGTTTACGAGGTTGATTCGGAAAAAGGGATCAGGCAGCCAGCCTAACGCGGTTGGATAAGAGAAATTAACGTGAATGATGAAAGCCGCGATGATCGAGAGAACGATGCCAAAGCCAACCCGGTAAAATCCGACAAACGTATCGTACGGCCAAATGACTCCGTCACGATCCTGATCGAAAAAGTCGCAGTGTTGCTGGAGCACGGTTTGATGAGAATGCTGGGCAGCCCATCCGTGGGCCAGGGTGCCATGTGGAGATTCCGCCGAAGGAGCGATGTTTACACATGCCGTTCCTGCCGTAGTAAGTATGATCGGTAGGAAATGGAAGCTAAAACTCAGTACCTGGGTTTAACAGCTTGCTGTCCCTGGGCGCAATATACGGTTTGCGCTGTTCAGTAATAGGTGCTGGCTTGATTGATCGCATAATCACATGCTCTGGCATTATTTCTCTATCTTCATCTCCGTCCGTATAGTATTCAATCTGCCGCATTTTTGTAGCCATCTTCTTGGTGGTAGTGACAGTGAGTGTGCGAGATGGGATGGTTTTCCGGACACGTTTTGGCGGTAACGCTCGGTCACCGCTTCTGTTCGTCTGCAGACTGAACCACTTGCCTTTCCACGTGCTTCAATGCTTACAGTCATGACGTCATGAAAACACGATAATATTTGGTTGATGCATCGCCTTGTCACTTCTCGGACCACACTTCCGGCCTAATCGCTAGCCACCGCTTGCGCTCTCGTTTTGCAAAGCTTCTTTTATTACCAGTATCGGACTCGTTTCATACCTAACCGTATTGGCACTAGGCATAACGACAGCCAACAAGTCATAACCATCACTATTCCTCCACCAACTTCACCATGTCTCTCTATGAGTGTATTATCTACATTCTGAGAGCAATTCTCAGAGTTGGAATCTTCATTGGCAGACTCGTGAGCTTGCCACTCATGATCACTTCCATCTCACTTTTCTACTGCTACCTATGCTCACAACGGCTGCTAGGTGAGCGATCGCTTCAACGGGGCAAGAACACTTATTCGTAAGACTAATGTAAGAAACGAACCAAAGCCTGATGGCTAGAGGCCCGGCAATGGACCGCGTAACCAAGAGCACATCCTGAGGCATATCAAGCACACCATTCTTTTCAACAAACTCGCGGAGTGGCTTGACCACCGGCGCTCACTGAGTGCTCGTATACAAGAGCAGGGCACCATGGAGCGTTTCCTCGCAAGCACCGAGCAAGAAAAGATCGCCATCTTCATCGAATACTATGACATTGACATGAATGAATTCTACCCCGACGATCCTGCCGCCTACAGCTCATTCGACGCATTCCTCCAGCGAGTATTCAAAGAAGACGCTAGGCATCTCGACGATGACGACCCAGCCAAAGCCTACATGTGCGCAGACTCCAACATCTCGATACACGAGAACGTTTCTGCAACAACGCAGATCAAAATCGAGGGCATGAAATTCTGCATCCCCACTCTCATCGAGGCCGTCGACTTGGGCATGGTCTTCGACGGCGCAACAATCGTATGGTTCCGTCTGGGTCCACAGCACTGCCACCGTTTCGTCAGCCCGGTGTCAGGAACAGTCGAGAATTTTGCAAGATTGCCCGCGATTCCGGTCCGCAGAGACAACAACGACACGACCATCCTGGCACGCGAGGGCATTGTCATCAGAACTCCTGACTTCGGACTCGTCTTGGTCGTTGTCCTTGCGACGGATCCCAATAACGGACAGTATGATACACCTACTTGCATTCTAGCACCGGCTAACAAATCCCAGCATAGCAGACCAGTTCATCGATCCCGAAGTCTCGATCAGCGCAGGCGAAGAATTCGGGCGTTTTTTGTATGGCGGTTTATCCATCGTCGTCGCGTTTGAGAAAAACCGCATCAAGATCGAAGACCATCTGCTTGATCAGAGTGTATTCAAGTTTCCGAAAGCTGTCAAGGCAGGTCAGACGCTTGGGCGTGCAACGAAGCCGACGGCTCGTGAACCGACAACTGAAAGTGAGGAACCGATGCAACTTATGGAAGAGTCTAGTGGTGTGGACGAACAATAGGAGTCCCCGGATGTTGACATGGCAGACACAGGCGACACTGCGCAGGAATGAGAACAATATATCAATACAGCTGGCGACAGCGATTGTAGTGGCGAGTTGGATAGGCCTTCACAAGGTAAAGGCAACACTGCTAGAAATGTAGTCGTGCGATCTAACATCATTCTTAGAACTGATCTGGCATTCGCTATCCAAGAACATTACAATAATTAATTCAACACTCTCAGCATGCAGGATAATAATGTGATGATATTGAGCCTAATCTAGGGTATAGAGTCCTCTGTACCACGTGCTCCCAAGCAAAACCCAACCCCTTCCATTCCACGACTTGGTCTTATCGTGGCTAGTTCAATACTCTGCTCTTACAATGACCATGTGAATTGTGAATATGCGCTGCTGTGCTCCTAGCGGCGCGTCTGGAGGGTATAGGGGATATATGTGCTCATGATCCTTGCCGTTTGTCCAGCACGTTTAAAGTGGGGAAGAGGCTGCGTTCCTGCGTTCGGTTTCGGCTTTGCGATCTCGGCTCCTGCTCGCTGGTAGGATTCCTAGCTGTGTATTTGCATATGGGTTGGAAGATAACAAGGGCATGCGTGGCTTTGTGGCTCGATTATCGTGCTGGTTCCAGCATCTTGGGACGGTCGCGTTCGCGCTCACGTTCGCGGCCTAGGTCATCGTACTCGCTGTCTTCATCGTCGTAGCGTCGGCGGCGCTCACGATCGCGGTCTCGAGCTCGGTCGCGGTCCTCGTCGTCGCGATCATCCCTAGAGCCGTGGTGGCTTTGCTTGTCGCGGTCACCGCGATCGCGGTCCTCGTACTCATCTTCTATACGTTTGTCAGTTATTGCTCGAAAGAAGTATCTCAGATGACGTACCCCGGCGCTCGCGAATCTTCCTGGTGCGGTCGGCTAGTTTCTGAATTTCTTGCTTGGTCAAGACACGCAGTACAATGACGCAATCCATGCGCTCTTCAAAACGCTCCTTCGCCTCTTCTAGTGCCTCGGGGTTAACAAGACGGCGATCGATTCTCGTCCAGCGAGCACCAATTGGTATATCCTTGCCCTTGAGGGCGTCCTTGTGTGGCGCCACACCCTCGCGAATTGGTTCGGGCTCTTCAGGGAACTTTTCTGTAGGTTTCCGTAGAATGCCTTTTACGGCGGGTTGAGGTTCTTTTGGTGGTGCAACAATAGCAACGCTCTTGCTTGGCTGATCCGCTTGGAGCTTGTCGAACAAGTCTGGCTCATGGGTAAGATTGGCATCGTAGATACTCGAGGAGCGTTCATCATAGCGCGAGCTAGTAGGTGCAGAGGCGCGAGATCGCTCTTCAGGGCCACGGGAACTGTCTCGGTCGTCGTTTCGTCGACGCCGCTCTCGCTCGCGGTCTGAGTCGCCTTGATCACGATCGCGGGTGCTGCGGCTCCTTTCGGCTTCTTGCTGCACACGACGGCGATATTCTTCGTCAGGGTCAAGTGCAGCCTCTTTTGGAGCTAGATCTCTCCGCCGTTCCGCATCTCGACGTTCTGCATCTCGATCGACATAATGACGAGGTCGCTCATCACCGCTGCCTTCAGAAGATGGCGCCTTCCTGTTAGATCTCTCTTGTTCGTCCTCATAACGTCGCTCACGAGGCTTACGGTCGGTATCGGTTGCAATGTCACGGCTCTCCTCTGCCCGCCTCTCGCGCTTCTCATCACGTTCATCGGATCGACGTTTGTGTCGATCGTCGGCTTTATCTCGACTATCACGCTCATCATAGGCTCTTCGTCGTTCACGTTCTCGCTCGCGCTCCTCAGATGAATTACGCTCCTCGCGCTCTTTCTCGCGAGACTTCATGTAGCCTGCAGCACCCAAAGTGGCAGCCACGCCCGTGGCAGCACCAGCAACGACAGGCACAAAGCCACCACTTCCTTCACGTTCACGTTCACGTTCACGGGGACGTTTGTCGTAGCTATCGTATGTTGTTGGGGAAGCAACGGTCTCTCGCTCACGTGGGGTCCGAGGCTCCGGTAAGCGAGTGTCAGCATGGTGAGGAGTGTGGTACTGAGAGCCATACTCTGCAGGTCGGGCTGGAGCCGTCTCGTGAGCACTCCACACAGGCTGATGGTTTAGATTGTGATGGTCATGAACTGGATTGCTCGGGGCGATGCCAAAACCACGTGATGCCACATTGTGGTCGGGAATGTGGCTGCCGCTATGTCTCTTATTCTCCACCTGTCGGTCCCGGCGGTCGTATGCGTCATGGTAAGTATCTCGGCGAGGCTCGTGCAGCTCTTGGTGGATCGCCGGGGCGTGGTGGCGGGTGGAGGATGACCGCAAGGGAGCAGTCGTGTCTTGATATGGCTCGTATTTGGGCGCTTCACGTGATCGTTCCTTTGAGGACGACCGTATATGGGACCTGGGGATGCTGTTGTTGATCTTATCGAAGCCACGCACAGAAGGCGGCGGGCCAAGCTCGCGAGTAGAGCTGCGTTGGGGGCGGTCCACGATCATACTGGTGGGGCGGGCACCGCGCTCCAGACTGCCGGCACGAGGGCGACGCCATGCAGGCTCTGTGTCTCGGTACATGCTTGCAGGGTCGGTGTAGGAGTAGCCGTCGTCGCCCAGATCGGTAAGTCGAGCAGGAGGCTTGACGGCGTTATGGTAAGCATTATACCCCCTATCATAGCTGTCCCTGTGGCGGCGTGAAGACTCGACCTCGCGCTCTGCCACGAGCTGGGTCGATTTGCTGGTGTCGTCGACGCTGTAGATCTTCTTGTGCTGAGTGCGCGTGGGGCCTTGGGCAATGTAAGTCTCGCCGCGCTTGTCCCATGACTGCGAAAGCGGGCTGGACGGGCGGTGCCCATGCGGTGTATATGACGTGCGTAGGGGCATCGAGGTAGTGCTGACGGTGGGCCTTGCCATGGCTTCGCCGGTATTTCGTCGAGGCCGGCCGTAGGAAGTGAGGCTATTTGTCCGCGAGCCGGTAGAGCTGCTAGGCAGGTAGTAGGTGGATTGGTGGTGGTAATGGGGAGAGCTGGGAATTCTATCCGCGCTGGATCGCGGAGAACTGGGGCGGCCATAGTAGGTAGAGTCATAGTACTGATCCGCAAAGGTGCCCGTCGAGGACCTTGCCGGGTTCGCATAGCGGCGCGGTGACGAGGACCGCCTGTATCTCGAGTCCATGGCGGTAGTGGGCTCTGCGGGGAGGGTTGATACGCGGAGCTGAAGGGTGGCCGTCTGGGCGCCGGGCTGCGTTGAGAGATTGAGACTGTTGCGAGGCGGAAGCGGGGGTTTGTCAAGACCGCCGTTGCGCTTAGACTGCGAAGGGATGAGGCTACCCAACATGGTGTCAGCCGTGAAGAATGGGATGAGAACGAGGCAGAGCCGGCACAGACGACAAACAAGTACAGTCGACGTCGGCCGCAGAACTTATCCTCACATGGACATACATTCTACTTGGCACCCCTGCTCACTTGGGTTTCCTTGCTCCCCAGGACTAGTGGGCGGTTTGGGCTGCAGACTCCAGAGTACGGCCGCCAGTAGGACTCTGAAACGGGATCGGGCGAGGTTGGGTTATTTCAGGCTTGGGGTTTGGCCGCCTGCATTATTTTGAAGAAATGGAAGAGTGGCACGGCATTGGGCGACAATGCAGAAGGCCTGGTGGCCAACGCCGGCTATGTCATCGTCCACGCTAGAGCCGTCAGGGTCCGGCTTCACAACCACGCCGCCACCTGCAGCCCAACGGCGTGACTCGTCCGGCGTGCACATTATTCGGCGCACCACCCACTTGAACCGAACACGTTGCACGCATTTTGGGGGTTTTTCTCCCATGGCTGTCATGGCAATGTCCACCCCCCGTATACCAGCATATCGACACTTTGCTTGGCGCCTGTCAAAATTCACCACAGTCACCTCCTGTGGTTGTTACCTCCTGCAATGAGCAGCACTGTTATGTTCCCAATTAATTATTATAATGCTAGCAGTCTCTGTATATACAGGGTGCTGTAACGTAATAGGCACATGTAAGACGCAAGCTTCAACAGTACATGGCAACAACAAAAAGTAAGCAGCCCTGTAGAACCTGCAAACAAGTCCTTGTGGCACCGTGGCTCGCCTCACAATGCAAGTTGCGGATCTCACGCACCTCTTCTGGCTGCGATCATCTTTCAGGCATTAATCATTTACCGACGACGTTTATACGGTTTTGAACAACACATCAATTCTCTACCACTGCGGTACACACTCCTCCGATCGTCTGCAGCCTCATGGACTGCGCTCAATATGGTCCACACGCACGCCCTTCTTGGGCGCATCACCATGCTCCGAATCTGCGTCGTGCGTTTGATCCTTGAACTTCTTTGCTCGAGATCTTGACGGCCAAGTATCCTGAATGCAACCCTTTACTATATCTCCTTCGAACAGAACACCAATAGACTCGAGCGGTACGCCCTTCGTCTCGGGGACGCAAAATACCGCCCAGACGCCCATGAGAATACACAGAGATCCAAATAGTAAGAAGGTGCCATATTTGATATCCGCAAGCATAATGGGCGTAATTTTGGCAATCACAAAGTTGAATAGCCATTGTGTCATGAGGCTGGCCGCCATGACAAGGGATCGGACGTGATTAGGTGAGCACTCCGAACTCAAAATGAACGGCACGGGGCCCCATCCTGCATATTGTCAGTCCCTGGTGTAGATCAGTTAAACGGGGCGACGTACCAAACGAGTAGAAGACAACGAAGAGGTATACGCAGACGATCGCAAAGATGGAATTGCCATCGAGCGTGCCCGTTGGAGGATGCACAGCGCTGTTTATCCCAATGTACATCATAGCGAACGCCTGACCCATTGACCCAACCAGGAGACTCCACTTGCGGCCGAGCTGTTCGGTAAAGGCCATCAGTCCAACCGCCGTAACTACGATTTTAACAATGCCATAGACGCCAGTGGCGAACAGGCTTGACGACGTGCCAGCAAGGCCGATCGTCTTGAAGATCTGTGGAGCATAGTAGTTTATCGAATTAGTACCTATGAATGGTCAGTCTTCCGCACTAAGCCACTGGCTGGTGTACGTACCTGTCCATTGCTGCCAGAACATCAATATCACGCCAAACGAGGTGCGATAGAACATCTTCTTGCTGGACCCGACAGTCTTAATTTGTGCAGTCAATGACATTTTCTCGTGTCCATTGAAGTCCTGGATAATCTCGTCCAGTTCTTGGACGACATCTGTGTCGTCTGTTGGTTTGCCACGGACTTGAGACAGGGCTTGTGCAGCGTCCGTAATTCGGTTCTTTTCGACGAGCCAACGGGGGCTTTCGTTCATGAAGAGGATTCCAGCGAGAAGAATGGCGCCTGGGAGGATCTGTAGAGCAAATGGAATGCGCCATTTCGCCTCGTTGGCAGGGTCTGTTATGTCCAAATTTATTGAGTAATTGGCAAAGAAGGCGAGACATATGCCGGTAACATTAAAAAGTTGCTGTTTAGGTCAGCCTTACTTAAAGCTTCACATTTCACACAACCCACCATGCAACCAATACAACGACCTCGAATCTCCTTTGGAGCATTCTCTCCAATATAAGTCGGCACAACTGCGCTGATCAATCCTACGCCAAATCCTCCAATGACGCGCCCAACGTAAAGTTGAGGCAGATTTCCTCCAAAAATCAATGTCTGAACCAGGGATCCCACAATGAAGATGACATCCGCAATAATAATAGCAGTCTTCCTTCCAAATGTATCGCTAACATAGAACGATGCAAGCGCGCCGAAGAAACAGCCGGCCTGGAGGACCGAAACGATGTTTCCTTGCAGATTCGCAAAATCTTTGCTCTTCGGGTCGAGATGGAATGATTTTTGGAACGCGTTCATCGTCAGCACACCCCCAATGAGGCCGGTGTCCCAGCCGAAAAGCATGCCCTGTTTCCATTAGCATCGGTCTAGATAACAGGGTGGAGTTGCATTACACCAAAGGACGCGATTGCGGTCAGCGTGTACGCCCGGCGATAAGCAGAGATGTCGCGCCATACGGCAGGCAGATCGAGCTTCGCCATGTTTACAATAACGGTGCAATGTTTGGCGAGTGCGAAGAGGGTCGACTTGTTCGTGCCAAAACAAGCTGGCTGGATTCAATAATCGGGCACGACCAGGTTAATATATAACGACGATCCGTACCCTCGGATGGCGAGCAAAACCCGTTCAAAGTGTGGGGACGAACATGCCTTGGTTTAGGTTCTCCGGGGCCCCAATTCAAAAGCCGCCGAACCTGCCGATAGGTTTGGCTAGTGTACGAGCAAGGTATCAGCCGATGCAAAATGGCTGAACATGAGATGTAAAAGATGGACAGGTTCGGCTACTTGTTTTGATAACGGCGATTTATCGGCACTTGCTGTGGTGTGTTCGAATTCCAATTTCCAACCAGATTAGCGATGTCTTTTCGAGCTGGGGTAAGCTGCAGATCTACCCTACAACTCGCGAAGCAGCATCGCATGCGGCTATGCAGTTATCGAGACAAGTGCACACTACTATTGACAGAAACTAGTTCCGCTTCGGGGTCTGCGCATTGCTAGGAATGGTGATTCAAGAATGGATTGTCGGTGTCTGAAGTTATGCATCGCGGCAACGGAACCTTGAAGATTGGATAGCTGATAATAGCTGAACTTCAAACACCGACCTCCGCATACTCTCCACTTCGTCGTCGGCTTTCTCCACGTTTTCTCCATGTTTTTTGTACGGCGCGGGTAATGCTAACATCAAGCGAGCTTCTAGAGAGGTTTATTGTGGCCAATTCGGTGACCTGCTATGATGCTATTTTGCATTCCTGTGCCGAAATTTCGCTCCAGAGGAACCAGTGCATAAAAGGTAACCCGAAAACTTGGATGCATATTGTTGAATACATCGCACTTCTCATCACCAGTAGATATCAATTAGATATTGTACTGCAATGTCAAGTTTAATCGGCTGAAACAGAGTACCTACTCGAAAAGAAGAACTCCGTGAGTTTGACAAGTAACGTTGTCTACTATACGAGACAAAATGACGTTCTCTTGACCTGCTGAAGTTAGTTGGTTCCTTGCCTAACTTTGAGCATTATAGATTTGCCTTTTGATAAACCAAAAGGGAGGAAAATCACTCTCCTAGCATCAAAACTTGATGTGTGCAATAGGAAATGTCAGGGAACAACATAATTAAGATTCATAAGTTACTCCTACCTCAATTATGATTTTGCAAAAAAAAAAAAAAAAAAAAATTATAGGCAATCTGCAGGCCATTAGGCTACTACATCTCAAGGAGTGTACTCACCCCACAGCTTAAGTAGGGAAACCGAACCTTATAGTTGGGTTGCCGTTTGCTGGCATGGCGAGGAGCGTAGAAGGAGGTTACTGTGGCGTAGCCTTCACAGCTTGAATGGAGAAATAGACCCGTATAGACGGGGTGCCATTCACTGGCGTGACATATGAATCTAGGGGAGGCGTACATATACAAGTGAGTGTTTCGTTTGGCCGACCTCGGGGACTCGATGTGCATGTACTCGAGGACCCAGGGTGCATTTGATGGATTGAGGAGGCCAGAGCCAGATAATTTTGCTACAACAACAAAGGGACTTTCTTGGAGCGCCAATAAATGCCAGAGTCAAGACTGGTGAGAGCGAAGGTGCTTGCCGCAACCAATTCTAGCAAACCCTTTAAATAACCCAGCTACTCACCATACATGACTTAATGACAGTAATTAAATTTTTTTGACTGATGACTTATGTTACTTATTTTTAAGTAGCCTGTAATGACAAACAAATTGGAAGCCTCAAAGCCCCAGTATCGAGCTAATACCCTCGGTAAGGCTTGCCAAAATCTTTGAACCGCCCGCAACTGAGACCAATGTGGTCTTGTAAGTGTCACTGGGCGGTGTGTTAGTGGATTTTATACACAAAAAATCGAATGGGAGACTTACACCACAACCGTCCCTGCCTCAGGTACCGGCTGAGGGCCGGAGGCGATCAGTTGTACTATCATTGCACCCACAGAAGCCAGCGTTATCGGTGCCGCGCTAGGTCTCCATCCCAAGGCATATGGCAGCTTCTCCTGCTCGAAAAGGCTGCGGACGTAACTAAGTTTCGCTTTGCCGGATACGAGACCACCCATGGCCTGGATATATAGAGCATTCTCTCCATAAGAGAGAACCACTTCGCGTGCACCATACTTGAAAACGGGATTGTGAGTCAAACTATCGTTGAACCTTGCAAACTTTGCTTTCGACGCTGTAGGAATATCGGTCATTGTCTTCCCGTCAAACGTTCGCAGATACTGTTCCCAGCTGACACTATCGAAGGATTGAGCACTTCCAAACGCAGCATCTTTACGAGACATGCTAGCATCGTGTTCAATGGCAATGAGGTCGTTCAAATCGAACGAGCCACTCCCTGGGTTTGGTGAAGTGGCTAGAGCAACACCACTTAGAGCAACAGTAACCTCGGCGCCGACATTCAGCCCTTCTGATAATCCTTTGACTAGATGAGGAATCGTCATGTTGCGGCCGTCGTGGTTGAGGAATCCATGGTTTGCCAGAGCTATATGGACATAGATTAGCGTCATTGAACGTAGGTTGGTCGATTGTTTTTATACCATTAAGTGCAGGGCAAGGCGATCGAACTAGAATCTAATCAGCGCGAATTTGAGATACGAACTTCAGTGTGAATATACCATCGTACAGGCCTGGAGGAGTGAACGACGTGAATCGAGCGTCGTTAGCAGGAGCTGGTGCCAAGGACGTGAGTAGGCTAGTTATATCCAGCGGCAGCCCTAGAAAATTGCCAGACGCGATGCCGACACTTAAGGATGCAAACGCAATGAATACTATATTCATTGTGACGCGACAAAATTACGCACGTTGAGGGTGGGATGTGAAGTGCAAAAACCCAGGCATGGGATTCCCTCGCCTTTAGATCGAACAACCGCATGGCGGAAGCTATACTCGTTGACTAGAGCTCTTTGGCACGTAAAGGGGTTGCATGTTGTGTTCATCAGCTATCTCTTGCTGTTCGAAGATCTCAATGGCTGGAAGTTAATGGGGTGGCGTAAACAAGGTGATTAAACTTCTTGGGCGCCGTCTTTCGCGAATTCTTGAGATCCAATCAACAGATTCCAAGATTGGGTTGCTCCGCGCCAAGGTTTAATATCTCACAACCACCAGAACTTACAATCTCGGTTAGCTTACTGCCTTGCGCCTCCGCGATCATGCACTTTTAGACTTTCTTGCTGGATTTCATAGTGAGGAGGGTACTTGAAAACTGCTTAAACTGCTTGAGCAATACCTCTGCTTCACCTAAGTTATCGCACAGTTTCGTTTACAACGATTTTGGGTATACAGCATATATTAGCACTGAGTACGAACCAGAGCCAATATTTGCCCAGCGTATATCCGCGTTTGCAACGGCGCGGAGGTTCGGTGGCGGGTCTTTAGGCTATGCTATTAACTGCAGGCTGGAACTACTATCAGCACACAAAATTAGCCCTTGGAGGTAGTAATAGTACTAAAATTTATCGTGAATAAAGGTCTACGCCGTAGAAGTAAAAAGAATTAGTCGACTCCTTGGTACGCTCAGCTCTCAACATGGGTTAAGGAATTCAAGTGGCAAAGAGTGGTGTTGCGTTGTGGTATCACGATGGGCGGAAGCTTGTTAACGCTTGGTATTATGATTAGTTAAGCCAATTCTCGGGATCCATTAAGTTGTTGGTGGTGGTTTAGGTATGGATTTTGGCTTGTTGTAACCGTAGATAACCTAACCATCTTACTATCAACTATATCTTGACATACAACAAGCAGGACTACCGAGAAGCCCTCAGAAATTAGTTTCTTTGGCTAATAAAAGTATCGTAGATATATGGATCCAGTCATGGCTTCGTTATGTAATTTGAGAGAGTGGTCAATAGGTAATTAGGAAGAGCTATTGGGTAAAGCAAATAGCCGATCCAAGCTGGCTAATACGCATATAGGAGATGAACAAAGTCTATAAGTGCCCCGGTTTGGTTAGGAGTTAATTTGTCGTGTAAAATTAGGTACTAGGTAGGTAGATGGCACAATGACGTTGTTTTCGGGACTTATCAATTTCCTGAGACCAACGCCTCTCCCCTACACCTCACACCTAATTTCAAGCTCTCTAATGCCAAAAACATGCAGAAAGAACTGGAGTACCCATTCCAGCGAGAGACTAAGGTTGACCGATTGGCCAATCAGTACGGTGTCATCAAAGATGCAATGGGAGAGCTAGTCATAGCACCCATTACCCTAAACACTCCGCTCCGCATTCCGGATTCGGCTACCACCGATGGCAAGTTAATTGTGTTGAACAAGACAAACCTCCATGTTATTTTCGGCCCCCACATTAATCCAGAGTCCTGCTACATAGGCATATGGATCCGCGATCTTGCCGCTTCGACTGCGCCTGTACAGCACCAGTTTATTGGCACAGACATTGATCCTACCCCATTCCCCACACAGCCTTCCCCTAGCCAGCCACGCCAGGCTCAGGATATCAACAAACCATGGCCCTGCAGCTTGAGTAGCCCGAACGGAATGGCATATTGTGCAGTTATGTGGAGTATGGTATCTCAACTCAGCCAAAACGTGAGCAAATAGCTACGAGATAAGTTCGGGACTGGAAGTGTAGAAAATATAAGCACTGTAGCAAATTGACTGTATTGGGCTGATAGTTGACTCAAAACTGTTGACTGAATATCGATTTCTGATTCCCTATCTGAGAGTGCCTGATACTCGAGTATCTCCGAATACTTGTAACCATATAGCCTTTTCCACCGCTATTACCACTTCCACCATACTATAAGGAGAAAGGCTCAACCAAGCACTGGGTGACACCGCGTGCACCGGCACAATAAGTCTGAGATGGAGGACTGTGATGAGATAAGACGATAGAGCCATGACATCCGTCAACCAAAAAATTTATAATCTCGCTCTACCCAATACCTTCTTCAGACCTATATAGCATTTTATAGGTTTACTAAATACTCGTTGAACGATTATGGAGTACTATCGCCTTAATTATTATCGCTGCGAATTGGGTCAGTTTAGTTACCTTACTTTACCAACCATTGCTTTATTTTTAGAAGACTACAACATACAACAGCAAATATAATACCCAAGCGCCAAAATCACAGCTGGGTTGTGAGTGTTACCTCTTTAAGATGTTTGACGTCGTGGAGTAGAGTTGGGGCCTTCTAATTCTTGGACGGCACGCAGGTAAGCGTCTCAATTACGCACTATCTGTATGTATCGAATTGGCTCATCGTGCGTGTTCATGTAAAAAGTTATACCCCGGGCATGTCCAAAAACCCTGTTATACCTGAGCTTGGATACCTCTCTCAAAAAAGAGTAAATTAGCTAGCATTATTGTGCATGGTTCCCTCAGTAACTGTCCGAAGTAGTAATTAGCTTCGACGATGAAGGAATAAACTCGTTGTGAATCGGGTGAAGCATGATGAAAAGCGAAAACAGAGCATGATTGGATAATGCTGGCTCAATGGTTGAACACTTCGCGCCTTTGTAAGTATCTACATGTTTAAACCCAGTTGCAGTATCGCAGAATGTTCAATGGACGCCTCAGAAAGCGTAGCGTCGCCCTCGACAGCCGTAGTGATTCGCTCTATGCCTTCTTCGTACCGTAGCGACATGGCATCTACAATAGTGAGGCTCGTTCCATCAGCTTGACCAAGTTTTAGTCGCTCAAAACATCTGGTTTGGAAAAGCCGTCACACCTGACGCTAACATTGTTGACAAATTCGAGTATAAGTTTGGTAATGGCATTGCCTGGGGGGACTTGAAGAAGTCTTTTGTATTTTTCCCGCACAATGTGACGAGTATTGTAGGTCATTGTGCGGACTTGACTGGCTTCCGAGTGCTCTTGCTTCTCTAGAGCGCTGTTATCTACGCACTCTGTTGGTGGTACATTAGAGTCTTCGGTTGGCGTGACATCATGAGTGTCTTGTATGAAGAAGTCAAATTCAAACTGCTCCTGCTTGGCTACCGCATCGATATCGTTACTTGTATCCAGGGACGTCAGGGTTGTGTGAGCCGAGATCCTGCTCTTGAAGAGACCCAGATTTGGCTTGAGCATTTGTGCTGCCTTGAGTTGTAGCACCATTGTCGACAAGAGTTATCACTGGTGATAGAGCCTGCTCGACTGAACCCGTTTTGGGGAAATCGAGGGCGGGAGGGATTGTTGGCTCTATCCTCGACGGCGACCCCCATGCCTTTTCTCCTCCTAGTGGAGGCAAAGCGTGAGGTGTCCCGTCTGTATGTCGCAAAACGACGTCCCAAGCTCATAGGAGCAAGCGATACTTTTCCCTTTCAGCAAGTGTCGCATTTGGCAAAAGGGGTAGAAACACCTTGCGGCATCAAATACTTCACCACCGGTACCTTTACCCTCTTTTGAATTTTAACTCTATCAGTCACGGTGGTTACGATACGTAGACATGGTTTTAGAAAAGGCACCCTGAAACGGACAGGCCAAAACGCCACAAAAAAGAACTTACCGAAGCAAGGGTTCGTCGAGGTTTTTAGTTTATACTCTATCCGAAGAAAGATTCACTTTGAAATCAAAACGTTTACTCATTTAAACGGGTGGGCAATGTGGCTGATGATCCGATCGCTGGCTGAGACACAATACACCTCAACCATTTAAACATGGGAAGAGGGAGAAGAGCAAGGAATTTGCAGCTACGGCAAATTTTCTTGGTCTGGATGCGGGAGAGGTACGTGAGGAGTTTGTGAGGCAGGGGCGATTGAGGAGAAAACAAACACGTGATCTCAAACATTAATGACCGTTTCACGCACTCTCTCTCACGGCATATATATTAAGTACAGGGCTTTCTGATGCCTTCCCATTTGAGTTGACGGAAGGGAGAATGCAATGTTTGTTGTTATCACAACAATACAAAGATCTACAATCACCTAGTAGAGCAACATATTAGGTGGGGTTCACAAAGGCTGTAAGGGACGAAGAGCAGAAAGAGGTACGACAAGAACCTACGAATGCAATACTGGCTTTATTGCCTTATCTCAATTTCGCTGGTTGATGTGAATGATGCCTGCAGGTCGTCTTGGTACCCACACCGACCTACTACTTCGGCAAGGGCAAGAGTTCCTTGTACTAATGTAAGACATCAAATAAACATCCACCATCACGCTCCTTACGCACAACACCAAGAATAGTTGACTTCAAGCGCAGCGAGAAAGAATAGCAAGACTGGGCACGATCGGCACGATGCACAAGTCGCGAGACTCGTTAAATCCACCGTACTCCGGTCATCCTGGCTATAGCTGACCACGATATCCCATGTCATAACAAAAGTGGGGAAGAAACAACATGAAAATTTTCGGATGCGGGGAGGAAAGTGGGAATATGGCATCCGCGGGTACCTAATGGGACATATGCGAATCGTGGTGGCGTCCGTGGAACTGGTGAGGAACTGTCTTCACAAGAGAGGATAGCTGTTGCGGGAACATAGATGGGGGATATATAGAATATATGTTGTGGTTAGTGTTATGCGAATCGCTGTCCTCTCGCGATCGACTGATTTATCTAACGCTTTATGCCCAGTTCGATGCAAACCTCCATGTCAGTCTGCAATTTAGTATTATCGGCCTTATCTTTAGTTCATAGAATGCTACATTCCAACGCGGCAAACCTAGTCCAGAAGACGTTCGCGGATTACAACGAAATTGACGCGCAGAGTCCTTTGCGCATTTACATGCGTCTTTTTGTAGAATTGAAGTCGGTTGAAACGACGTTGATTCGTAATATCTAGAATGAACGGTTAAACTCTACATCGTAGTACAAAACCTACTAGTAGTAGGATCTACAGTGCCTAAAATAATTAAGTTTCATCGCTAAGCGCACTACTTTGTGTTCCAAGGCTGTTCTGGAATGCTAAGCCAAAATTCATTAATTGAGCGCCCCATTTGTCCTCGTCCAGCTTGGAAAGCCTTGACACGTAATTGTGATTTAATGATAGAACCTTGGATTTAAACTGCTATCAATTGGAACATTGATTGTCACGAGAAACACCGGAAGCCAGGGCTCCACAGTGTCCAGTCAAAACTACGTATAAATACCTTGGTTTCTACCAAAATTTCACGACGGATTTGTCTCCATCCCCAGTTCAAAAATGAAGGTCTCAGTCTCTGCTTTCCCCATCCTCCTCACCACTGTCGCTATTGCATCGCCTCTCGAGCTTGCAAAGCGTCAATCTACTACCTGGCAGTACTCTTGTTCGAAGGGCGCTGCTCCTAGTAACTTCAAAGCTTTCGACCTAGGTGGCTGCACTGCACAACTCAGTTTCAACAAAGATCAATATATAGGAGTCCAATGGGCCTTCGAAGCTAAGTACGCTGATGGCAGCGTCATCGAGCACAAGCCCTTCCGCGATACTAGCAACTTCGGAGTCAGCGACACATTCTATCCCTACCTTGGCAATAATTTCATCACCCGTCTTCCAGGCAGCTCGGCTTTTACTGCAGTGCATGAATTTAGCGGCATTTGCAAGGGAGGACAGGCTCCAGTCTCCTGGCGTTTTTATACCACATCGGCAAACAGTGCTTGCTCGTCATCGAGCTATCGGTACACAACTGGCCAGATTCAAACTGTCGTTGGTGCCCGTCCTGCCAAGGTTGGCGGGGTCACACTGAGAAGAGCCAACGATGCTGGCGACTTCCAAGTCAGCTGGTCTGCGGTTTCGGGAGCAGCTGCATACTCGGCGATTGTTGAATATCCAACTGGAACTGATGATTTGGGCGGGGCCTATCTGAATGTCCGAGGCGCAAGAGTTCAAGGATCCACGAATCAAAACGTACCCACGTCAACGCGAAGGACTGATGTAGCTCGAAAGGCTGTCGTCCATTGCGTAAACTCGCAAGGAGTATGGTCATTCGCAAATGACGTGCAGCCTGTTTCCGCAAACTGGTAAAGAAAAGACTTGAGTTGAGAGTATGAGGAACTAGATCAGATGGTGGACAAATATAGGGAATGAATACTAGGGAAATATCGAAGGTGTCTTATCTTCACGAGCTATGCGCTCTGCGTATGTTGAAATAAGTACTGACAAGTCTTCGTATAATGTGTGTGGTCTTTGAGGCGTATAAGCGGAACAAGAAGGGATAAAATCATCGAACACATGCACTATCTGACTCAACCATTTGATAGCCAAGCATCCCGAGGCTCATGTGTCATTCCTGCCAAACAATGTAGCCGCCTCACACATTATGCGACTTGTCACGGCGCCATTAAACTCAGAAGTAACTGCTTGTAGACGTGGGAAATTTGCGACAGGAAGTCCTGACGCCGAATGCTGATCTTGGTTATCCGTCATCGAGCAACTAGAAGAAGAGCTATTTCGGGAACACATCAGTCATGGATAAGAGAGGACGTTCTCTTACTACTCAGACTAAGATATTGCGTCAAAGAGATTTTAGTGAGTTGCAATGAGTGTCGGATTAGGATTTTAGTCTTTTTCGTGTCATAAAGCCTTGCCTTTAAAAGCTACCCGATTCTTACTCCAGATTCACACTTTCAAAGTACTCCTCCAAGGTCTGGTTCCCTACAACATTGCATTCATTTCCCAACGATCTTGTACTTCCGAAGTATTCTTCTACATTACGACAGCTATTATAGCATGGTCTTACGTTTCACATACTGCTTTGTCGCGGTCTCGCTTACTATATCGGCCTTCGTAAACGGAGATATCGAAGCAGCATCAGCGGCACCGGCTGTATCATCGACTTTGCTGACCGTGTGGCCTTTCCCAAGCTCCAAGCCACTCACCCAGCCCACCTCGATAGTCTCGTCTCTTGCCCCATCGCCATCTGCATCGCCGACCCAGAACTCGTCATATGGGTGGGTCAAAGAAAATGGCCATACGTTCGGCAAGGTTATAATTCACAACCATTGCGGAGAGACTTTCTATCTCTATTCGATCGGAAGCTTTCTCCTCGGTGGGCGCCCGGCGAAAGACAAAGGCTGGGGAACACCGCAAGAAGAAGTGGTGCACACGATCGACGCCTACGGCTCATATAGCGAGCCATATCGCATTACCTGCGCGAAGAAGACAGTCAACCCAAACGAGGATCTGTACTGCGCGTCGGACGACAAACTCGCCGGCCAGGGCATCTCGATGAAGATAACACGAACCGCGGGCAACTTCACAGACATCTTGCAAGTCGAGTATGCGTTGACGAAGGACAGTGTGCGCGGGGACAAGTTCTTTCGGTTGAACTACGACATTTCCAACTTGGACTGCGCTGATCCGCTGAGATCCCCGGCCGTTTTCGGCTTGGACATGGTTGGGGCGGCGAAGCTTACGGACCACAGCGCCACTAAGTCGCACTACCAGGCCAAGGCTGAGAAGTGCCCGGGGTATCGTAATGGCATCTCAGTCACCTTCACGAACAACACCGTTATCCAGACGTATTCGAATGGTACTGAAGTGTTGAAATGTAAGCCGATCCATTGTAGCGCGGCGCAATTGTGTGAGGATATATACAGCTTTGACAGGATGAGGGGAGGAGAGCCTAGTTTAGCTTGTCATGAGGAGTATTATGGCGATATGGTGGTTGATCTTTGTTCTGGGAATATGAACACAACAAGCAATGCTGGGAGCAACAATAAGACTGCTCGGGCTGGGATCTAGCGGGGCGGAAAAGTGCTTAGATTGTGAATGTTACGGTGTTGTAAGGTAGTTGATTGTCGATCTTGGGTAGTTGGATTACTTTGTCAATACGTGCGTTTTCTGCTTGGCAAAGCAGATTAGGAAACTATACTTTCGCTATCTCGAATGCATCGGCGTTTCTAGTTCAGAATATCAATCGGTCAGCCAGTTGGCGCATGACTCACCCCACTAGTTTCCTGAGAATGCATCAGTCAAATACGTGGCCTAATTCAAATGCCGAAGCTCCATCCCCAGATCTTTCAACTCCGAGTCTCATACCCCCTATCTCAATACCCATCTTCCCACATCCGTTCAGCAAATGCCAAGTTCTCCGAGCGAAATGGGATCCGATATCCCCAATTATTTCCAAAGATATGTCTCCGAGGAAAAGCATCCTGCGCCGATTCCGAGAACGTTAAATTCGGTGGTAGAGCGCGCAGCTCCGCAGCTTTAATCGGCCCTCCACGAGTGAACATCTGCAAGCCCCGCAAATTTGGCGGGACACTATCGGGCCCCCTGATAGCCTCCTTGATCGCAAGAGAAGGGCCGAGCCAATTACTGTCTGGCCAGCACAAGAACATGTAAAGGCGGACGACAATACGAATGTGGGGGTGGGCCAAACATATTGGCACGAAGCTGTGTAGTAGTCCGAGTCCTTCAACCCACGAGAGAGCTCGCTTCTCGCTTGCTTCCATATTTGGTCTTGCGTTTACTGCTATCTTCTTTAATTGAGCGACGGCAGCGTTACTGATTTGCCCAAGGTAGGCATTCAGTGCAAGTGAGCTTGGGATTTGGGAATCCAGGCAATACAATGCTATATCTGGATTCACTCTGATGATGGATTCCTGGGCCTCATGTCGAAGTTGGCGGCATGTAAATCTTAGGTTGTTTCCTGAGGTTTGCTCCCATGCAATTGGGCCCTCGAGCACCCGCTTCCCAGGGCTGTATATCGGAAGAGACAGTTTATTTGTACTGATGCGGACTGAAATTCCTTCGTAAAGATACAATGCACCGTCGTAAATCAACTCGCGTAGCTCTCGAGGGAGCTCGAGCAGGAAGCACCGTGCGTTTCCGTGTTTCACTATAGGGCTGTGCATTTCTTGTGGGTAGTCGTTTGAGGAAAGTTTGTAAGCGGTCTCGGATAGTACGTCTAAATTAGCTCGAAAAAGTAAAGTCTCAGCTACTCCAAACTAGGAAAAAGGGACCCATGTGCTTAGGCCGCGTTCAATAATATGAGTATTTGTTTTGGAGAGGACGGCAAGGCCTAAGCTCTGGGCCAGACCTGAATAATTGTATGAGACAAACAATTCATTGATGACTCGGTTTGTACCACTAACGTGCTCTGGGCTTTGGGCAATGACCAGACTACTGTGAGATGGAGTTATTTGCCGTATGGGAGGATTGCACGGGGGCTTCCGAAGCACTGTTAGGCCCCGCTTTGGACATTCCAAGGAGAAGCCTACGAAAACAATTGATCGGCAAGTGGACAAGTTGATGAGAGGTGTGCACGTCATCAATATCAGCGTGTCCCACAAGGGTTCTCCGGCCTCGGCTGGGGCAATGTAAAGTAAACGGCGACGAGCAGCTGATAGCAACAAACCAACGACTAGATGCAGCTCAGGCAGGAAACAATACCACCGCCACTCCCAAGCCAGCCGCTCCTTCTTTGACCCTCACACACGGAAATCGCTCACGGCCGAATCCAATATCGTCCTGCAAGCAGGTAAGCCCAACCCACCACCGCACAAACAAAGAGGCCCCGGCAAAAGCGGCCGTAAGACCAAAAAACCCAGCAGGAAAACCACACGCGTACACAACCCTTGACCGTCCTGCACACGTCTCTCTCACCGGTCGCTCGGCCCACACCCAGCACCACTTTGGGCGTCAGACACGCCGGACACAAACCTAGACAGCCTGCCCCCAACTCACGCCGACCCATCCCGCCATCAAAGCGCAGCGTCCACCGCGCCGCGCCTAACCCGATCAGGCAGCTAAGTGAAAAGAAAAAAACGCGTCTCACGCGACGCGTCGTGGAGCAATGGATGACGGGCTGAGTGAGTGCTTGCATGCGGGTCTCGCCCCGTCTCAACTGGGCGGGGCGCGAAAGTTTGAGGCCCGGGAGGGGTGTTTCCGGAAATTGTTCTTTTGTGTGTGAGGGATTGAAAGGGGCGGGGCTGGCTTGTTGGGCAGCTGCCTTCTTCTTCGATTTTGCTCGTGCTAGGTTGTCAGTGATTTGACTTGCTGGAGGCGTGTGTTGAGCAAGCTTTTGGCAGAGGGGCGCCCTGGCGGCGCTGGGTGAGGCGTCGGACTTGGTAAGGACCATGGGACGCTGGAGGGCACTACTGGTGCTCACGCCAGTGCACAACATGCTACGAAACACTTACGGCACGGCTGTGCGGAGAAGACATGCACTGCAGCTTACATGGCACACGGTTCGGAATTTGACTTGGTTCCATTCATTTATAACTAGCTGACGTGCTCCAGCTCCGTCTTGCCCACAAGATACCAGCCGTCTTTCAACGCTCCGACTCGTCCTTCTGGAAGCAACCCGTGCTGGAGCAGCCTCGCCATGTGTCAAGAGATTAGGGAGTGGTCCTTCACACTCGGGCTGTCGTTGGTCGTCGTAGGACTCCGACTGCCCGAATCGTAAAAGCCCGTAGCCCGCCGGCCCATCGTAATATTCGTTATACCGTCGTGATAAAGGAGATGGAGTGCATTAGAAGCAGGAAACGCAGTGTACTACGCCATGCCGCGGACTGAGAAGAGAAGCAATATGGTCGAGCAACGCCTGCCAACGTGTGCCCAAGTGTACAAAAAGGGCAGCCCACCACGAGACTGCTGTCTCGATGCGTTAGGTAAGTAGGTTTAACCTGCCTGCCCTCCAATTACTGAAGGAAATGAGGTAAGGCATTGTGGGCACATACAACCGTATCATCATAACCCCGTCATACCCAGAACAAGGAACAAGAGAAAAAAGTAAACTGACCCTGTCCAGCCATTAAACACAGGCTGTGGGCCAAATACGCTACCAACGTCAGACGATGGGCGAAGTAGATGAAGGTAAATGCAGAAAGAAAAGAACATAAGAGATGCTTTCCGGATATAGCCGAGGCCTGGTAATGCTCGCATTAGCATGACCTGCCACGGTATGTGCGAATTGATATGCCTGAGATAACGCCAACGATGCAATGCCCGAGGCTAATATGTAGTAATTGTTGAAACCCATTCTACGAGCGGTTGAAATGTGCGGGATCGCTGGGCATCGCCGCGAATCGTTGCTCAAACGATGCTGGTGGCTCGAAGCTGTGGGATGGTGCTGCACGGGGAAATGTATTGCCTGGGCGACCAACAAAAGGTGAGCCAAGGCGCACAGTTGCCTGGCCGTGGACTTCAGCAGACACACGAGGTGAGTGCTCTACAGAACTTGGCAATGTTGAGCCTGGGCTCAGGAACGGATTAATCTCAGTGTGTCCGCGTGTGACAAAGGGTGTTCGCCGAGCACCGTCTACCATGTCGCCCAAGCTAAAGCCACGACTTCTCACACGGCGGTGGCTAGACTCAGCTGGGGCACCAAAGAGCTCGTCCACAAAGCTGTTGCCGCGATTGCGCGCCCTGTCTTCGAAGCTGCTGTGGAGAGCACGGCGCTTGAAAACCCTCGAGATGGGTCGTGGTGCGTGCAGCTGGAAGGGAGAACCGAGACGTGTTGGTTGGATTGAGGACGGGTGTGCGTGCCAGGTTTGAGCGTTTGGCTGATCCATGCTCGAGTTGGTCATGCCGGACATGGCCTGGAAAGATGAGCCGAGTACGTTTCCGAGTCCTAGCCCAATGTGAAGAGATTGCGACTTCTGATGGGCTGATGCTCGCACACTAGACCATGCCCTCGCTGTTGGACGTGGTGTTCCGCTGGATAACTGTGAGAGAGGGTTGCCTGCCTGCATCGATGGGGCAGTGCTGGTAGCCAGCGAGACATTCATCTCGCGAGTGGAGAAGTTGGCAGAGCCCTGCACGAACGGAGATGACAGTGGTTGGGCTGCAGCTGATGGTTCGCTCGGTGGAGATGATTGTAGTGGCGAGGGGGAGCGACGCAAAAGACGCTGGTAATGTGCAGAAAGAGTGGGTTTCTGTTTGGCCAGGTCGCGTAGTCGTTTACGGCACTGCTTCTCTGTCGGATATCGCAAAAATGACTTGCTGGTCCTGGCCAAGGGCGTGTTGCTACCGCTCTTCAACGCCCTGATTGTGTCCGGAGTTCCTCCACGAGAGACATGTGACCGAGCACCCAGCCGTGTCGACTTGGGCCCCTGCCACGTCTTGCGAGCCATCCTAGAAACACGATGGCATACACCATTCGGAGGAACAGTACCTGGCAAAGCCTTGAATGGCGTCACTGTTGGGTCTTGGAGGTATTTCATGTAAGTCATCCAGAGGTGATAGTCCATGTCTTCGGTGAATGTTGCGCGTAGCTTGAGGCGTTTGGCTGGGCGAGCGGGTTGGAAGGCGGGCAGAGGCGAGGTTGACTGTCCGTACTTGACATCTGGCGAAAAGGCAAGAAAAGGATCCTCTGCCATGTCTTCCTCGGGGCTGGTGCAGCTTCCCCCCCTCGACATGAACGACTCAATGCTTCCTCTCGAGGAAATAGAAGAATCAGAGAAGCCAGAAGACGAGGTGGGTCTGCTCGAAGACTCGCTCTGACTAGATTGGTCAATGTCAGACCAGTGCTGCGGCCCGTCAAAGTTCAGAATGGTTCGCATCTGGGCAACTGGCGTCTTGGGCGGAGATAGCATGCGAGCGTAGGCAACGGCGGGTGAAAGGTAGGCGTCATCCTGAATGGGCGCTACTAGCGGTAGGTCCATGGAGAAATCCGAGTAGAGCTCCGGAGCTTCGATAGTGGGGATTGGCCTAGTAAACTCGCAGCCGTCCTGAGGCTGAACCATGGTGGTACGTCGGCGACGGACTTTGAGCGTCTGTCGCGTCTGTCGCGGGGGTGGCGGTGGCTGCAGCTCCTCCGGTTGGGGCTCTGGCTCGGGAGTCTGGGGGATCTGGCCGTCCCGGTAGTGGAATTGAAAGTTCCTGGGAAGGGTGATGGAGAGGTGGGGGCGTTCGGCATCCATATTGGGTGATGCCTACAAAGGCAATAATGGCGAAGCTGTTCCCTTTGTGTCTAGTTTCAGCTTGCCCAAGGGGTCAATCTCAATGCGTCTGCAAGGAGATACAAGGGAAGTCAAGCAATTGAGCAATCAACGCGTTTAATTGAGATGGAGATCCAATCGCAGTAGAGATGGGTCCAGATTATGCAGGGTGGGTGGGTGGACAGATGGCGGGTGTTTGGTAGACTGTGCGGCTGCACGGGAGTTACACGGTCGATGCGCCCTTGTTAAAGCGTGAAAGCAGGCGCAAGACGCTGCACACACTTCAAGACGCGATCAAACAGGCGCAAGATGGCGCAAACAGGTCGAGGTAAGGAGATGGCGTAAGGGTTGGCGAAGCAAACGCGCGTGCAAAGCGCAGCGCGCAAAGGAGCAGCGGCGCAAGAATTAAGTCAACTCGGAGATGGAACGAGGCCAAGTCGCAGCTGGCGCGGCGGGTGGGTGGTGGCGATGTAGGTGTTGGTGTTGGCGGACGCCTCAGTTGGCCATGAGTGCGCGAGCGAAGGGGCAGAAGACGGGGCAGCAATAGGACGCAAAGAAAATCAGCCGTGTGGAGAGGGCCGTGTCGCGGTCAGCAGCGCATGGCAGTGCGGCGAGCGCGGCTCGGATGAGTCGTGAAGTCGTGAGGAGAGGAGAGAGTCGTGAGAGCGAGGGTAGGAGTGCGGTGTGTCGGGGAGTAGAGTGGACGGGCAGCGGCGGCGCACGAGGGCGGGCCTAACCAAGGCGCCAATGGGCGTCTAGGGCTGGTCGATGGGCCTGCTGCCAGCAATGCCAGCGCAAAAGTCAACAAGCGAAACACGATTCAGCGCTACACAAAACCACGCTGCCATGCAGCGCAGAGACTCGACCGCCCGTCCACGCGCCGCCTGAGGGCCTTGTTGTCGTTTCTGCCGCACTTGCGCCGCCTGTTGCTCGCAGTCCAGCGTCGAGCGCGCGGTGTGCGCTTGCCGGCCGACAAGGCACGTGATGGCGCTAGTCACATTTTCGCGTCGCGGTCGCGATGGCGCCATGCCCCATGTGGACTTGGCCGTGGTCTGTGCCGGCCAGCGTCCCGGCCTCGCATTGACCTGCAGCTGCACCTGCATGTCCAGTGTCCAGTGTCTCCGTCAAGTTTACCTACTGCCGTCCATCGAGACGCTTTTCGCGACCCATCGTCCACCACACTAACCACCCATCCCTGGACGAGCTACAACACCATTCGTCCTATTTCTCAACGCCATGCTCCGTTGCGGGGCCGGTTGTGCGGCTACTGCACCCCTTTGGATCTTGTCTCTCTATCATTTCGCCAGCCAGCACTTCCTCTGCCAGCACTTGCCTGCCAAACCACGCGCCCCAGCGCCTCGTCCCGTTTCTTTTCCACTCGATAGCCTATTGCGATGTCACGCCGTTGTCCATCTCAAGGGCTGCCAAGCGGGACCCTGCTTCCCAGCCGCTAGCCATCCAGACGTTGAGCATCCCGCGCTTGGCCCCAACCAAACGGCCGCTGCACTGCACCTCGTGAGTCGTCACACGCTGTTTCTCTCTACGCCTTGCCTAAACGGGCGTTGCCTGTGGCCCGTTTGAGCCGGATACTGGTTGCCCACGCACATGGAACCCACCTCTCCACTGCAATTCGCAGCCTCCTGGAATGCGCATATCTTCATGCGCTGAAGCGTTGCCAGAGGCACATTAACATTATTGAAAACCACGCATGCCTGCCTGTGATACGTCCGTTTTCCCTAAACTCCTGCTTTCCATTCCACACGTGGTGTGGTGGATGCTGCACGCTTTAGGAGAATGCACATCCAGCACCGGCTGGCCCAGCACTCTTGTCTCGCGGCAACGAGGCTATCACGAGCGGGCACGCGTTGTTTACAACATTCTGCCAATGTGTTGGTGTAGCTTTCGCTTCGACCATTGGTTTGTCGAAAGGACTGCACGTCTTGCTGTCCGAGATAATCCGCTGGCCGTGTCAAAGCTCGACAGTTGTACTCGTCATTCCTGCCGACCATATCTGTCAATACTCAGTGCTCATGCAAGCACAGTGTGTCCAGCTTCCTAGTTTTCTGCTTCCAAACTGCCCAATACAATCCCTCTGCGTTGACAGAATGCCACACTGCGAGACCCAGACCTCGAACCGAATGCACGTGTCGGGAAGCCCCCCTCTCTTGCATGGGATAACTGTAGCCATTTATATATTGCCCTACCGACATACAAGCAACCAATGAATATAGAGGGAAGGAACTACTCGCCATTAGACTGCACATCGATGGTCTATCATTTTTGCCTATTTCAAAGCACTCTATATGCACAGAAGGAGCAACACAGATTCAACTCCAAACCACATCAACTCCACCACCACAGCTAGCAAACCCCAATAAAATCAAAACTCCCCACCATCACACGCAGAAACAATGCCCATACCTCCCCCCCTCCCCGCCACAATCACAGCACCAAAACACCACAAACCTAACACGTGTATTCCATTAGTCCAATATATCTGCCCCACGCCACAAAATGCTAAATAATACAGCTAGAAAAGGTATTGCCAAATATGCGCCATATATCATAGGCACCCTCGTCCAAACACCAGGAGGTGCTAAGCGTACGTAAACAGAGGTCATAAACACCTGCATCATTCTCGAGAGGATAAATATTCAATGCATAGCCGAAGCGGGAAGGGGTCAAGAGTAAAGATGAGGAATTCATTAATCTAGGCGAGAGAGACATTGAAATCCCAGTTACCTGTATATGGGTTAGTGGTCCGCGATACGTGGATAGGGGTCAGGTGATAGGGGAGAGATGGTGATGGTAGGACGGGATGTGGAGCTCATGGCAGGGTGGCTGCGTTGGGGGTGGCTACGTACCTGCTTTGAGGTTCTCTGCCGTGTCGTTGAGAAGAATGATCCGCCTCTTTGTGCAATACGACGTCTTGTCCATCATGTCTACCTTCAGTGTTTGCAGCTGGTCGGTGGGCTTCTCAAACATCTCGCTGAGATTTTCCACCGCCATCTCAAGGTCCTTTTGGTTGTCCTCGAATATCTCGGTGAGGTTGTTGCGTGCTAGATAGTAAGCGAATGCATAAGTCCACTTGAGAACTTGACGGCACTGTTGGAGCGCCTGAGACGCTTGGTCCAAGAATTGGACCTCGATCCACGACATGCCTGCCGCAGTCAATATAAATCATTCTGTAGCCCAAGTCAGTGTAACTAGCACATACCTGTCGAGTTTTGTAACTGCTGCATCTTCTTCTCCGTCTTAAGGTAGATGTCTTTGTCTAGCTTTGCCGATTGTTCGTGATTTGCATAACGATTGTAGTAATGGAGGTATCGCTCGAGCGACTGTCGCGATTTGGCCTGGGCATCTCGCGCGTCGGATCCGCTCTTCTCTTCAAAGCGATTGCAGTTATACCAGCTTGTACCATGCTCCGACCATATGCCCATACACATCCAGCAGAACTCGTGCTTGCATTTCCTGCATGTCATATGATTGCACCCTCCGTTCTTTTCAATAGTGGAATTGCATTTTGGGCACTCCTTCGTGTTCGCTGATATCCAGTTTGCCGTTTCGGAATCATCCTCACACTTCTTGAGCCATCTCTTCACTAACGAACATGCTGCTGGTTGATGATTGTTGAGTGTGCAACCAAAGCAAAAGTCGTGTCCGCAGCCACAGTGTACTGTGGGCACAACCTTGCTAAGATCTTTGTTCTTTACTCCACATTCGACGGCATATTTGCAATCGGGGGCGGGGCACCATTTCAGGTTCTCTCGGTCGTCGACGTAGGTTCGTGTGAGGAGGGTGTGATATCTGTATTTTTTTAGTAATTGAGAGCAGACTAGACTGTCCATAATCATATATACCTAGTTTGAAGGTCATGTGTGACGAGGAGGTCCAACGATTTCGAGTCTACGATACGTGTGCAGCCTTCGCCAGGGCACCGTATCCTGGCTGCCTCTCCCTCGTCTGTAATCTTAGTGGCCAAGTATTGCTTATAGCAGTCTATACAGAAACGATGCCCGCACTTGATTGCAAAGGTTTTGAGGTCGGGGCTGTCATCACAGCAGATGTCGCACACGAATCCTTTGATTTGTTGTATCTTGGGTGGATTTGTCTCGGCGTCTGATCCGAGCCCCGCATTCTCGAGAACTTCCTCGGTCTTCTCCATGTACTGATCGATCAAGCGCTCCTTGTTCCATCGCGCATGCCGTAGGAGGATAGCTGCGGCTTCAGGTGGCTGGCCGAGGATGTTGGCTACCTCGTCGATCTGCTTATCTTGCTGTGCCTGAATCTGTGCGGGGTCAAAGACGCTGAAGTCGACTTCGTAGGCCTGTTTCGTAGGCTTGATGTCCTTGTCCTGAGACTCGAAGCCCACGTCATCCACATCATAATCGGAATCTACCGACAGTCAGTATACGTCTATGGGGTCAAAACACACTCATTACCCTCTTCCAAGTCCATTTCACTATCATCCTCATCAAAGTCGTTGCCGCTCACGGAGCTGTTGAAATCGTCCTCGGAATCCATCCTCCCGGAAGCGTTTGTTACGGGCGTCACAGGCAGCGCAGCAAGCACAGCTTCAGGCGTGAGTTTCTTCTGGGGGGGCCCTTCTGAGGGGGTAAGCTGGCCGTCTGCCTCAGAAGCCTTCCGCTTGCGAGCGGTGGGTGGCGTCGTGATTTAGCTATATAAGCCAGTCCCGCCTGATGACGGAACTAGCCGATGCAGGTTGGGCTGAAGACGCAAGCTTGAGTCACGGCAGAGGGGTGCTGGGTACAGAACAGGCAGCAGGAAAAGAAAGACGATTTGGGGGCCTCTGGTCAGCCTTGGGGGGGGGGGGGGCAAAACAGGTACAGGCAGGCAGTCACAAGGCTTCAACTCAGAGTCGAGGTTGCGTAGGGTGGTTGCGGGCACCGGCCCAGCGCAAGGGAGTCTAATCGCATACGGCTAGCGGTTAGCCCAAACAGGCAACGGCGTCCGCATTGCTGACTTGTTATGCCTCGCCGCAGTTGCCTCAGGGCGACATGGAACATGTCACCACATGTTTACATTCATCTACTCAGACTCATCGTCCTCGCTACCCTCTTCGCTATCATCGTCGCTCTCTTGCTGCAGGAACTCGACCAGTGCGCCTGTCTTCCCGCGCACCTTCCTCAGTTCTTCACTCTCGCTGCTTTTCTCATCACCCCACCATTGCAGAATGCCCTCGTTCTCAATCGAGTCAAGCTCTGCCAGCTTTGTTGCTGTATTGAATAGTATAGCGTCTCCGTTCTCTCGGTGGCTAAGGTCCGCCTGTAGTAGGAGCATAAAGTCCACCTGGTCCGTCTTGCTCGTGGCGCTCTTATCGAATACGGCCCGGTCAATGAGCTCCTTGCGCTGACCAAAGACTTGCGCTATAGAAGCCTTGACAGTCTCACCAGATTTGATGAGCTGCTGCACGCGCTTAACGAAGGCGCTGATGATCGCACGACGCACTTGATGGTCTGAAGCGTTTGTACTCATGCGCAGTGCTGTGAGCTCCAATTGGATGTTTGCTGTTTCGTGACCCTGTTCCAAGGAGTCATAAATACTTTGTGACGCATCGTGATCGAAGTTGGCCGCATGTTGGCTGTCGACCGACCCTACAGAAATGAAGCTGCCTGTTGCTGATCGCGTGCGAGACTCGATATCAATATCGTCTACTTCCGAGTCTGAGTTGAATGTGGATATTGATTCATTAGAAAAGTTGTATACTGAGCGTGTTAGTAACCATTCTTTGAAAACAATAATTTGCCACTCACATGGGCCAGCAGCGACGAGGCCATCGACAAATTCGTCGTCATCTTCCTCGTCAGAATCTTGAAACTCAAATCCGTCACCATATTGCCCAACAATCGCAGGATCAGTATCGCCTCTCACAATATCATGGTTACCCTCGCGTCTCCGTTTGGCTCTCGTAATCCTGTGCTTGCCTTGAATGTGCATTCCTTCACCAACGGTAACCCCGTATGAGATGAGCGCACCAGCTTCGATTGTGCATTTCCGCCCTATTGATGCTTCATTGGCAATGACCGATTTTGTTATGGTAGTTCCATCGCCAATACTTGCATAATCCCACAGGTAGGCGCCATCTATCCTGACATTGCGACCGATTTGGCAATGCCGGCCAATGATACTGTTCCTGATCTCAGTCTTGTCACCAATGCTGGTCCCTCGTCCAATAACTGTTTTTGAGCCAATGACGCAATCTCGTGCCAGTATTACGCCCTCCTCTTTGTATGTATTGCCTTTCTGTTGCCGGTATGACTGCCCTTGAACAAGGTTACTGTCAGGACACAACGGATAGGCCCAGCGTGATACAATATCCTTGCTCACTGAGTCGTATGCGTGCAGATTCCTCACTCGTGCTGCGTAATGGTCGGAGACGATGTGGGTGTGGAACGTCTTGCCGTTGAGCTCGTAGTCTTTCAATACACTATGCAGGAACCCTTTCCTAGGGGCCTGAAAATCGAAGTTGTCACTCCATAATGCGAGCACATCTGGTGTGCAGATATCAATGCCACAGTCGATGAGGTCTTGGCGTATTTCGAGTTCCTGATGGCCGGATAGTAGCTCTGGGTCAATGGAAAGGAAGTGTGTTTGGTCTCGATTCGGCATTTGCTCAAAGTGCAGACACCTGTCCTTGCTCGGGTCTATGACGAAAATTGGGCTTGAGCCTCTTGCTTTCGTTCTGTGAGTCGCGCCAGCCTCTCGCAGCACCATGGTCATGATGGCGTTCTTGTCTTTCACTCGGCGCGCCCTATGCGCAGCAAGCGCAGACTCCAGCGGTAGGTTGCTGACCACATCGCCGTACACTAAAAGGAAGTCGCCAGTGAGTAGACTCCTACTATCCAAATCTCGCATCGCATCACCGATCGAGTACGAGGTCGACTGAATGAGCTCCAGCCTGGAGAAGGGTGAGGACTGCGCAGCCCATTTCGACTTTGTGATGTATAATTCGACCTGTTCTTTGTGCGCACCACAGTATACAAATATTTCTTCGACACCTGCGTTGGCCAGAAACTCGAATGTGTACTCGATGAGCGGGGTATTCGCGAGGGGCAGCAAGCACTGCCAACGTGTCAGCACAGCGCCATAGAGTTTTCTAGGATACACCAACTCTAGGCCGCTCAAGCGTAAAGGGGTTGAAGCGTGTCTCGAATGGATCTGCGAGGATCTGAGAAGTCAGTCCTGCTTGCTACATCGCAGGCGCGTTGCTGAATGTGGAACCTACGACTGCCTGAAGTGGATTTTCGCGCTCGTCCTCGCCCAGCTTCCTCTTTTCCTGCCCTTTTTTTCCTTTGGGGGGCATATTGAATGGTTTTGTTGTCGCGCATGCACGACTCAATCCGCAATTGTAGTTGTGAAGCAGTGGAGGTTATGTCTGACTCATCAATCCAGGCCACAGCGCAGGCCACTAACTCCTACCACAGGACACACAACACACAACATCACCGACAAACAATTATCAAAGGCTACAAATTTGTCAAGAGTTTCGTAAAATCTGTAATTCACCGTTCCATTGCCCAAGAAACGAAATGCCATGTTTTTCCAGCTTCAAACATAGAAACAGGATGACGTCCGAACCTGGCTCGTGCCACCAATCGTCCGAGCGGGCCGTGGGGCTTTGCGGAGCGCTGCAGGGCAGTGCATGATTTCTGACTGAATTGCTCGTGCGTGGTCTAGACTTTCAAGGACTGAACACCCTGGAAGCTTGTTATGACGACCTCGCCGATGCTCCTTGTCGATAATGAGAGGAACTTGAGACATCTCATAGCACAAGAAGAGATACCAGGTCAATTCTGCCCACTTAGCTCGGGCACGCCTTGTAGACCAATACTTCACTTTCATTCGTTTGGGCGGGCATAATAACACCGGAATACGAATTCCGAGCAAGCGAGATGGCTTCTACATTTCTTACTAGAAGCCATCATGCCATGTGGGCTGATCCGCGACTTGCACTTAGAGCACACGTCAGAATTCTAGCTCTACCAAGTCTGTCGGCCATGCATATGTCAACGAATCGCAAGTCTGGCCTACCCCATGCAGTACACGCGCAAAACCTCGCCGCCGAAGCCGCGCATGCCAAAACCTCAGCTGTTGAACGCCTAGCCACCTGAATGACTTTGGCAATCTGTAAAAACATCTTAGTTTATATATCCTCCTCTTGCGACCCGCCACTGCGAGCACGTCACCGGCCACGGCTATCCGGACATATTGAAGCTCGCCCTCGTACTCGATTGTGACCCAACGAGATCATGTCAAGACGCGCTCAGTTCTCCCAAGGTAGTTCAGGCAAAGGGTTCCGGAGAGTTCCTTCGCGAGCATTATCGCGGTCGCGGCTGCATAGAATTCATTTGTTGTTGAATATGCGGAGGATACATTTGCTGGCGCTTCGCGGGATTGTTCATGTCATCTCCACCAGAGATGTCGGATAATTGTCTTCGATGACCGGGCGGTAGTGTTTGTTGCGTTCTTGCCTGCATGTGCATTTGCGGTGAGGCATTATAGCCCATATTTGCTTGCATGGGATTGACGCCGAATGTGCCGGTGTGTTGTACTTGTTGTACTTGCTGCCCTTGCATGGCCTGGGTATATTCATCTGTTACGTTACTTCCAATTGGCGAAACGCCTGGAATTTGATTGGGCGAGTTCCAGTTACTCGCAGTCGCCGGCGACTTTGCCGGCGAATCCTCCTCTTTGAGTACAAGCTGTCGTGGGACTTGCACAGGCTGGGGTGCAGCCATGCCCTCAACTTGGGCCAAGGGCTTCTTCAGGTGGACTAGATGTTTCTCGAGCATATGAAGCAAGCCTTCTTTTGTGAAGGGTTTAGGAAGCACGTCGTTCATGCCTATGCCTATTAGCGCGTCGTTCACTCGTCGTTCATGGGTGGACGTACCATGCTGGAAATACATTGAAATATCATCGCTTCGAATATTAGATGTCATTGCGACGATTGGCGTGGTGTCAAACTGGCGGATCAAGTGACAGGCGGAAACACCATCCAGGTTAGGCATAATAATATCCATCAAAACCAAGTCATACTTTGGCCCCTGGTTCATCTTGTTCACTGCTTCGAGGCCGTCCAGCTGGAATTCGTTAGCACAACTTCTCGCTACTCATTCATCTACTCACAGCACTGTCAATGACGCAGTGGAAAGCGTATAAGAATTTGCTTCCAATGCGCCGACATGTCGGGTCATCTTCGACCAGCAGGATCTGGGGAGGGCGAATCCAGCCTGGGTCAGGTACAGTACTCTTCTTTCTCCCTTCTTGGAACTTAGGCTCGGCTGCATCAGCCGCTTTTGGAGGAGCCGCATATGGAATATTATTAATATGCTCGCTATACATGGGGTCAATGCCGTTGTTATGGCCAACTGGATAGACTAAATTGTCCAGATTCTCTACGCGCATAGACGCAGTTGATGTAGCTGATGGTGGGCCGCGACTAGTGGGCCGTGTCGCAGTGCGCGCAAATTCTGGGGGTGGAGTTGTAAGGGTGCCGTTCATCCTCATGGTGATTTCGTTCATGTGCTCCAGATTCCGTGGGTTGAGCATGACATCGGCATTTGTCTCACTCAGCAATTTAGATGCGTGTTGCAGAGGCGAGGCAGGGTTGTCGTCGTCGGCCGTTTGGCTCGACGTTTCTACGCTACCGCTCTGCGCTCCCGCACCGTTCGGTCCAAAGATGAGCTTGCTATTCCTCCGCTGTGTTGCATCGACGCCGTGCAAAAAGGTCATGATCTGTTGCATAACATGCTCGTGGTTGACCACCGTTTTCTGCAGGCCAATAACCTCTTGCAGTAGCATCGAGTGGTGTATGCTGAGCTCGTTGTACCGGCCTTCGACGGCGTGTAGCTGCGCCTGCGTGGCCATCAACTGCCCACTCACCATATCCATCTGCTGCGAAGGGATCAACATATCATCCGCATTCGGCTGATTGGGCTTGCGCGGCGCGGGCGCTTTTCGGCGGATGTTGTCGAGCGCGTCCTTGTTGTTCATTTTGAAATCTGGATGCTTGAACTCCCAAGCCTTGGTCTGGTCAGCTGGAGAACCACGGGTGGCCCTGCGGCTAGGTTGCAGGGCAAGCGCATCAACGTACCCCAGGCCCGTACGGCGACTGTCCATTCTCTTCATTGTTGTGCCTGACCTTGTGGAAGTCGTATTTGTTCAGCTGTCGCACAAAACTGGCAAAGTTGCTGTGCTTGAAGTGCTTGGGCAGAATGTGCTTGGTGAACTTTTCATTCTCAAGCACCACGAAGCTGTCGCCGTCGTTTCCCCACCGTACTACGCTCTCGTCGCTCGGGTTTTCCAGCATTCTGTCGCACTTGTTAGTCGAGACTTCGGCGACAGTGGCGCTGCTGGGCTCCTACATACTTGTACAATTTGCGTACCTAATGCAGCGGTTAGTTGGAGCTCCCCTGTGCATGGTGGGATGCGCGCTTACAAAATCGCTGGAATTATTCGTGCCGACCTGGTTCGAGTCCATGATGTCGCTCCAGTATGTGGTGTCACGATGCGCGACGAGACGGGCTGATGGAAGTGGACACAGGATGATGGCAATTCAGTCCAGAGATGCTCAGCGTGCTCAGTCCCTGCACCATGGCACTAAGTCAAGACAATGGCTTGGCTAATGGTCGATCAATGACGTGGGTATCGCAGAGGCTCGACTCAGGGCCTCCGCTCTACTGGGAAATCAAGGAACTAAAACCGTGTTGCCATTTGAGCGGTACTACTTCGTAAACTATCTATCCAGGCGCCTCGCACGAAAACGAATTGTGGTATCCTGTTGCTACCTGCTTCTGGCTGATGAGCCGAGGGAAGACCCCTAACTTCCAGCCTCGTACCCACCCGTGGACAGCTAAAAGGCCTCTACTCACGCACCCCTGACCATCCAGCGCTACTCAATATCGCAATTTGATGCACTCAATCCAAGTGGAGGCGACCATGTTCCTGATTGCAACGCCCATATTTTTGGGTCTCATCAGCGCAGCGCAATCGCTAGAGCGGATTAGAGCTGAGGTCAACGCGGCTGTTTAGATACGAAGTGGGCCAGCCATGGCATCGATCGACAGCCTGTCGGGAGGGAATTTGGCCGCTTCCGGCGCTTTGGATATATTGCACTTTGTCAAAGTTAGTCTAGTCTGCCAGACTGCCCAACATTCTCAGCCTTAGTTTGCACCACACCACCCACCACACCATGTTGTCTGTCGTCCGGTCTCTATCCTTGACGCGCTCTGTCACTGGTCGACGTCTGTTCCACGCCTCCGCACCAGCTCTGGTCAAAGCAGGCGACAAGCTTCCCGACGTAGAGCTCGTCGAAAACTCGCGTACGTGAATGATCCTCAACACTTATCCAAGAATTACTCTAACATCTATCGTAGCGGGCAACAAGGTCAACATTGCTAAGGAGTTGGCCGGAAAAGGTGTCATTGTGGGAGTGCCCGCAGCTTTCTCGCCTGCATGCTCAGAAAGTCACGTGCCTGGCTACATAAATTCCAAAAAGCTCAAAGATGCGGGCAAGGTGTTTGTGGTTTCTGTGAATGACCCCTTTGTGTAAGTATATTCTTGTGACTTATTATTCTCCACTCTCGGCGCATCGGGTAACATCAATTGTCGGGGCGGGCCTTCTTTTTCTTTCTCGGCCTGTATCTCAGAGCTAACCAGTAGCAGCATGAAAGCATGGGGCAAGTCTCTTGACCCCTCAGGCTCAAGCGGCGTAAGCATCTACTCTCTTCAGCTTCATTCCTGATGTCTTGTTTTCATCAAGCCCTGCTTACATTGTGAAAAGATCCGCTTCCTCGGTGACCCTTCGCTAGCATTCACAAGAGCCTTGGACCTCTCCTTTGATGGTGCCTCCATCTTCGGCGGCGACCGCTCCAAGCGCTATGCTTTAGTTATTGAGAATGGCACAGTAAAGGAGGCATATATCGAACCCGATAACACAGGCTTGAATGGTATGAGCTCGGCGTGGGGAGACGCATATAAGCTAACACCTTTAGTTTCTGCTGCTGATAAGGTTCTTTGAAGCCTCGATGGCCTGGTAGGAAGCATTAAGAGGGTCATTATGTTTATTGAACTCTCATGATTGATATTCAATAATATGCAAACTACTGCTCGTGCAGACGAACAACAATTGCATAATAGAAATGACACAGAATAGATAAATCGTCACTTCATCCCCACCAAGTACCTATCGAAGCATATGTTGTATATCTCAACATTCCTGCCCCTGCCTTGATTTCATTTTGATACAGACATTGCACGGGGCATTGTGAGTTTACCTGCAGGCTATATAGCCTATGACGAGCAAATTTTCAGATCTACTAACGAATCAACCTCACCTATAAAAGTGTGACGCATGCAGTCCTTGGCAAAAGTTGATATTGTAGTGGGTTCTTTGCCTCTTGATCGAATTACCTCTGCGACACCGCGCAACATGGATTGAGTTTGAAGTCACTTACCGCAAAAGTACATTCGATAGATTTCAGCATCGCGGTAACGAAGTCTTCATGGCTTTGGTAAGGACCACACATGCTCTTCCTAGTAGTCTCAAGAAGGGGGCAATTGGGAGGCCAGCCTTGGTTGTGAATACATCCATAGTATCCCTCTGAAGGAATTGAGTGGAGTATTTGAAGTTGTTCTATCAGCTTCGAGCGGATCTTTATCTTGTCCTCACCACTCAATTTGCTCCATTTGTAGCGGTCCATTGTGATGCCATGAACAAATTCTAGTATTGCGTAATACATTGTGCCATGTTTGGTTTCTCGAGAAAAGACCTTCTAAACTTTGGGTGCTCGAATCTGGGTATTTTTTTGGAGAAACAGAATGTTCTCTACGTCCTAATTGTTGTCAGTTTTGCATGATGAGGATGCGATGTCTAGCACTACTTACTTGAATCACGGTTGCATCACCCTTACAACGAGGTCTCCCAATAAGGAATATGTCGGCCGGAATTTGGGGCGCGCGGGGTTGAAGCCTATGCACTCATATGGAAGCTCAAGCTTCGTATAATGAGAAATGGGTGGGCGAGGTCTGTACGCTCTTTCCCGAAAGCTCATATTCTCTTCCCTTGTTATTCCTATTCCAAAATTCTCCCTAAGAACTTGCGGCACTGTTCATATCATGGTGGGATGAATATGTAAAGTAAAGAGGTGCTGCTATGTAATTGTGTAAAAGATACGGAAGGAGTCACTGGGGATGAAGTGTCTGTGTGTCTGTGTGTTTGAATAGAGCTATTGGATATACCAGCACAGGTTAAGTAGCGAATTCGAAATTTATTCACTTGAAACTTTGTAGAGCTTATTTTCATCATAGTACTTGTTAACTACAGGACTCTCAGACTTTTTAGGATTACTGGGGGTTAGTGTAGTTGTGTGTTGGAGGCGGTTTTGGAAAACACCTGCCCATTTTCGAATACCTTACTCGATTATTCAATTATTATTAAGTATTACAACATCTCAACAACATGGCATCTATCGTGTCTCCGAAGTTGTAGTTGGCCTCTCTCTATCGTCACGAGAGACGCCTAGGCGGTATCTATATCTCAATTAGCTGCTTAAGGCGCCTCTGCCGTAAAGGAGTGTATCTCAGTGCTACCCCGACTTATTTTCGGATTTAAAGCTGATCGGCATTGAGCACGAGCTAAGAGAGGAGGGGAATTCTGACAGCTCAAGTTATGAAACTAGCCGGATACTTATCTGTATCAGCAACGGTCATGTTCGGATCAAGAGTGAATCTTCAGCTCTTCACCGGAGGTGACATGCTAGGGCGGCGGCTGTTGAGAAGGCTCAAAAGAAAAATCTCTTGACGACAAGTAATTCTTTCTCTGTCATCGGAAAGGACTGCCTGTCTCGCTTAGTGGATAGGAGGTATACCAAACCCGATCAAGTATTACCTGCATTCGCATAGTTATTATCGACTACCTATTCTATCTCGTGTCCTAATTTGTTGAGAATGCAGATATGCCCGGGAGTTCCATTTTTCATATGCAAAAATCGGGTCGTTGGCAACTTTCTGGCAGCGGGGCGGTGCACACCAAAGAAAAGGCGTCTCGCTCGCACACTCTGCGCTGAAAACCAAAAAAATGGCAGAGTTATAGAGCTGATCTGTAGCTTTAAATCGCGCTTTGATTTGTAACTTTTGAGCATGGATTACGCGTGCGATAGGTCTTTCTCCCCACTCCCAGTCACGGTCACGTGACTGTGTACTTGGCAAGCTCCAACTCTCACACGTGACAGATCCGAGAGCACATGTCGGTCCCTTTTCCGACCGCTTTCAACCCCCACATTCCGGGCGGCTTTCTTCCGCCCCGCCTCCAACCACGGCGAGGGAACCGAGGGCCGCGAATATGCTGAACTCGTGGAGTAGGATATATTGGCCTCGTCCCAGCCCGCCATTTGGAGTGCTTGAACAGGGCCTGTCCACCTGCCGTCACCATGCCGTCAATATCCCACACGTTGCGCACCGCACGCACATTATCACGGAGCACCACCAAGGTCCGTTGCAGCTGCCCTCCTAAGGATGCAGAGCCACGAATTGATGTACACAGACTTGCCTCGTGTTTTCGCGCAGCTTTTCGGCCTCGCTGCGCCGCCATGAAATCAACAAGGTGGTTGCCAGCCCTGCGGCCGCCATAGCAGACATGAAGTCCAACACGACGCTCCTGTGCGGCGGCTTTGGGCTCTCGGGCGTGCCGGACACGCTCATCAGCCAGGTGCAGGCCACACCGTCCATCACGGGGCTCACCGCCGTGTCCAACAATGCGGGTGTGGTCGGCGGCGGGCTGGGTCTGCTGCTCGAGAGCAGGCAGGTGCGCAAGATGATCGCATCCTACGTCGGCGAGAACAAGGTCCTCGAGCAAATGTACCTGACGGGCGAGCTGGAGCTCGAACTAACGCCCCAGGGCACACTGGCTGAGCGCTGCCGCGCAGGCGGCGCGGGCATCCCCGCCTTCTACACGCCTGCCGCCTTTGGCACCGTCGTCCAGACGGGCGAGCTAGCGCTGCGGCATAACAGCGATGGCTCCGTCGCCCAGTACTCGACGCCGCGCGACGTCAAGGTGTTCAATGGGAAGAGCTATGTCATGGAAGAGAGCATCAAGGGCGACTACGCCTTCATCAAGGCCTACAAGGCCGACCGCCTCGGCAACCTGCAGTTTCGCTACGCGGCGCAAAACTTCAACGGCGCCATGGCCCGCAACGCAAAGCTGACCATTGTCGAGGCCGAGCACATCGTTGATGTCGGCGCCATCGAGCCCAATGCAGTCCACGTCCCCGGCATCTACGTCGACCGCATCATCCAGTCCAGCGCACCCAAGCAGATCGAGAAAATCGTCAACGCGACCCCCTCATCAGACTCGTCGCCTCCCACGCAGTCCCCCTCTGCTGCCAAGCGCGACCGCATCGTCCGGCGCGCCGCCAAAGAATTCAAAAACGGCATGTACGCCAACCTAGGCATCGGCATGCCCATGCTCGCCCCCTCCTTCGTTCCCCCCTCCATCACCGTGCAGCTCCAATCCGAAAACGGCATTCTAGGCCTGGGTCCCTACCCCGCGGCCGGCGCCGAAGACGCAGACCTGATCAACGCGGGCAAAGAAACCGTGACCCTCCTGCCCGGCGCCTCGTGCTTCGGCTCCGAAGAGTCGTTCGGCATGATCCGCGCCGGCCGCATCGATCTGACCATTCTCGGCGCCATGCAGGTGTCGGCCACGGGCGATCTCGCCAACTGGATGTTGCCGGGCAAAGTCAAGGGTTTCGGCGGCGCAATGGACCTCGTGAGTAATCCTGCGCTGACCAGGGTTGTCGTCACCATGGAACACACGGACAAGAAAGGAAGGCCCAAGATCCTCAAGCAGTGCGAGTTCCCGCTGACGGGGCGCGCGTGCGTGAGCCGCATTATCACGGAGCTGGTAAGTTGATTTGAGGATTGTGGGATTGTGGAATCGGGGACTAACGAGCGCAGTGTGTGTTCGACGTCGATTTTACCAGCGGGTTGACACTCGTCGAGTTGGCGGACGGCGTGACGGTCGACGAGGTGCGCGCAAAGACAGGCGCGACGTTCAAGGAGGCTGCAGAGATAACGCCGATGCTGTGAAAGGAGAGAATATCTGTAACGCTTGTGAATATGAAGCCAAACCGGGATATAAAAGGGGAAAAAAAAAACGGAATTGTAATTGAGAAGAAACCCCCGGTTGTATACACCGCTATGCGCAAAACCCGCCCAACGCCAGAATAATATCTACTAGTTGAATGCCATGCACCTACACATGCTTTGCTTGATCACTTCCTTCCCTCTCGACTACTCCCCGCGCCATCATGTTCGGGATCGTAGTCCCTCACAGGACTCGCTTCCCTTTTAGCCCTATCTTCCTCCTCGCCATCAATGCCCAGCTCCCTCATCCGCTGCCTCTGCTCCCACTCGCCATCCTCGCTCTCGCTCTCGTCATCCTCCCCAACACCCTGATACCCACCCTCACCCCCATTCTCTGGATCCTTGATGAAGTTGTCGATGATCCAGTACTGCAGGGCGTTCATGATGAGGGGAAAGATGAACATGACAAAGGTGATTTGGACAGCGGTGTTGCCTTCGGTCCAGCGGAGGGCCCAATCGCCGACCCAGGCGATCCAGGGGAGGAAAGCGAAGATGGCGAGGACACAGAGCTTCATAAAGAGGAGACCGAGAAAGTAGATAACGGACTGCTTGAGCCACCAGGTAGCGCGGGGGGGCACACCATAGTTGCCTGAGCGGATGGATTCGGGGGGGTTGGCGAGGGGGGTGAGCAGGGCGGCGCGGTGAAGGATTTTGAGGAGGAGGACGAGGATGGGGATGCCGATTGTGGTCTGGGTTGTTAGTGTGGGGGGAACATGTGGGAGGGGGGGCTTACGTCGATGGCGAGGTTGAGTAGGTAGAATGAACATGGGTTTGGCTGGTCGCCTTCGTCGGTTGCAGCGGATTGGAGGGCTACGTCGAATTTCCCTGAGGATAGCATGGACATGAGGATGTTTGCGAGATGGAGCAGGACGGAGCCGAAGACTTGCTTGGACGCATCGAAGAACCAGATCTTGACCGGCCGGCGTGGATGCTCTCTCCACCTCTTCACAGCCAACGACGACACCGCAAGCAGTCCCAATGCACCCTGCACCAACAGCGCAAAGTCTCCCAGCAGATTACACTCCCCATCGCTCTTTTCGCCGTCCAGGGGGTTACTCTGCGCCGCAGCAGTCTTGCTCGGCACAACAGCCACTGTCGGCGTCGGTGTTGCACTCGCCAGACCAACACTCGACGGTGCCTCTGTCTTCTCCGGCATACTCTCCGTCTCGGGCTTCACACCTTCAATCTCCACCAGCTCGGTCTCAAAAACTAGCACACGTCAGTTCCTTGACACTCGCGAACCCCCAAAATCCCCCCCCCCCCCCCAAAACAAAAACCAAAAAAAAAAATGAAAAGGAAAGAAGAAAAACCCACCCAACGTGGCCCCCCCAGGAATCGGCCCCGTCCCCCCCGCTCCATACCCCAAACTCGGCGGAATAACAAGCTTCCTCCCCTCGCCGGGACACATGCCCACGAGCCCCTGATCCCACCCGGCAATGACCTGGCCAGCCCCGAGGCGGAACCGAAACGGCTTCCCGCGATCATAGCTCGAGTCGAACTGGGCGCCGTCGCTCTGCAGCGTGCCTTTGTAGTGCATGGCGAGCATGTCGCCGGCCTGGGAGGGCCGCTTGCATGTCTTTGGGCGGGTGGTTTCGATGGAGAGGGATTGGGATGCGGCGAGGGGGAGGAGGGATAGGAGTGTGAGGCGCATTGTTGTGCGTGCGCTGCGCTGCGCTGCGCGGAGGAGATTGGGTGAGGAAGGGAGGTGTGGTGGAGGGAGGTGAGGTTTGGCACGACGTCTAGAGGGAGGTGAGAGCACGCGCCACTGGGTCGCGTGGCGACAGGGCTGTGATTGGTCGCCGTGCTAGGCAGTGAGACATTTCCCGCGTAGATTACGCACTATCTGCCTTGGTATGGATATTGTGCATTCTACAATATGTGTTTTTCTAGCAGGCAATGAGATGTATGTAGTGTGACAAGGGTATATCTATCCCAAAACAACCTCAGCCATAACGCCAGCGATGCAGTAGTACTACCGTAAATGCCATGCCCAATCTCAATCCAAAATGCAATGCCGATGCTTTCTTCCTCGCCCCAACTCGTAATGTGCAACCTGTAAAGCGGCTGCACACTACTCCAGGTCGCCCGGCCTCTTCACCGGACTCCCCCTCGCCGACCCATCCGCACTCCCTCCAGGCAGCACAAGCTGCAGACTATTTCTAACCCCGCCCCTCCCGGATGGTCTCTGCGCCACGCTACCTCTACGATCCCGATCGGGATCGACGCCACTAACAGGCGCATACACCTCCTGATTTTGCAGATGAGCATTCAAGCGGGCCTCCTCGCGCATTTTCTTAATCTTCATGTAATTATACGCAGTGATGCTCCCGATGGTGACAATGAGACCGCTAATATTGATCGGGGTGAGTTTGTCGTCGAAGACGAGGTTGGCGGTGCCAATAGTGACGACTTCTTTGAAGATGCCACAGATGCTAAGCGTGACGACGGACGTGCGCTTTAGTAGGGCGAATTCGGATGCCGTCATGAGGAAGGCGAGGACGCCTGGGAAAAGGAGAATGGCAATGCCGAGAGCGGTGCCTTTGATTTCGAAGAGGCGGGTGAGGCCGACGATGAGGGCGGGGAAGCCTTCGACGGGGATGGCAAGGATGGCGAGGCTGACAAACATGACGGGGGCGAGGAAGAAGATTGAGGAAAAGGGATTTGCGGTCGCAGGGTTGCGGAGGAGGAGGATCTGTGTAAGAGACCAGCGGAAGCCCGAGGAGCAGGCGGAGGCCATGACGAGAATGAAGCCAAGCGCATGGAAGGCGGTTTCGCCAGCAACCATCATGACCACGCCAATGGTCATGATTGAGATGATCAATACAAGACGCCACGACGGCTGTTCGAGGCGGAATAGAAAAGCAAAGACGAGGACGAATCCAAGTGCGGATGACTTGCACATAGCTGCAAACGTTAGCCAAGCCCACGCGAAGAATCTCGACACGTACTAAAAAACGTCAAGGAAATGAACTTCAAGCTCGTATTTCCCAGCCCAATATCCATTCCCGTCGCAGCTCCACACGGTCCCAATCTGCTAAAATAAAACCATTTGGTCATCAGCGGCTTCTTCACATCGACCTCGACCCTGGCCCCCGACGCATGGGGATCCAGCGAATCATGTCTGGGGCGAAAGCTTGGGACCAGAAACAGGACCAGCGAGGCAAGCGAGAATTGCACAATCATGTGCAAGCAGGTGGTGAAGAGCGGAAAAGGAAAGATATTCTGGGCCTCGCCGTCGCCCTGCTCCTGCTTGAACATCCACTTGTTGTAGACGGAAATGGAGATGGAGAAGAGGTACCACAGGCCGATGAGCACGCCATTGATCATCATGGACTGCAGCAAGTTCTGGTCGGCGAGCTTCTTTTCCTCCTTGGTATACGTGTCGGAGGGCACGACGCGCTGGTCCAGCAGCGTGTTCCGCCTCTTCCTGCGGCGCCGGCGCCGGCGGTCTCCCTTGGTCAGGCCCGTCTCCTCGTCGTCTTCCAGGCCATCGTTGCTCATGTCGTCGAGCTCGAGGTCGCTGTCGCTGGGCGACTCGGAGTCGGAGCGGTCAGCACCCGACGAGTCGTCCTCGCCTTCCTCGGCAATGTGGTCGGAGCGGCGGCGGCGATGTTTCTTGGGGCCCTTGGAGGGCGGGGGGATGGAGGCGCCGGCAAGGGAAGAGGAGCGGCGGCGTGCGTGGCTGTGTGCCCGCTCGTTGTCCATAATCGTGGGGATGTGCGGGTGCAGAACGGCGCCAATGTTGGCCGCGAGGGCGCCGGGCTGGCCGTCGTCGTCGCTGTCGAGGTCGGATAGGGAGCTGTCGGAGGGCAGCGAGGGCAGAGTACGCAAGGGAAACTCGTTGCCCGGGCTGCGCAGCGGTGCAGCGGGCGCGTTGTTCTGTGCAGCAAGCCAGCGAGAGACGGCCGGGTTGGAATGGGAATTGGAGCTGCTGGCTGCTGCATCATCTGCTGAAGTCATGCTGGCCATGGAGAGCGCCCCTGCTTTGGTCCTAGTAGCTGCCGCTAGCCTGCCTTGGTCCCGCTTGATCAAACTCTCCGCATGCTCCTCTGTGCATCAGGGGTTGGCGTCCCGGTCGAGGCTCGAGACCGATGCTTCATCCACGATGCGGTGAATCGTGACGCAGGGACAGTCGCAGAGTTGAGGAACCCTGTGCCGCCGTGCTGGTTTGGGTGCAGCCCGCTAGGCTCGCCGTCCCGCCCTCTGTTATCTTGCAATCTAACCAGAGGCGCAGAGCGCGAGACAGCGAATCGCGCCGCCGTGCCAAGGAAGCCACCATTGCACACGTGACACCACTCCACACCACTCCAGCACAGGGAATCAATCCATCACATGATGACAATTCTATGCCGATGATGCTGATGCTAAGCCGCCGGGGTATGCCAAGGAAACAGAGAACGGAGAACAAGGAAAACAACGACAACACGCGGGACAAGTGCACCAAAAATACCAACAAAGCCCTCCAGCCCAAGCCCAGACTCCCTCTATAACACAAACACATCTCGCTCCCGCGCACGCTATGCAGCCGGCGGCACAGCCGGCAGCGAAGGCATCTGCTCAATCTGGCGAATCAGAAAGCTCTTCTCGTCAATAAACTGCTCGTCGTCGGTACGGTCCTCGAGAAACGCTGGCAAAAACCGCAGCAGCTTCTCGCGATTGCTAATCAGAATCTTCTGCACCGCAAGCGACTTGTTTGGATTCGCCACAAACACCTGTGCCCTATTAGTTCTATAGACCACGATACTCTAGCCGCCGTACCTTGAACACGTGGAACCCCTCGTAGTTGATCATCTTCCTGTCGTCTCGCAGCAACTTCATGATGATCTTGAGATGCTCCCCTGAATCCACATACTGCGTCATGACATTGTAGTTCGCGCGGTCTAGCAGAATCTCACCCAGCAGCTTGATCGACTGGCGCTTGGTGACGTAGCTCTCCGACTGGATCAGCATGGTATTGTACTTTGTAAAAAACAAATCAAAGTTGGTTTGCAGATACGTAGCCACGAGCGCCTTGTGCTTAGTGAGGATGTCCTGTGTGCCCCGTCAGCCAAGTTCATATAAACACACAAACACCAAACGGTGAACCGGGCCCATACTCGAAACGTGTTGAATGCGTCGGCGCTGACTTCGAATGCGCCCTTGTCGATCCACTCGAAGAAGCGCCAGAGCACGCCCTGGCCCGACGACGGCAGGTCGGGATTCACGTTGGCGAGGTCGACGGGGGTGCCCTCCTCGTTGGGCTCGTCGTAGAGCAGCAGCGCGCAGATGGCGTCGTACTTGAGGGCCTCGCGCAGCACGCCGCCACACGGCATAGCGCTCTCTCGTCGATCATAGCCTCTGCACAGTGCGATGATGATCTCCGGGCGGAACGTGACGATGTGGTGCAGGACCTGTGGATCCGTATGTCCCTGCTGTTTGTAGCGGAAGGCCGTGGAAAAAACAACCTGTGCATCTTTCCTCGATTCGAACGGCAGTCGGTGGATGTTGGTGGCGAGCGTGTAGAGCAGGTCTTCGCCGATGATGGCGCTGAGATGCTCCAGCACCGATTCCGGAGAGACCTCCGTATCTATTGCTCGTCAGCCACACTGTACACCGACGCCCCCCTTACACATACCCGGCGTGCCCTGCAGTCTGATTTTCATCTGCTGCAGATCCTGCGCCAGCGCTTCTTCCACCTGTTTCCCATTAGCGATGCTCCACATGCGGGGCAGCCTCAGACCTTCGTATTCGGCTTGTTCTCTTCTGCCAGCCGGATCGTGAGCTCCCTCGTCTCGTGCGCGAGCTCCACTGGGCTCTTTTGCTTGTTGCGGCCCAGGCCCAGCCACGCCATGTTGAGCGAGAAGGGCGTTGAGCGGACGTCGAGGTGCGAAGTTGGGCTCGATGTGGGGGGCTGCAACTTGCAGCCAGGGCCAGACAACTCCTACTTAAACGGCGCCAGTATGCGAGTCATTGGGGGTGAATAATATGCTGGGGATGCGGGTGGTGTGGCGTGCGAGGCCTGTGCCTTTGTTTGTGCTGTGCTGTTGACTGTTGTGGTGGTGATGGCTACAAGGTAAGTATCCCTGCTGGTCTGCCGACGGTGCACTGTCGCTGCACGCTATGCAGGTCTAGCCAGTTGTCTACGCACAGTCGGTGAAGGATGGTGATCTTCGGAAAGATTTGCTTGCAGAGAGAAATGTGATGATTAATAGTTCACGGAATTTATTCAGTTTCTATTTGTTCTTCAGCTATGAATCGAGATACCCAGATGCCATAATATTGTCACGAAGCAAAGTACGGGTGCTTGAGAATCTAAGAAGATCAGTATTGCTCGCCAACAGCATCATGGAACCTACCTCTACTGCAGTTGTTCTTGCTCCGCTTTCATACCGAACGAGGCTGCCCACTAGATCGCGCTCCTCTGCCGAGAAGTTCGGCAATAGTGTAGACCAGTCCTGCACCGGATACTCGTGGAACTGTACCTTTCCCCAGTCTCTAAAACTCGCTGCCTCCTACTCAAATTAGCAATCAAACACTACCCTAGAGTCACTCACGTACCGGCCAAACTTCTAAAGTTGGCGTCCCAAGCTTCTTGAACACACTCTGAATGAGTGCCAAGTCACTTCCTAGCTCTCCAGAATCAAACAATGTTGCATGTTCTGGATCGAGTACTTCAGCAACAGTGCAGCCCGCGGCCCATAGGTCCAAACTGCAGCCATAACGCGTGTTACCGAACAGCAGCTCTGGCGGCCGGTAGCACGTTGTACCAACGTCTGTAATCTTCGCCCCGGCTGGTTCTGAACCGATCGTAGAGGGCGCCCATGCTATGCCGAAGTCGGCCAGGTAGGCTGGTCCGTCTAGGGATCGAAGGAGAATGTTAGATGGCTTGATGTCGCGATGGATGATGCCTTGGCGGTGTATGTAAGATAGTGCTGAGAACAAATCCTTTAGACAACTCTTTGCCTGCGCTTTGGAGAGCTTTTTGTTTTGAAGCAGATCGACCAAGTCGTGTCGCATAAACGGAAAGACAAGTACAAAGTGACTGCCTTCTGCTTGGAAAGTTTCGAGGAGCGGTACAACACGGTCAGAAGCAGCAATGGCCAGGATCTTGGCTTCTCGCTTCGAGTCGTGAGGCTGCTCCATGGTAGACGGCGTAGTCAATTTCAGAGCAACTACCTTGCTCCGTGACTCTGCTGGAAAATAGTTTCCATCATCCAAGGCGGGTGCTTTGTAAACTACAGAGAACAGGCCTTCGCGATAGTAGAGGGCATTTTGGTACTTGCCAATGGATCTCCCTCCCGGCGTTGGGACATACTCTTCGTCCTCTTCTTTGGGAAAGTCTACTTGGCGTGGTGCAAGAGTCTCTATCTTTTCCCCACACACTCGCTCATACTCCTCCTGAAACGGGTCAATCTCTTGCAGTGTATGGTGTGGAGCTATTTACAAGAGACTGCGCTTCTTCGTATATCCTGGCTTCGGCAAGGGTGGCTTCTACACGAGCATTGTTGGCTGAGATTGCTGGGTCCGATGTCTGGTATGCAGCCGAACTGTGCAGGGTTAAAGTTAGAAATGTCGACTAATTTTTCACGGCAAGACAAGAACCTTGGTTCACATGCAAATTGACGCAAGGTCGACGAAATGAGAGGCCTGTTCTCGCAAGGTAGTCCCTGCACGCATAGGATCAATCTACTTGCATTTTGGTGACGGTTGTCAGTCGCGTGGAGAAATCGAGGCGCGCACGCCAGCTCAGAGAGGCCATGTGGAGGTCACGGTGTGTGTGAGGTGAGGTTCAAGCGAGCAATCCGACGAACGGCCGGGTAGCGAACTGCATCGACACCATGTGTATCGTGGTTGACGCGATGCCTAGGCCAGGTTCGCGGTCCAAGGCCGGAGATGGTAGGTGATCTCGTGACTAGACACGTGTATCCAAGCATGGTGGTTGTGGTAGGTTGAGCCAGCAACAGCGTGGTAACGCACCTTGTACATTCCTATCCCGCACCATCATGCTACCCTACCCGACCATTTATTATTAGTCTAGCAGGATACCCCAACACTGGTGCTGGCGGCTTGATGTCCCGCGGCCTTGATATCGGAGTCGCATGCTATGCACTGCTGGGCGACCTGCACTGAACCCTTACGTCAGTCGCGCTAACTCGAAGAGGAGTTGGTGGATGCTTCAGCGTGCCAGCGTGCTCGTCCTGACAGCTGCCCGATACATTGACGAGCTCGCGGACCCTCATTTCTATGTAAATATAGCAAGTAGCTTACCGCGGCTGTGTGCCTTTTGTCTGCCATCGTGCCATGGAGCTCCAACGTAAAGAATACCCGGCATTGCTCGTGAGCTGTCCCAAGCCATTCCACCAGCTTCCGCTCACCTTGCTGTAGACGTCCCTGTCGCCCCCGCAGGCCGTGAATGTGGTCAATGACCGCATGAACCATGTGGACCGGGTGAACATGCAAATCGCAGACTGGCTGCAGGTACGTGGCTCTGGGGCGCCACGGCTTCGTGTGTACTCACGCATCATGGGGTAGGAACGGCGCCGCGTCGAAGAGCTGTACGTCCAGGGCCTGCGCAAGCTGGCCAACAGACACCCGCCAGATGAAGGCTCAGACCTGGGGTAACCGCCCGACCTGTCCCCTCTCCGGCGCATATCTGACATAGCCCACCCAGCATCTTTTCTACGCCATGGCAGAAGATTGTCGGCGCGACCGAGACCGTCGCCCAGTCGCACGAGCACCTGGCACGCAAGATCGAAGCCGACGTCGAGCGGCCGTTGCGCGAGTACTACCGCGCCAACCGCGAGATCCAGGCCATGGCCAACATCTCGGGCAACCTGGCTGCGACGGCCAAGGAAATCGAGGCGGCGCAGAAGAAGATGATTAAGCTTAAGGACAAGGGCGCAAAGGCAAAGGCCTCGTCCGTCGCCGAGGCCGCACAAGAGGTGGAGAAGGGCGAGCTGTCATGGGACTCGTCCGCGCCTTACGTATTCGAACAGCTGCAGGCCATTGACGAATCCAGGCTCAACCACCTGCGCGACGTCCTCACCCAGTTCCAGACCCACGAGGTCGACCAGGTCAGCCGAAGCCGGACTACCGCCGAGGAGACGCTCAATGTCATGCTCAACATTGAAACCGCCGACGAGATCCAGATGTGGGCGCTGCGCATGCGGAGCGGAGACCTGCCGCCCGTCGCACGAAAGATGAGTAACACGGGAACACCCTCCAGGAGCCTTGCTCCGCCTCCAATGTCTCCGGGCCACGGCCAGGCAGACGACAACAGGAGCCAGAAGAGCGGTTCTGGTATGTAAACCGCCGACCGTCCCCGCCCACGTAAGTTGGCTGACAGTCGCAGTGAAAGAGAAGCACAGCTCGAATCCTCTTAAGCGTTTTGGTACCGTGCTGGGCCGCCGCCGACAGAGCGTGCATCCTTATGGCCGTGCCTCGTCTCCTGAACGAAAATCTTCGTCGAACCTGGGTTCGGCCTTTGGTGGTTTTGGCAAGGGCAAGGCGAAAGACCGTGACGCTCTAGCTGCTGCAGATCGCCCAACGTCGCCTTTGAGGAATGTTGCACAAACCTCCCGCTCGCCTGAACCACCAGAATCCCCCAATCACACACGACTTCCGAGCATAGACACTCCAAACGGAACCACCGAGGTCACCCACGGGACGGGCTCCACAGCAGCCAACGGCACTATGCAGGACTCGATTCCCGAGTTGATAGAGCCGTTATCACCCCCTGTGGTCGAAGAAACAAAGGCCAAAGTATGTGAATCAGCTTGGCCTAACTACGACGCTGACACAGACAGCCTGAAAAGGATGCCGAGGGCTTCTCTGTCCCTCCATCGACCATCGATGCCATTACAGAAGCCGAGCGGGAGGCAGGATTGTAAGGCGGACCACGACTCTGCTCAACCTTGACTAATTGTGCACAGAAGTCAACCCGATAGCAGTCCAGCTCCTCAGTTTAAACTTGACATTAGAAACGCCCCCATCCAGGAAGAAGAGGGCGATGTCGATGCAGCATTGGCAAACATGGTCAATACCCTGCGTGCGGTAAGTGCAAGTTCTCATGACCGGTGTGGTGACTAACGCGCCAACAGCAAGCCGCGCCACCAAAGCGCTCTTCAACGCTTCGCGGCCGCCGTGATGTGCGTAATACTATTTTTGTGCTGAATCCTGCTGCGCCAGAACTGCAAAGTATAGGCGAAGCACCTCCACTGCCATCAGCGGGTTCCGGTTCTACAGAGCCCAGGTTTCCTACACCCATACCCCCTGCTTCACCAGCATTTAAACCGCCCCATCGGTCACTACTGTCGGACGACCATGCGGCATCCGACACGCAGTCTATACGGTCGGGCCGATCATTAAGTAGCTCCGCTAGCACCACAATTAAGCATCCGGACCTGCATGAGCCTGGGCTCAATGCATCATTAGTAGAGAGCGTCAGTGCATGGTTCGAGCAGGGCAACGTCACCAAAGCTATGGTCATTGGCCAGGTTGCGCTGGCCTTCAATCCCATCGACTTGTCTGCCGGCCCATTCGGTACTGAGAGCGTGCGACTGGATAATTTTCCTGTACTGGAAAAGGTTGCCCCGAACCCAGCCTTCATCGAACAGGCAACCGACAGCCCAGGGAACTACACTGTAGACCTCGCGAAGATTACCAAGACCTCGGTTGCATTTCACTACCAGCTGCACATCGAAAACGACAACATCGCCTCCCTCCCACCCCTTATCCTATCACCACTATGGAAAGCCGAACCAACCCAAGTATCTGCCATTCTCCACTATTCCCTTAACCCCAAATTCAGCCTTGGAGATGCGACAAGTGTCACGATTCGAAACCTCATCCTAATTATGCGCCTTGAACCCGGCTCTAAAGCCACGACCTGTCAGTCCAAGCCTTCAGGCACTTTCTCGCGCGACAAAAGTCTTATGTACTGGCGCCTCGGCGACGTCACCATGTCCAAGGATCAAGCCGCGCAAACCATCCGCGTGCGCTTCTTCACCGAAACCGAAGCCAAACCCGGCAACGTCGAAGCGCGCTGGGAAATCAGCGGCGATCAGACATCGACGCTAGGAAGTGGTCTTGGCGTGAGTATGAGTGCGCCATTGAACGAGGCAAAGGATAGCGACGCAGATCCATTTGCTGATGCGGATGAGAATGTGCCGGCTAGTCCGGCAATTGGATGGAGGCCTGTGGCGACAGTGAAGCGCATAACGAGCGGGACGTATATTGGTGTGTGAGCCTTGCAGACAGGGAGAGAGAAATGGGCGTGTTGTAGTAATTTAGCGAAATGTTGGAAAGAGTGATATTGACGATTAGCGTTGCTGCACGTAGGTTAGCGGATTTGTAGATAATAGAGCTGGTAGTTCATATTCAAGACTAGGACGCTGGTAGTGTGTATTACGAGTAGACTAGTGCTCTGCTCGTACAATAGACTCATTACTGTTGTAGCGTAATCTCAGCCTCTTGCTGCAAACCATATGTGTGGCAGGGAATCCCAGATTCGCAGCACAATAATTGCGCGTGGCAATCGATCGCGATGATGTGCGGATGGGCATTTGTGAGGCTCTGCGGCTAACCGCATTGGGATAATATGGCAAAGACAAGCCAGCCAATGGCGAGGCGACAATAGAAACGCTACTGCCTCATGGTGCTGGTGCGGGCGGCAGAATGCGTGACAAGCTGTCGGCGCATGGGCATGGCGTGTTGAAACGTGTGTCATGAACATGTTGTTCGGAGCGGGTTGTGGTGGCTGGTATTTGGCCGAGCGCTGAGATTACCAGGGCAGACGACGTCATCGCCACGGCGAAGGGGCCTGACCGGTTGAAGAAATTGAAGCGGTCCGCTGCGTCTGCATTTTGGAGCGGTGCAAGTGCATCCATGTGCGCTTGGAATCCCGCGCTGGAACCTGCCATCCCCCTGGCCCAGAGCGGCTGTTCATTTCGACAGCCTCAGTTTCCTTCACCGTGATAGTGCAGCCGCTGGAGTTGTGGTGCGGTCGACACCCCATCCCCAGTGCTGCGACCGTCGCACTGTGCTCGTCCCTTTTAGTTGCCCCTACGTCATATCCCGTCTGCGCTCCAACCCTCTGCTCGCCCCAGGCCAGCGTATGCTTCTCGACGCCGAGCCAGTTGATACTATGCAGAAATGACCCTGACACTACAACCCTCATCGACCACCGCGAGGGCCACAATCGACACCGCCTCAGCCCGGCCGCCGCTGCAGCGAGTCTCGGCGAACAGCACCCTATCCTCGTCCCAGGCTTCGCTGGACTCGCTGGCCGACCCGGAGCCGGCCACTGACCAGGACGACGAGACTTCTGCCACGGACACGACCGATGTGAGCGACAGCGAAGCCGCCTCCCATGGCGGCCAGGGCCACGACGCTGCGGAAAAAGACGCCCTGGGTGGCGCGCCCCAGGGAAAGACTTCGCCAGACGAGTTGGAAATCGAGCGCCTGCGAGCCCTCCAGCTGCAGGTGCTGCAAAAACAGCAGCGAGCGCGCATGCGCACCCTGCAGAACACCCTGACCGGCGCTGGCTTCAATGCTCGACGAGTCTTGCCAATCAAGGAAGAGCCCTCGGCCGCCATGTCGCCCACGCTGGAAGGAGCCTTCAACAGCCCAAGCCCTCTGCCCACGGCCTCTACAGAGTCTACAGAGTCGGCTCGCACCATCCGTGGAAGCGTGCTACCGACACCGGCGGGCCACTATCCGCTCAAGACGCCATCCTACCCCTTCCCCACTGTCCCAGGCACGCCGAGATGGGCTCACCAGCCTTTTACTAGTCTGTCGCCTACCGTGTCTGCCATCTATTCGAGGGAGTACATGGCGTCTTCGGAGAGGATCACATCAGAAACTAGTACGCCTGCCGCATCCGGTACACCTTTCGCGCCCGGGAGAGCTCATGCACTCAATGAAGGCGAGGATCCCCGTTTTCCCAGCCCAAGTCTGTATGACTTAGTTCTGCGTCTGGGTGCAGAGCCAGGGCTCGCTGCATGGTGGACCACCGTGACTGCTATTATGCGTGACCATTACGGCGTGGAACGAGCCACGTTGGCGGTGCCTGCAGATGCATCTGATGTTGAAAATGTACCCTGGGGCCAGAAGGCCACATTTGTTGCTACCGTTGACGACGGCTGTCCTCGTGCAGCGACCTACCAAGACGCTCAAAATCAACAGAGCCACCCACTCACAGAAGCAACAGACTCACCATCCATCTCGCGGCCATCAGAAAGAAGGCCCAAACTCTTCTCGCACCATTCTTTTGCTGGCCACGAACGCCAGAAGCAAGACATCTATGCCGAAAGCCCGACGCCGTCGCCACCCACCCGACCCAGAGGCCCATCAAGAGCAGCTAGCCATGTTGCCCAAAGTACTATCAAACCGGACCATCCATTGAGGCAAGTATCGCAGGCGAATTTCGACGGCACTTCAAATCCGTTTCCTAGGGCCTTCTCCACTCGCGAATCGACCTTTAGTGACCCTGACTTTTCAAGTATAGGTGGCGAGCCAACGATGCCGCCACTTGCTGTGTTTAACGTCCTTCGTGCGCTCGACGATGAACCAGATGCTTTGATCGACAACACCGGTATCAACAGAGTACTCGAGAAAGGGCGCTTGGTGACACTGACGCGAGATTATTCGACATCCGTATCAAATTCGAGTGAGGACATTGCTGATAGCAGTAAAAAGGAACAGCAGAAGCCATCGTCAGTACAAGATGCTGCTATTGGCCAGGAACGCCATCCTGGGACAGGCCGTGCCCATAATAACCTCTCGACAGGGGATGTTCGATTACGCCCTCGGTACGAGGAGTATGAGCAGTATCCGAGTTCGCCGTGGGCGCAATCACCTGCTCCATCGCCCGCCATACAAAATGATTCAGAGTCAAATCCGTTCTTTTCCGCCTCGGGGATCGATGAGGAAACGTTCAATCCGGCGCACTCACCGCAAGACTACACACAATATGGGTTGGTAGAAGCAATCGGCGTTGACAAAGCCAGCACAGTCACACATATTCCACTTGTTCATCTCACCTTGTCACAAACCATGCATGCGGCCGATACGGGTATGCCATCACAAAAACCGTCACTGTCACGAAGACCGTCTGAACAGTCAACTCAGAGCAGTACGCCGACATCACAGGATTTTGTCCGCAAAGCGCCAATTGCGATTCTCTCGATACTGTCGTCTATTGTGCCGTATCCTCGCAATCTCACTAATTCTTTGAAGCATCTGGGACCTCACCTCGCGACGTCATTTTCCAACGCATGGCAGTTCACTAATGCCCAGATACAGGTGGCGTCGATAAGACAGCGTCGGATCGCAGCCAGTACCAGTGGTAGCTTTTCCCTCGGCGCAGAACAGGGAAGTCTTGATGACTTGATACATTTCGACATTGATACCATGTCGACTTCGGCTGCTGGTAGCGTTACTAGTCCTTCTGACTACTCTGGACGGTCACGAAACAGTCCAGGTGGGTCAGTTACCGGTACTCCTGGATGGGATGCTGGGTCTCTAGGCTTCTTGAATAAATTCTCCGTGACCGGCACGCCTGGCCATCTCACCGGAAGCGAGGCCGTGGAAGGGTATTTCGACGCGAGGAAGAAGACAGCTCGTGTGGCACAACCATCTACTGCTAACCAGGACCATCCTATTCGGAGATTGGAGAAACGGCAAGGCAAACGAGTCAGTGTGAACCCAGTCGCGGAAAGCAATGACGGTGAAGGGACTCCTCGTAGCGAATCAACAGCCAAAGAAGACCCCCTGAGCACGCGCCGAGACCAATCGCAGGGCATGTCTATTCGTGGCCATTCGCTTTTACATTCGTACGGAGCTGACTTTACCTCGTCTTTTCAATCGCTACCAGCAGCAACGACGCCGGGGGGTCGTGCTCCGCCTACGCCTGGTCACGGGAGGAGAGGATCCATTGCCGAAACGCTGGAAATGCCTCCCCCATCTGAGAGTCTCTTACGCACAATTATCGACTCACTCCCTGTACAAATTTTTACTGCAGCACCAAGTACTGGTGCAATCACGTGGGTGAATTCCAAGTTTCTCATTTATCGTGGCCAAGATAGCCGCCAGGTGTTGCAGGATCCGTGGGAGGCCATTCATCCAGAAGATCAGAAATTGTATCTGGAACAATGGAACAAGTCCTTACGTACTGGGCAACAACTCCAGCAGAAAGTTCGTCTGCAACGGTTCGATAAATGCTACAGATGGTTTTATGTACGAGTGGCGCCACTGAAAAACAAGCGCCAACAGATTGTCCACTGGATCGGGACAAATATGGATTTCCACGAGCAGCATCTCGCGGAACTCAATTCTGCTAAGCAGCAGGAAACGGCCGCATCGGAAGCCAAATATAGGGCGCTGGCAAATTCCAGTCCTCAGATCGTCTTCGTGGTGTCGAATAAGCGAGGACTGACATTTTGCAATTCCCAGTGGATTACCTTTTCGGGCCAATCCGAGACACAGGCACTTGCTAATGGTTTTTTGGAACATGTTCATCCGGATGATATTGTCAAGTGTAGGATTCCAGAACTTAATGAGGATGGTATTACGAATGTGCCGACCACGTTGCCTGCAGATGAGGGCCAGCAGTCGTCGTCATCAGCGTCTGATAGCTCGTCAGAAACTGGGAGAACGGTAACAAGTCCAGAGGGGTTATCACCGGACAGGATGGATCTCCCCCAGGCCAAGTTGTCCAAGCTGGCAAGCACCGGGATTCTCCGAGTTACCAAGGATGCGCATGGTCGTTCCTCGTACTCTACTGAAGTCAGGCTCCGCAACAAAGATGACGATTACAGGTGGCATCTTGTGCGCATACTACTGGAGAAGGCGCTCCGCGAAGACAACAATGAAGAAACGTGGTACGGTACTGCGACGGACATCAACGATCACAAACTCCTGGAGCAGACGTTGAAGGAAACGATGGATGCCAAATCCAGGTTCCTGAGCAATATGTCACACGAGATCAGGACGCCGCTGAACGGCATCTCGGGCATGGTCAATTTCCTCTTGGACAGCGTTTTGAATGCCGAGCAGTTGGAACACGTTAATATTATCAAATCGAGCACGGATAGCTTACTCAATCTCATCAATGACATTCTCGATTTATCCAAGGTTGAAGCCGGCATGATCAAGCTATCCATGGAATGGATGCATATACCCTCGCTACTAGAGGAGGTGAATGACTTGAGCATGGGTCTTGCAATTCAGAAAGGGCTTGAGCTGAATTACCTTGTGGATGAAGGTGTTCCGTCCATGGTGAAGGGTGATAAATTCCGAATACGGCAGGTTCTTCTCAACGTTGTTGGCAACGCCATCAAATTCACGTCTAAGGGCGAAATATTCGTGCGTTGCAAGGTACAGCCACCAGAGCGCTCTGGACCTCTGGAGGATAACGAGACAGTGGTTCGATTCGAAGTGATCGACACGGGGCGAGGCTTTAATGAACAAGAAGCGAAGCATCTCTTCAAGCGATTCAGCCAGATTGACGCTAGCAGTACGCGACAGCATGGTGGCACGGGTCTCGGACTGGCGATATCGATGCAGTTTGTTGAGTTGCATGGAGGGAAAATGGACGCCCGGAGTGTGCCGAATAAGGGCTCTACATTCTACTTTTCGATCAAGTTTGGTCTTCCTACGGCGGAAGATCACCCGCCTCCTCAAGCATCGGCGCCGGGAACACCTGCTATGGAGCCGACTACTGTTGGTCCACCACTGACGCCACAGGCTTTACATCCTACGTTATCACAGAGAATCGTGCATCCACAGATTGCTGCATATGCACAGCTCAAGCGCGTTTCGAGCGTGTCGTCTGAGCGAAGTGAAACCGTCAAGAGCCCGACTTCGAGCTTGTCGGCTTCGGAACGCTCGCATATCTCGCCGTCGCTTTCGTCTGGCAGCTCTGACCATTCCCTCACGAGTTCTGCGTTGACTGGGAAGTCTAGTTTGCGGTCTGAGCGATCGTCTGTGTCGTCGTTCCTGCGAGAGACGAGTCTTGTCTCAGATGCGGACATGAATCTTGCGCTTCCTACAAAACGTAGTGATGATCGAGACAGCTCTGCCGATTCTGCTGCGTCATCTGCAACGATCCACGCATCTGATCCGCACCAAAGCCTTTCACCGCTTGGTGGCGCTTTGCGGCCACCCATGTACTCCATACTAGTTATTTGCCCGTTGATTCATAGCAAAGAGGCGACGATTCGGCACATCAAGAATACGCTTCCTCAGGGCATTCCGCATCAGATCACAGGTCAGAGCAACATCATCGAAGCGCAGAAGATGATTGGTGGCCATCATCCTGTACTCTTTACGCATGTCGTGCTTGTCCTGCACGACACTGCCGAAGTGCATGCCATCATGGACCAGATACTCAGCTCCACGACACATGGCAATACCTCCATCGTAGTGGTGTCTGACCCATCGCAGAAAAAGGAACTCATCAAAGAAGCGCCTGCATACGACTATGAACAGCTTTACATTGATCGACGGTTGCAATTCATCTATCGACCCCTGAAACCCTCTAAATTCGCGGTGATTTTCGATCCCCAGAAGGAACGCGAGTCGAGCACCGATCGCAACCAGGACTCGGCGCAGCAGGTGGTTGTAAGTCAGAAGTTGGTGTTTGAGGAGTTGAAACGGAGGGTTGGGGGTAAGGGGCTTAAGGTGTTGCTTGTCGAGGATAACAAGATCAACCAGATGGTATGGTGTTTGCCGACAATGAAGATGCGCCGTACTAATGCACAACAGGTGCTTCTAAAATATCTCGCCAAAATTGACGTCGAGACTGAGACAGTCATGGACGGCGTCCAATGCACCGACACCGTCTTCGCCAAACCACCGGGTTACTACTCCATCATCCTCGTATGCCCCCCCCCCCACTTCCCCGTAATTCTCTGTAACGCTAACAATTGTCAGTGCGACCTCCACATGCCCAACAAAGACGGCTACCAAGCCTGCAAGGACATCCGGCGTTGGGAGAAGAAGCACGGATACCGCCGCCACCCCATCATCGCGCTGTCCGCCAACGTCCTCGGCGACGTGTATGCCAAGTGCGCGGAGGCAGGCTTTAATTCGTACGTCACTAAGCCCGTGGAGTTCAAGCAGCTGTCAATGGTCATGACCAAGTTTCTGGATCCGAGCGATCCATCGCGTTTGCCGGACCTCATGAAGATAAAGAAATAAAGGGCAGGGGGGTTTTTCCAAGCTATGCAATAATTTTTGGGTTCGGTGCATTAGCGAATGGCGCTTTGATTTCGATGTGCTGGTACGGTATGGTATGGAATGGATTGGGAAGGTTTGCTACAGGGAGGCAATTCCCCGCGAGTGTGGCGTGCCTTTGTTTGGATGCGTATGGGGAGGGGGTATGGCATTTGACGGCGCATCAGCAACGTTTTTCGCACATTCATGCATTACGATAGCCCCAAACGCAATGTACGATAGCAAGTTAGTCGACGAGAATTCAGTCACGTCTAAATATTCGCACTTCCATGATGTCCGTCCCCGCGCTATGTCGTGCTCCACCCCCGGCCCATATCCCTGTCTCCTCTTACTACGAAACCCGTCTGATTGGCCGCCTGTCGTAGTGTCGTCATACGTCGATGACCGGTATATACAACGTTCTCGATGTCCGATATCCCCTCCTCCCCGTCCCGTTTCTTCTTCTTCCCCTTCTTCTTCTTCTCCTCCTCCTCCTTCTTCTTCTTCGCCAACAATGGCGTCTGCGAACGGTATTCCTGCCGGCGTGCTCAGCGAGGAAGAGCCTCTCCTGGGGGACCGCGGCGACGCAAGTCAGGAAGCGGGCGCGCCGCTGTATTATAATTTGTGGCTTGGTATGTAGGCGTAGAACGGAGGGATAAATGGGGGGCTGATGTGAGTAGGTACGGCGCCGCTGGCCCAGGCCGGCATCTGGATTCTCGCCGGCATCGTGTGGGGCGCGATTTGGTCGCGCGAGTTGATTTTCTTTTCGGCGCACCCGGTACGTTTGTCCATATGATGACATATATAGCCAAGATCTTGGTTTGCTGACGTAGTCTAGCTGCTCAACTCGGTATGTCTGGCGTAGGATGGATCGCTGCGTTTTGGGCTGATGTGTGTCGACTAGACGGGCCTCCTCCTCGCCCTCCAAGCAACCCTCATCCTGCAGCCTACACACACTGCTGCACAGAAACGCGCGGGCACGGTCGCGCACTTTATTCTGCACGCGCTGGGCGCAACAGCGCTGACAGCCGGGCTTATCATCATTCAGCTCAACAAGGCTGGGCCGGGCCACGAGCATTTCGAATCCGCGCATGCGCGCCTCGGCCTACTGTTCTATGTGCTGATCTATGTGCAGGCGCTCGTGGGCTTCTCGCAGTACTACGTGCCGCAGGTGTTTGGCGGCGTGGAGCGCGCCAAGGCTGTGTATAAGTATCATCGGGCGGCGGGTTATGGGATTATTGCGGTGGGGCTGGCAACGGTTTCGGCGGCGAGTTGGACGACGTATAGTTTGACTGTGGCGCATTTGCAGCATTGGGCTGTGATTGTGGCGAGTGTGTTGGTGGTTGTTGGGGTGGTGCCGAGGGTGAGGTTGAGTAAGTTTGGGATTCATAGGGGGGAGAGGTTGTGAGGTTTGAAGGTTGCGAGGTTTGAAGGTTGCGAGGTTTGAAGGTTGTGAGGTTTGAAGGTTGTGACGGTGAAAGTCGAAAAAGGTAAATACACATCCCACAAAGCCTGGCATGGCATAGCAAGGCGTGATAGGTAGTGACGTATTAGTCTATGGTAAATTAAACTGGCTTTTCTATAGTAAACAGAATGGGTATCGACTTGACCGCAATGCCATGCAAATGCAAATGCAAATTCCACTCTCAATCCATCTCCTCACAGTAACACCGCCAAAACCCCAATTATCCCCCCAGCAACACCCACTATCGCCCCCGCCGCTACACCCACTGCACCTCCCTTCGCAGACCCAATAACCCCCGCCCCCGTCGCCGTCGGCACAATCCCCCCAGCACCCCCCGCCGACACCCCCCCATTCTGCACAATCGCACTCGCATCCCTCGTCCTACTCCTAGTCGTACTCTTGGGCGGCTCACTCGTCGCGCTCGCACTGACACCAACACTCGTTGCGCTCGCGCCACACACCCAATGGCTCATGGTGCCCTCGGGGATCTTGGCATACATGTTGATGCAGAAGGGCGCGGACGAGGCGGTGCACGCGATGGCCAGCGGGTCGTTGACGCAGGACGAGTCGTCCAGGCATTTTGATATCGAGGCCGAGTTGATGCAGCGCGTTACGACTTCGCAGCTGGAACTCGCGCCGGATTTGCAGCAGCCGAACCAGCTCTGCGAGGTGTTGTAGATGCAGGATGCGCCGGCTGTGCAGGAGAGGGGGAAGTCTGGTGGATGTTAGTGTTGGTATTAATAGGTGTGGGGACGGTGCGATGAAGGAGTGTGTTGGTGGGCTTGGTGTTGGGGGCCTTGATGGTTGGGGGCCAAATTGGGGGGATTGGGGGTGACATACCTGGATCACTATCGAGATATCCGCAGATGGCTGGATTTGAGGGTTTTTGTTGCCGGCGGAAGAGCTCTGGGAGGTCTTGCATGTCGTTTGTGGGTTTTGGTGAGAAGCCTGTGAGGGCGGCGTAGACGAGGTCGGTGACGGGTGTGGGAAGGGGGCCATCGAAGGCCAGGCCGTATGCCGTTGAGCTAATCGCGAGGAGAGTTGCGACCTTCATTGTGGAGTTGATTGTATGTGTGGATTCAAAAAGTCTGGAGTCGATATGTTGCGTATTCGCTATGTTTCACCCAAGTATACAAGTAATTTTATCCCCTTGCTCTTGAACCAGGGTCAACCGCTCCAATATTATAGACGCAGAATAGTAAGCTAGATGAACAATAAAGAGAAAAATGAACGACGAGAAAACGCTACAAAGCGGCTGGAACCCAAACTCCAAGAACGACCAGACTTTTCGGGGCCTCGCACGTTTTGTGCCTCAGCCCATGACATCTCTCTCCGGGGCCCATGTGGATTGTTTGGGATGTGGGCACCTTTTCTGGGTTCATAGCGCAATGCTTAGCATCAGCCGAGCGTATGCCGGGGCCTGTGTGGCTTCATCGCGTGCTGCTACCTGCTCCGGCGCGTTTATACACGTGAGCTTCAGGTGGCCGGACGGCGGTTTGGCGGCGCCATGGTGCACGCTTGGAGGCCACAAAGGGCCGAGCGGAAGCTTGAATGAGGATGTGCAAGTTTGGTGCAGTTTGAAGTCTGCGAGGCGATCAGGGTCTTTGCGCTGTCGCAGGGGGCCTGAAGCGAAAAGGGACAATGGGCGATCAGCCGCTTTGCTGGATGACAGGAGCACGCGTCGAATCTGCTTTGCGCATGAGGATTGCTGCTGTGCGATTTGGAACCCGGGATCCGGTCAGTTGCCGTTTCTGGTGGTTGCAGTTTCGTGCAGGCAATAGTGCTGGTGGGGATGCTCTGGACGGGGCGGAGCTGAGACGAAAGCCACGCAAGCCTCTCCACGGCATTCCCGACTCCCTGGAAGCCGCGCCACAAGGCACACTAGATGACTGCAGGAGCCAAAGAGGCTTGGATGCCCACCTTTATGCAGGAAGAGGTCGAGGCTAAGGGGAAACGCAGGTCGAGATCTCGAGTACAGATCAAGGCCGAGGTCTTCAGTTCGTATTCGCGTGGTCTTGAGACCCCCGTGGTGAAGAAAACGGAGTGAACTCTTGGTAGGAGCGATACGACGCGCACCTGTTGTCAACCTCGCTGTGGATCTTGACAATGGATCCGACACAAGCCCGTCGCACGGCGACTCGAGCGGTGACTCGGGGCGGCATCGCTGCACGTGGTTAGTTCGCATCGTGCTCGCTTGTTAGAGCCCTGCACTCATCGCTTACTCACCACCACGCTTAGAGGAATTCGTTATCACCAACATGGGCAAATGCCAAAAATAAAAATACCTGTCCACCGTCGGCTACTTCCTCAGCTTTGTCTGTACATTCCCGGCCTTGTAAAATGCTTACTCACCAGACGAAGGATTCCGGGGCCGAATGAGGCTTCATTCTCTGTCGACATGTTCAGTTTGCAAGACCGAGTGTCCATAGGAAAGTATAAATCGATATATGCCAGTGTCTGAATTATTGCAATATCAAACCACGCCTCTACTCCTTAATTCCATCGGCACCAACTCATCATGTCGTTCTCTCTCATCATTCCCTCAGCCCTCTTCCTACTCGCCATCACCTCCGCCGCACCCCTCACCACCCCCGCCCTAACCCCCGGTCTATCATCCATCCCCTCCCCAGACGGATCTCTCCTTGCGAACCGCGCCACCTGCGCCCCCGGCGGCCTCTTCGACCTCAGCATCTTCACCCTGCAACTCCCCACAGGCAGCGACGGCAAAGTCGACCAAATCTCGTCCTCCAAGCTCGCCGGCTGCAACGGCTGGCAAAGCAAAGACTACTTTTACCTCGATAACAACGCCCTCGTTACCAAGGTCCCCAGCCGCTCCTCCTGCGTCACAACCCCCAACAGCAAACACTGCCGCACTGAGCTGCGTGAATCTAAGCCCAACTCATGGGACCCCAAGCGCGGGACCAACGCACTCAAAGTCCGGCTTGCCGTTCCCAAACCCGATGACAGCCAGTACGGCACCGTCGTCGGCCAGATCAAGGTCGACGACAGCATCTCCAAGAAGCCGGTCGCCGAGCTGTTCTATGCGCGCGACGGCACGCTCACCTTGGGCGTCAGCCAGGTGCCTGATGTGAGCAGCTTGAAGATGACCAAGGTGGGGCACGTCAATGTCGGCGCAACGTTTGAGTACGAGTTGAAGTACCAGGGGGGTAAGCTCAGTGTTACGATTGGCGGCAAGGAGCAGGTTTTGGGAACGGGCAGCTTGAATAGTCCAAAGAGTTATTTCAAGGTCGGGAATTATAATCAGGGCGAGAGTCCGAGTGAGGTGCGGTTTTATAGTATTAGCGTTAGGCATGGATAGATTAAGTAGGCGGAGGTGGGGTGTTTTTGGACAGGTGGGCACTGGTTAGAAGGAATTTTGGTACATATTGGATGTTCTGTAGAATAGGAGTTTTTTTTTAAGTTATTTATGCATAGCGTGTTCTTGTCTGATTTTAAATGTGATCTTAGTCGCAAACCTAAACTTTATTCTATATTACTTATCGTTCTGATTAGAAATAGATCTTAGTCAAGGTAGAGCTTTCTGCATGCGTCGAGTGATTTAATCTACGAAGTTGTTGATAACAACAATTGATTCTATAAATATTAATGAATACCTTAATTGCTTTAATTCTCTTAATAGATATCTTGTTTGCTTTAAGTTAGTCTAAGAAAAGCCTAGTTTATTAGATTTTTTTTTTTTGAAATATATTTAACTAGTAATCGCTATTTTAAAGATTCTTATTCTGTTTCCTCTAAATAGCTTTTCTTAGTTGCTGTATTTTTTTCTTATATTATTCTACAGCATATTATCTATTGTATGCAACGAGCATTTATACTAGGAGAGCGGCTTTCCTATCTTTGCTAGTTAACTAAGAGCTAGCGCCTAGAATAGTTATTATCTAAACTTAAGCCCTCTATTTATTAAAGATGTACAATACTAAGAATAGTACATTATATTTGCGTATATAAGTATTTTACAAGGTTTACAAAAGGAATAGAAAAGAATAAATAACTATTTAAGCTTTATAGGCTATTTTAGATATAGAGAGAAAAACGCAGCTAATAATAATATTTGCTTATCTAACTAGTTACTAGGTCGTAGATATAATGCACTTACAACAACAACAACAACTACTACTACTACTACTACTACTACTACTACTACTACTACTACTTACTTATAGTATCTCTAAGTAAATTAGATTCTATATAAACGTCTTATATAAAGTCTACGTTTGTTTAGCCTATATTATTTATTAGATTAGCTTCTATACCTTTACGTAATATATCTAATAGAGCATCTATATAATTAGGGGAAAGTAGCACTTATTAAATATCTTAGGGAGCGTTGTTACTAGGACTAAACTACAACGAACTTTTAATTTGTAGGAGGGATTAAAACTTTACCCTATTACTAGACAGCGCGTTATTTGTAAGAGTAGGATATAAGCATTGTATTTATTTTTGTAGTAAAGGTTAAATAACTATATTTTGTTCTATAATACGCTCTAATAGGCTCTTAACTACGTTCTCTAGGTTACTAATCCTGTTCTTAAATCTCTACTCTTATACCTAATTCTTCTAGCTTTTCTCTTGTTCTAGTTTAAACTTTAGTGTACTTATATATTTTTCCTTAGCTTAAATATCTCGCTAATAAATAGTAGTAGAGCTAGATATCTAATTACCTAGGTTAATAGATAAAGGAAATATAAGTAGTAAGTAGCTACTACCTTGTATAGTATTGTAATCTATTAAGAGCGCGTTATTAACTAGTATGTAATTACTACTATTATATAACTATATTAATAAATCTCTTACTCTAGTTATTAGTACTTTACTTAAGTTATTAGAGGTACTTTCTAATAAGTAGTTTATATCTTGTTTGTTATTACTTGTATAACTAGTATCTTGTAAGAGTATACTAGAATCTAAAGATAGCCTATTAGTTAACTATAAAAGCTCTAAGAGAGGAGATATAGAGTTTTAGGTTTTGTATATAGGTATATACTTCTTGTTAGAAGCTTAAGAGAATATATCCTTAATTATATTCTAAAGTATTAGCCGAAAGCAACTTACTAGCTCTTAAGTAAGCCCCTAAGTTATAGCCTATTAATCTAGGGATTCTATAGCGGCTAGTACTATAATATTACTATAGTCTAAAGTTTAAAAAGTAAGCCTAGTTTTTTATAGTATAGTAAATATTACTATAGCTTATATAGGTTCTTAGGTAGTAGTTACAAAGATATAGTTATAAAAATAATACTATAAATTTACTTCTAGCCCTTAAAATAATTTCCCCTAAGCCTATAGTTTATAATTTCCCTCTCCTAATTAGGCGTAATATATTTATACAAGTTCTTCTTACATATAATAATAACTTCTTCTTATAAGTACTTTATATAGAAGTAGTTCCTAAATACTATAGATTAGTTCTAAAGACTATAGATTAGTTTTAAAAACTAAATAGTAAGAGTATAACTTACTTAATATCTAAAGTATTCTTAAAATAGAGCTTTTAATATTAAGTATATTAGATAAGATATCTTTTAGTAAATAGATAAGCTAGTATATAATTAATATATATATATATATATAATTTTTTTTTTAATATTATTTCTTAGGAGCTACTATTTATCCTTATTATTAGAATCCTTATTATTATCTTGTAATTATTAGTAGGCTTTTTTAGCGTTTAGTAATAAAGTAGATATAGAAGTTAAAATAGAGGCTAGATTTCTTTTTTCTCTCTTACTAGATAATTTCTATATACTCTATAATATCTCTAAATTATTTCTATATCCTTTAGAATTATTAAAGTTTTTCTAATCTTAAATTATAATATTAGATATAAGTAAAGGTATTATATTAGTAATATAAACTTTAGTTTAAAAGTAAAAGCTTTTTAAGTTATTAGTATTACTCTATCTCTTATACTAAAGTATAGAGTTAAAGTATTTATCTATTTTATAGCTACTTTTTATAATAGAATAATATTTAATATTAAGAGAACTAGAAGTAAAAGCTTCTTAACTTAAATTATTCTTTTTATAAAGTTTATTCTTACTATTTATATTACTAAGAGTAGCTTAATCTAAAGTTATAGAAAATAAGTTATAAAAGAAATTAGAATCTTTAATTTTACTATAGTATAGCTACTTTTTACTAGAGTTACTAACTAAGTTATTACTATAAGAGTAAATTTAAAATATTTTATAGTATATTAAAATCTTTAGTTTCTTACTTACTTCTTTAGCTCTAATCTTTACTAAGTTTTATAAGAATATTTTATAGAGAGTTATTAAATACTTCTAGTATAAATTCTATACTAACTATAGATATTATAGGAATAAATAACTTACTAATCTTAGTAGTACTAATTATAAATATAGAAGTAGTACTAATATACTCTAATTAGAATTAATAAGAAGTTACCTTATAAAGCTCTATTAAGTAATAAATTACTTATTAATTTTACTATATACTATATACTATAATAGTCTTATTAATAATTTATAGTTAGTAGTAACTTTACTCTTTAGAGATAGTCTTACTCTTAGCCTAGAGCTAGTATTAATACTAGGATACTACTATAGTACTATCTTTATCTTCTAAAGTTAAAAATATTAGCTAAGTTAGCTAATTAGATATAAATTATATTTTATACTAAAGCTTAAAAACTATTATTAGACTATCTACTTAGTTATTACTTTTATTTAAAGATTTTAAAGTAGTATAATAATACTAAAATAGTTAGAAATAGTTTTTAATAATTTTAAAAGTTTTATAAGTTTTCTAAACCTTTATACTAATAGAAGTAATCTATAGCTACTAGTTAATACTATTTAATTTTACTTTTCTCTTCTACTTATAGCTTTAGCTATAAATACTTAAACTAACTATTAGTAGAAAGTCTATTTTATTATATATATTATTAGTTAAAGCTAGGTAATTAAAATAGTTATTATTATCTATATATATATATCTTAAAGTAAAAATATAAAATTTATATATTTTAGCTATATTTAGTAATACTTACCTATTCTATTACTTTTTATACTTAGAGTATATAGTTTTTATAATTAATTATACTTTATAGTTTAGCTATATTTTTACTTTTATAATTTATTTTTAGTAACTACAAGATTTTTATAGTTATTTATAATATTATTAAGAGTAGCCTAAATTACAAGGTAGTATAAATATAATAAGAAAAAGTATTATTATTATATTAAAGAGTTACTTAAAAGTAAAGATTATAGTTAATAGAATTAATTTAATTAATTCTTTTATCTATATTCTCTATCTAATCTATATATATATCTTTTCTAGCTAACTAAAATTACTTATTATTAGAATTAGAAATCTATTAACTTTATTAATATAGTTTATAAGTAAGTACTATATATAAGTAAGTACTATACCTTATTAACTTTATATACTTCTTTAAGTATATAACTTAGTAATATAGTAGAGTAGAGAGTATATATTTATATAATAAATTAAGTAGTAGCTTCTTTATCTTTTTTATATATATATAAGTTATACCTAGTCTCTCTATACCTCTTATAGTATACACGAGCCTAGTAACTTAAGCTTAAATACTACCTACTCTTATACTATTTATAATTAATCTAGTAATTAGCCTCTAGTTAAGTAAGTATATCCTCTCCTTATTTCTTTATTAAGACTCCTTTCTTCTAAATTTACTTCTTTTTTTATAATTTATACTTACTAGCTACCTTATTAGCTCTTTTAAGACTAGAGATTTAATTATATATTAACTTAGCTTCTAGTATTATTCTATAAGCTCTCTTTTTAAGTTAATTAATTATATTAATAATTAATACTAGTAGTAAGCTCTTGTACTAGCGTACGCGCCTATATATATTACTTAGCGTATAAGCTACCTAGAGAGCTTCTAGTAAAGCTAGAGTAGCTAGAGTAGGTATACGTAGCTTTTATATACTATACTAGCTTAAACTAGCTACTTATAGTAGCTAAGTCCTTATATAAGGCTTACTACCTATTATATAAGTAATTAGAATATATTATAAAACTATCTATATACTTAATAAAGTTATATACCTAGTAGATACTAATAGAGCTACTTCTATACTAAGTAAGTAGCTTATTAGCTATTTTACGTATAGTAGCTAGAGTTAGAGTAAAACTACAAGAATCTAGATTAAGAATATAATTAACTATTACTTCTTCTTCTAGCTAGCTAAGCTTTCTTAAGTTAGGCTAGTAATTGTATTGCGTAGGTATACTATTATATTAGTAGTAGAAAGTTCTCTTAGCTATATTAAAAACTATAGTAGCGCACTAACTACTTTAGATTTAGTTTAATTTAATAGATAAGATAGTAAGCTAGATATTTACTTTATTTAAAGGTAATTAACGTATTAGGTATAAAGCTATTACGCGTTAAGATAAGATAAGTATATAAAGTTAATAAGGTATAGTACTTACTTATATATAGTACTTACTTATAAACTATATTATTATATTTTAGCTTTATACTATTTAGATTATAATATAATTAACTAATATTCTTATTATAGCTATTTAGTATATAATAGTCTAGATAAATAGCTTTCTATAGTTTAAGATTAGTATAATTTTAAAACTACTTAATCTCTAGATTATATATCTTATCTAATATACTCTCTTAGCTAAAAACCTTAGTTTTTAGCTAGCTATAGAGTAATTAGTTTAAGTTAATCTTATATCTTTTCTAGTTAAGGTTAAGTATTACTTAAAACTAATTAATTTTACTTAACTAGTATAAGTTAATTAAAAAATCTTACTTATTTATTTAATAGTAATACCTTTATTAGTCTATTTATAAGATCTCTTTTAAAACTTTTTATCTAAGCTAGTAATTATAGATATTAATATACTTTAGTTTAGTTTAAAGCTTTACTATATTCTAGGTTACTAGTTAGATTATCTAAGTATTATTATATTTAATTATAATTTAATTAGTCTATAAAGTAATTTAAAACTTATAAAAGAGTTATTTAATAAAAATTACTTTTTTTACTACTTAAAAAAAAGTAAAGAGCTTAGCTTTAGTTATAAAAGTAGTAACTATATTCTACTTACTTACTCTCTATATAATAAAGCTACTAAATAGTTTAATTATATATTTTTATAAACTCTTATAATCTAAGGTATTATTAGTAAATAAAGTATTACTTATAATATTAAGTATATCTCTACTTCTTAGTTTAAGTACTTATACTTAAGTAGATTAGAGATAGAGAAGTACTCTATTAGCTAACTTTTAATATTTATTACTTAGATTAATAAGAAATTAAGGTAGATAAAAAGTAGTAAAAGTAATATCTAGTTTAGTTATAACTACTATAAATAGTAGTAATCTAATTTTATATTAATACTTATTAATTTTTAAAGAAGTAATAAGCTTTTCTTATAAAAGTAGCTTAATTATAGCTATTAGTATATTATATCTTTAATCTATATAATATATTTTATAAGTAAGTAGCTAATACTAAACTAGTATACTACCTATATAAAACTATTACGTAATATCTTAACTTTAATAAAACTAAAAGATATATACTAAAGCTAATATATAGTTTACTATCTCTAATATTAATATATAATATATTTAAAGTATTAATTAAGCTATAAATATATATAATATAACTATAAAGTATACTTAAAGTACTTAATAAAACTAGAAGAAGAAGCTATAGTCTAAAAGATTATAGAGTAGTTTAAATAAAGTTTTATATATAAAAAATAGTAGATAAACTTTTTAGAGTATAATAAAGTAACTCTATTAGTAAAAACTAAGTTAATAACTTTATTAAATAGACTTTTAAGCTCTATAAGTACTAAAGCTATTTATATAACTATTAGTAAGCTACTAATAAAGATTTTATAGCTATTATAAGCTAGTTTAACTTACTATAAAAGATAAAAAAGAAATAAAAGATTATAGATAATAATATCTATAACTTTAATAAAACTAACTTTATAATAAGTAAGATATTATTAGGCTAGTAAATAAGTAAAAGTTAAGTAGAGGTTAAGTAAGCTTATATTAGACTCTAACTCCTTATAATAAAGTTATAAGACTTCTAAGATCTTATAATACTTTAGATATATTATAGTTATAGTTTTTAGCCTAGAGTAGAGCTAGTATACTCTAGTATAAAGTTAGTATACTATTAGTATAGAGTTAGTCTACTATACTAGTATATAAGAGGCTCTATACTTATATATAGAGTTAAGTAAGTATTATTTACTTTTTTAAGAATTTTACTTAAATTACTATTATCTCTTTACTATCTTCTATAGCCTATAGTAAGTACTACTACTTTCTAGCTACTTTTAATATAATAATACTTCTCTACTAATAGTTTAGAAATAATAAATATATAATCTTTATACTAAGCTATAACTATAGAAGAAAATACTTAGTTAATAGCTAAATAAAACTCTATATAGAGTATAAGTAGTATATAACTAGAATATACTTTAAGTATACTTATAAAGTAACTATTAAGTATAATAAACTAATCTAACTATATATACTTTATACTCTAGAAGAAGAAATTATATACTTAAAATAAGAATAAGCTACTTTCTATATTATACTCTTTAAAAATAATTCTAAGGTTATATTAGATTAAACTATTAGATTAGTAATATAGCTAGCTATAAATAGAATTATACTATAGCCTATATATATACTTATATAATCTAACTTATATATAAGCTTAACTATAAGCTAGCTTATAAGCTAGCTTATAGGCTTATAGTAATAAGGTAATATTAATAAGATAATATTAATAGTAATTTAGATAGTAATTAAGATTATAATAGTAATCGATCTTATATATACGTATATATATACTAGTATATACTAAGAGCTTAGTAAGTAACCTTAACTATAGTAAGGCTTAACTCTAGTATTATACTAGTAGCTAAGCTAGTAAACTAGTAGCTTCTAGGTATATCTA
>JALNQK010000039.1:0-260025 GCA_028458525.1 Ophiosphaerella herpotricha
AAAGTACTAAGTTAACTTCGCGCTTTATATTTACTAAGAACTATAAAGTACTAAGTTAACTTTATACTTTATATTTACTAAGAACTATAAAGTACTAAGTTACTTTTTATATATCTAAGTTATATTCTACGTTACTACTCTATATAAGTCTCTTAGACTTATAGCCTGTTAGTTTGTTACTCCTTAGTAACTTAGGTTCTATTAGTTTAAATTTCTATATAGGGTTATAACCTGTAATAGAAGTATTATTATATTAAAAGTAGCTAGAAGGTAATAGTACTTGCTATAGGCTATAGAAGATAGTAAAGAGATAATAGTAATTTAAGTAGAATTCTTAAGAAGGTAAATAATACTTGCTTAACTCTGTACGTAAGTATAGAGCCTCTTATACACTAGCGTAGTAGACTAGCCCCGCACTAATAGTGTACTAACCCTACACTAGAGTACGCCAGCCCTACTCCGAGCTAAGGACTATAACTATAATATATCTAGGGTATTACAAGATCTCAGGGGTCTCGTGACCTCGTTATATAGTAGCTCTACTTAAAACTACTCGCTCTAGCTATAACCTTAGCCTCTAGGCAAAATTTAGATAGTTTAAATTACTCGCAAGCTTCTATTTACTACTCTACTACAAAATCTTATAATAATAGCTATTGTATATAGCTCTACAGCCTTATCTTTAAGATCGCAATTTTGGTAGGGGTGTGCATTACGCGAACATATGCATTACGCGCACAGATACGTTAGTTAGTAAGCGAGTTACGTACCTAACTAACTTTGCGTACCTATCTTATCTTATTGTATAATAGCTCTACGCTGTACGTGTTAATTGCCTTTAAACGAAGTAGATATCTAGATTGCTATCTTATCTATTAAATTAAGTTAAATTACAAGTAATTGAAAGGCAGCTAAAGTCTACAATGTTTTTGAATTAACACTAAGTAACTAACGCGCTAGTATAACTGCCTGACGCGATTACTAGCCTAACTTGAAGAAGCTTAGCTAGCTAGAGGAGGAGGTAATAGTTGAGTATATTCTTAATCTAGATTCTCGTGGTTTTGCCCTAACTCTGGCTACTGTGCGTGAGATGGCTGATAAGCTATTTACTTAGCGTAGAGGCAGCCCTGTTGGTATCTACTGGGCGCGCAACTTTGTCAAGCGTATAGACAGTCTTACGACGCGCTTCAACTGTCTATACGATAGGCAGCGAGCCTTATATAGGACGTAGTTACTATAAGTAGCTGGTTCGAGCTAGTGCAGCGTACAAGAGCTCCGTATGCCTACTCCAGCTACTCTAGTTCTACTAGAGGCTCCCTGGGTAGCTTGCACGCTGAGTAACGTACGTGAGCGCGTACGCCGGCACAAGAGCTTATCGCCAGCATCAATTATTGACGCAATCAATTAACTCAAAAAGGGAGCTTATAGAATGATGCTAGAAGCTGAGTTAATGCGCGATTAGATCTCCAGTCTTGAGAGAGCCAATGAGGCAGCCAGCAAGCGTAAATTACGAAAAAAGAAGCGAATCTAGAGGAAAGGAGTCTTTACAAAGGGATAAGGAGAGGATATACTTGCTTAACTAGAGGCTGATTACTAGATTGATCGTGAATAGCGTGAGAGTAGGCGACGTTTAGGCTCGAGTCGCTAGGCTCGCGCGCTGTAAGAGGTGCAGAGAGACTGGGCACAACTCGCGTACATATAAGAAAGACAGAGAAGCTACTACTTAATTTATTATATAAATATATACTCTCTACTCTACTGCGTTGTTAAGTTGTACGCTTGAAGAGGTGCGCAAAGTTGGTTGGGTGCGCAACTCGCTTGCGTGCGCAACTCGCTTGCCAACCACGTTACCAACACTGTGGAAACTTAAATACTTATATCTAAGTAAACAAAACTCAAGATAAAACACTAGATTCCTTCTTATCATTATTAAAATAGCATAGAGCCTACTACTACAGGATTAGGCGTGGAAGGGAGAGACAAGCAAGTCAATATTGAGCCTTTTGATTCGCGTGGATCGTGTCGCATGCTTGTCACGTCATCATTCGTAGATGCATGGATGGCCCAGCGCGCTGGTGGAATGAAGTGCCAACTCACACCCTTAATGTGGCTGCGAGCTACATTTGTATTCACGAAGGGGGTACCGGCGTTGTAGGCGTTTCGGATAGGTACAGTGAGAGATGTATGGTACGGTATCGGGACATGTGGAGGGCTTGCCGGATCCATCTCAACTATACCCAATGAGGAAATAATTCATCAAATAGGCTGCCGACTTAAGCTGAAATTGCGGAGTCCTTCTCTTTGATTATACCTTGGTATACTTGACTTGTTAGCTGGAGTCGGGACCGGGCTGGCGCTGATGCAGGTGGTTTCGAAGTGGGAAATTGCAAAAGCCTAGAGAATAGCATCATGATGTCACAACATCCTAATATCACAACAAAGACTAACTCCATCCAAACACCAAACTATGCCATTTATTGTAACTATGTCAAGTGAACACGCCATCTGACATTCCCAATCTAAGGTAAATCCCTCCCCTCTCCTCGAAGAATAGCCATACATACAAGAAAAAAAAAAAGTTCAATCCTATTGTCGATCTTGCGCTAATTGACTCTAACCAACTGTGCACAAAGAAGAAGGGACGAAGTAACAACAGAGGAAAGGGTGTGTGAAACCGAAGCGCTAAATGCAAGGAATATGAAGTCTTGGATGCCGCCCTAAAGAAAACAACAAAGGAGATGGTTTGGTGGAGGAGAATGGGCACCTAGTTGTGATATGCCCAAACGCCGATTGCTGGATGAGTGTAGGGAAGAGAGTTGAGATGATGTGGGGATGGATTTGAAGGGAGAGAAATTGCAAGGTCTAACCCATTGGCTGATACGCCCCAAGTAATCGTAACGATGTGCTACTCTCTGATATGATTTGTGGATAGCTGAAATCTGTCAGTGATAGCTCTACATCGAACGATCTTGTTGCCAGATGCTCAAGGAATGCTCGCTTTTAGATGAAGTAGCTGATATAATGTGGATAGCCTTCCGGTAATTTATCTCTGTAGTCGAGCGTGCTAGTTTTCTTGATGGTCATACACCGACCATTCCCTTTCTCAACTGATGGTTCAAGCGTGAAAGACAGGTCTTGGGTCAGATCACCCTGCTAGATGGTGATTGATCCTGCATGAAGACTGCATGCAGTACTGTTGCCGCCTTCTGGTAAGAACTCGTTCCGCTTATATTTCTCCTAGTATGGTAATCACTAGGATGATGGATGCGTGAATGAACTGGGGTCGGGTGTCATAAGTACCACCTCAAGGTGATCGCACATAATTATTATTGGCTGCAGACATTTCTCAACGGATAAGTTGTACTGCCAATGGGAAAAGCGACGCTGCTTGGCCGCCAAACGGGTTGCTGCACATACATCTGGCCAAAGACTGGCGATATTCAACACCCGCTGATGATGGTGGTATTGCTTTCAACATTCGCCAAAGCTCAAAAATTCGCGAGCCCGTTTTTAGAGTGCCGCTTGCTGAAGCGTTTCCTGCCCTTCACAGAGTCGGCATCGCTGTGGTCCTTGCGAAGATGGCGTGCGGTCGGGATATTGACTCCTTCTAATGCTGAATCGCCACCTATTGTACTCGTGGGGCTTGATAGACTGGAGCCCAATTCGTTCAATGCCGCATCGCCGGAATAAGAACTAGCCATACTTTGCGACAAGGCATATTCACGTGCATTTTCGATGCTGTCAAGCCATTCTTGTGTAGAGTACTTGCTGCCGTCAGGGTCGTTTGTTGTGCTTTTCGGATCTTCGAATAAGAGCTGCTTGTCTCGCTATCGAAACGTTAGAGTTTGGAAATTTAAACATGCGACTGAATCAACATACTGTTTCTACCAGCCAAGCCGTGAGGCCCTTAGCATCTTGATATGATCTCCAGGCACAACCTGCTGATAGTAGCGAGACTTCTTCCTTGAGCTTCTTGTCGTTCGTCCCTGCAGCACACATCAAGACACGGGCATTGGAGGTGATCATTACTAGCCTTTGCCGTTTTTTCACTGTATTGCCGCCGAAGAAGCGCGAAAACTTTTTCGGTTGTTCCGTAGGTTCCTCTTTACTACCTACTACATGACCAGGTGGATGCTGGGTGACAAACATGTTACCGAGCTTGAGAATGCGCTCGTCGCGCTTTGTCAGCACAGGAGACCAATCAATGTCCAGCTGACTTGGTGGTGGCAGCTCAGTAATCAACCTTGGCTTGGGCGGCATAGGGCGGCCGCTTGGGGTTGTGGGATTTGTCGTCGAAGGGCCTGTGGCTACATTGTTAGTGATTGTATGGACCGTATGATGGCGGCAATACTTGCCATTGAGCTTGATGGGCTCCTGCGGAGGTGGGCTGTATGCTTTCAAACGCGGAGCTTTTTGTTTCCACAACCCCTTCCCCCAGGCAACACCATCAAAAAAAGCATGATTCTTGATATGTTCCATGGGCAGGCGCGTGATGGGATCTAACACAAGGAGCCTCTCTACAAGATCCTTTGCAAGGGGTGGAAATCCATCGGGGAAAGTGTAGTCTAAGCCTACAATCTTCTGAAATGTCTGATACTCGTTCCCGGCTTTGAATGGGGGGCGTCCAGCAAGTAATTGATATATGATGCAGCCAAATGCCCATAGATCGCTTGCCTTGCACGCATTCTTATCCGTGAGCAGCTCTGGGGAAACATATTCGGCGGTTCCGACGAATGACTGTGCTCGATCGGAGTCGGCCCCATCCATTGGACTGCTTGCGGAGCCAAGGCCGTTTGGTTTCTTCTGTTCTAGTATCTTTGCGGTGCCGAAATCGGTAATCTTCACGTGCATTTGGTCGTCAAGCAAAACGTTCTCTGGTTTCAAGTCTCGGTGGATCACGCCTTTGTTGTGCATGTAGTCAATGGCGTCGAGTATTTGCGCACCATAGAAGCGAGTGCATTCTACGTCGAAGGTGCCCATCTTCTTGAGGAATCCGAGCAATTCGCCGCCGGATGCCAGGTCGAGAACAAAGTATAGAGATCGTTCGTCCTGGAAAGTATAGTACAAGCGAACGATGCCGGGATGCTCTGTCAGTCTGTTGAGCGTGTCCTTTTCAATGTTGACGTATTTGACCTTTTTCTCCTTGATGATGTGGCGCTTGTCGAGGACCTTGATGGCGTACTCGCGCAGCGTCTGGCGATCGGTTGCAGCGAGGACGGTACTGTAGGAGCCCTCGCCCAGCGTCCGGCCAAAATTGAAGTCCTTGACTCCCTTCTTCACCACGCGTGTAACAGGCCTGCCGTTTTGATCCATCTCCTGCCGCGTGCTCACGGCTGCTCCCTTGTCTTTCCACTCCTCGCTGCTCGACAGCGGGCCGCCCTCGGTCGCGTAGGGGGAGCTGGATGGCTGTTGGCCTGAAATGGGGGGAAGGGCGCCGTCCATGGGTATTCGTCGCGAGCTCCGCCGTGGGGGGAGCGGGCCGTTGATGGCGGCCATCTGGGCCGGCTGTCGATACGGGTCTCGTCTGCTCGCCTCTCGCGCCGGCAGGGTGCTTGGCGCGACCCGGGAGCTGCTTGTGCGCCTGACGTCGCCAGCGAGGGCCTCGTCGGTGTATCGGTATGTGCCGGGCGCAGTCGTGGAGCTGGCGGACAGGTTGGGGTGGTTGTACATGCTTGTGGACACGGGGCGTTCGCGCATGGGCTGGCCCGGCGGCGGGCCGTTGCGTGACTGCATGATGGGGCCGGCGGCATAGGGCGGATAGGCGACGTGCTGCTGGGCCTGGTGGGCGAGGGGCATGGACTGGCGGTGGACGAGGCACGGCGAGTACGATGACGCCGAGCTTTCGGCTGGCGGCGAGGTGGACGGGGAGGCGGCGCCGAAGGCATTGGCGTCGATGCCCAGAGAGCCCAGCGGCGTGTGTGGTTCGGCGTATGTTTGCGGGGGGGTCTGCTGGGGCGGCGGTGGTGGCCTCTGCCTGTCGGTGATGGTGCCTGACGACGAGGCTTGCGAGGGCGATGACGACGGCCGGGCTGCTGCGCTCTGTGTCTCCGCCGCCTGCCCGGGCGGCGGCGGGGCGCTGTCTGCGTCCGGGTTCGCGATGCGCAGTCCGCCGAGGGACTGCGACAGGCTCAGGTCGCCGTTCATCGTCGCAGCCACGGGACAGCCAGCCCGCTGCTGCTACGGCTGCTGCGACGGGCGGTAAGCGGGCGAAACGCGACGGGCAGCAAGCAAGGGGACCGCCTGCAGCGCGCGCCAAAAGCGACGGGGTGGGTGTGCGCGGGGGCGGCAGACAAAGAAGGCATGGGAGAGCCCAGAGGCCAGAGTTTCACAGCGCAGGATGGCCAGCAGGTGAGGTTGGCAAGGCGTTGTCTGCGCCGGGGGAGACGCCTGGTGATGTCCATGTCTTGGCTGCTGGGCCCGCTTATGGACCGCGCTCCCAGGCCGGTGGCCGCAACACCAACCACACACCGCGAGACTGGGCCGACAATTGCGAGCCTTGGGTCCGCCTCGTTTCCCCGAGCCTTCGTTCGCACTGTGATTCAAGATACGCGTCGGCGGCACCCCAAGCACAACACAGTCGGCCGTCCAGCGCCATGCGCCATTCACCACCCGTCCCCAACGGCACCCTTCGCAGAAACCATGCTGACGGCCTTGCTCACCTTGCACACCCAACTAGGTGCTCGTCAATTCTGATCAATCCCAGAAACAATGAGCCAAGGGCGCTCTGATGTCGCTCTACGCATGCCGGAGGCAGGAGCTCCCTCATGTCACGTGTTCTTCTCCTGCCATGATCCATCCCAACCACCAACTACCCTTCCCAAAAAGAGCAGCCATTTCAGACACCGACTCAGGAGCCGCCGCCATGTCGCCAGGCGGCTTCTCCATGTCTCGGCCTCTGAGACCTGTCTCTCCAAACCCTCCACTTCTGCATCTGAGACCATCTGCCAACAACATTCCTTTTCTCCTCGTACCTGATTCCATTCGCTCAAGCGTCCTCACGAGCCATGCTGCGCCTCAGACCATCAGAGCTTACCCTCACGCCCGATGATGTTGAAGAGACGCTCCGCCGTATGGCAAAAAAACCAGGCCCCAGAGGGTCACGCCATGGGGCATCGCACGCTTCTCCTGCATCGCTTGTCATCCGTCGGGGCCCTCAGAGAGCCGTTCGAGATGCTTTGACAGCCCTTGGCGAAATCCCGATACTACGGCCCCAGCCTCTGCACGCTCTCTACTCTACAGACGAAGATTTTGATGAGCCCGCTGAGCCCCAACGTCCACGCTCTAGAGAACGGTTTGACAGCGTGTCCAGCTCTGTGCCCCGTGAGCAAGAGGGACAGATAAAATCACCAGGCTTATCTGCATCGTCACCTATAAGGAGTGTACAGCTTCCACTCAGACTTCGGCCGAGCGATGCAGACACTGCGACTCAACCCCTTTCCGATGAGCAGCACACAAGAGGAATCACGGTGCAACGCTCACACCCTTCACTGCGTTTGAATAAAGAACCAGCAGAACCGGCCAACCCTACCGAATCACGGGAAGAAACATCTCGGGCCAACTCGCCTGTTTGCATGGAATTACGTGGTGGTGGTAAGTCGAGAAAGGACCGTGCAAAGGGTGCCTCTGAAAACGCGTTTTCCCCTGCACCTTCCTCACATCCAGTGCCCGATCAAACCACGCCTCAAAATCGGGAATCTCCTGTGCTCCATCTGCAAGGATACTTCACGGACCCTGTGCTTCACCCTGGGGGTCCATCCTACACGTTCCTCGAAGTCCAACCTCGCGCTCTACAAACTGAGCCACGTCGCCATATTCGACCACCAGTCTTCGGAGCTTATGCTGGCGTCGCGATACCTCCGCCCCGTGTTGACAATACAGTATCTGCATATCCCCCACAGCCTCGCGCACGCAATTCGCTCATCAACAGCCAACATAGATATTCGTCCACCACAGGATCGAGACAATTCAGTAGCGAGACATCTGCGGCCAGTGAACCATTTTCGTTGTATGAACTGCCGCCTGAGTCTCGACAGCCAAGTGAAGAGCAAACTGTCCATGATCAAGCCTCTTTGCCACAGTATGATGGAACCACTGCTTCAAGACCTACAAGCCGCGGCTTATATTACTCAGGCCGGATTTCGGATCGGCAGGCACCCAACTTTCCTTTTCGCCAGCCACAAATGCATCCGAGTGCTGGCAGTCGGCCTGGTGTATTCCCAATGCCCTCTGAAGTAAGAAGTCGGTCGTCAAATTCAAATGCGCGAACCACAACAAGGTTACCATCAGGACCAGACAGATCTTTGATGCCTCCTCCAGCTCCTCCGGAGCCAGGTTACGCGTATGCGGGAGGCATGCATCAGCCACTTTCGAGAACGCCTTCGCCACTGATTGTCCCGGGATACTATATGAACATGGATGCCGCTACTGCAGCAATGTACGGCGTACCATCACCACTCGATCCATATTCGGAGCATTACCAGCGACTATCCCAAAGTGCCCGCCCGCTGACACCTGCACAACCAGCACCCCGTCGGCCTTTGATAGACAATGTAAGGGATGATGTCCCACAGCAGCCAACTGGCGACCACCATAGAGCCGACAATGTACGGCATGCGCGAAACCCTTTTGAACAGCATATAAGGCAGCACTCATCACGCACACCTGCGCACTATCCCGCTGTAGCTCGCCCCTACGTCGACTTCGCCTTGTTTCCCGCTGGTACTTCACCCTATGCTCCCGGAGTAGGCTATGCTCCGCCACCTGGATCCCATCTACAACCTGCTTATCTAGCCGGAGGTCCCTCAAGTGGTGTTCCACATGCAGCTGATAGGAGTGCTCAAACTGTGCGGGCGAATCAGCGGTCAAGCGAAAATGTCCCTGTGAGACCACATGCTCAAGGCAGTGGCCCTAGTGGTAGTAGTCAAGTTCAAATCCATCGGGCTGCCTTCGAGCGGCTGCACAATGCTATGCAAGAACCTACTCCAAGAGACACGGGTGCGGCACAACAAAGCCACCCACATCGGAATCAGGCCCCGCCACCAGGACCACGCGATACCTCTAATCGGCCTCGAGCCCATGCAATTTCTTCATCGCATCCAACTAACAGAGCGACCCGCCGTCACACACCACAACTGTCAAGCAGCCCCCCTCCGAATCATGAGTTACCTGAAAGCGCGTCGCCTAACATGTCGAGAGCTCCAGAAGATCAGCCCTCTCAAGAACCTCGCCAAGGGCCCAGATGGCGCGGCGGTGGAGCACCCGAATACACACAGAGGCGTGGTCGTCGCCACGTCAATCCAACCGCGCCTGCTACTCATTTACCCCCCAGCCGCATCCATCGCTTAACTTCCGTGGGTCGCGATCATGCCGGTGCTACAAGCCTTCGATCCCCTCTTGTGCGTGGAACGACTACAGTCCAGCCACATAGGCGCGTCCCGCCACAACAACGCGATCAAGAGAATTCAGGTGCAGGAGAAGACCGTTTGATGAGGCAGGAATCAGCTGCTATCCAGGCACGATATGATGAAGGCGAGCAAAGGGATACTATGGATGAAACGCCCCCTAGGGTTGGACCAGTAGAAAGGCGCATGTTTAGTTGAATCCAGCTACCACACAGAAGGCACAAAACCAGCCAGAAGATTGTTTGGATCATGGTTTGGTTGGTTCTGAGTTGAATAATGAGTCGTAGCATTCCGATCCGCATGGTTAGTCACAGTACCAATACTAGGTATGGTAAGTCGACCTACGTAGTAAATATAATTGGCTGCACATTTATACTCGGTCAAATCTTGCAGATGACCTAGGATTTGTTCGACCATTTGGCCAATTGGTTCACGATTTTCTGGATTTAGCGTTGCGCTTGGCCATACAAGCAGGTTTTTTTGGACTAGTCAGACTAATCTCCTTTTAGAGGGACGCGTACTACATGGCTACCACTTGACAGCCAGGACCAGGGATATCCCTTTCAGATAATCATATTTATCAATCTTCCCGATCGCTACGTTGCGGTTGAAGTGTACCCCGTAATCCATCGATCCATCAGAAAAACACATCTAGGTCAACCATCACCCAAGCGACTATTGTTGAGCACTTCAATTTTACACTCGTATCTTCATAAGCCGCTATGTCGTCGAAACCATCAAACTTACAATATCAATCTTCCCCATCTCTTCACACCAACTCCATTCTCGCCATATCGTCAGTCCGTAGATCCTCCTTTTCAACCCACCAAACTAAACCCACACTAACCCAGCCAACGCCGCAACAAATGCATGGCTGCTGCCCGCTACTACCCTCTTTGCAGATCCAGTCAATGGAAGAGGTGCTACCGTACCAGCTGGCACCAACGAGCTACCAGTAGGAACGGCAGGAGGAAGCGGTACACCTGTGCCAGAGGGAACTCCCGGAGGTAGGGGTGCGCTGGGATCCCACGGCAGAGGGACAGGGCTTGTGGGTGGGGGGCTGTGAGTGGTGTTAGGTATAACTACATGCTTAGTTTGCAGGTAGCGTTTAGCGAACTCACGGTAGAGGCGGTCCTGGCACGGGTCCGGGGCCTCCTGGAGGTGAACCAGGTGGTGGTGGCACGCCTGATGCAGGAAGAATAGATGGGCTCGTTGGGGTGGGGGGTGGGGGTCGTGGTGGGAAGTATGTTGGTGAAGGTGGTACAGGGAGAGTTGAAGCCAAGGTGGGAGGTGGTGGTGGCGGCTCTTCTCTGGGAATGACGATATTGGCTGGTCGTGATTAGCGATACTTGGCTTTAGGAGCAGAAGGTGGTGAAGGTACCGGCGAGTACTGTGCTAAGGAGGAGGTGGAGGACGAGGTAGGTTGGCATGTTGCCATGAATGGAGTAATGGAGCATGACTGAATTTAGGCAGGGTATTAGACGACTTCAGTGGTATTGAGTGCGATCGAATCTTGTACTCTTTGTATGATTTCCCAAAGTTGAATCGCGAGATTAATGCTTTTTATCTTCAGAGCTCATTTGGGCCTTGTTAGCACGATGCGCTCAGAGCTGACGTGTCATTCCATCGGTGCCATGCTTGAAATTATCATGGGAGACTGAAGATCCCAGATCTCCAACATCACTTGGGCATCAATGTGTTTGCTTCGCAAACAGATTCGCGTCATATGTCTTGGTATTTTCCAACGTTGCTCAATGGCTAGGCTTTGTATGTCTGGATCTGAGATTTGTAGATCGCCTTGCAGGGGCGAGCTTAGGGCGTCCGAATACCAAGTGTCGATCAAATGGACCGCCGGGTTACCTAGATATTATACGTAAGCCTTGCCCAGCACTTAACTTCGGAACCTGCATCGGGCGACAACTAGTGTCAGATATATTGGATTGATGCATTTGAAGTTTTCCTGAGAAGTATCAGGCGAAGATGAAATTCTTTGTGTTGATATTTTCAAGTGTAGGACCAAAGTAGCCTTCACCTTGCGATTTGATTTTGATAGAATCTAACGGGACTACTCTCGGCCATATTTAGAAAACCAATTAGGCTCTATCGCAAAATGAAGGAAGCAGGCTACAATTAGTAGTATTATGCTATGATATTGAGCCTAAGAGTGAAGCAAACCTAGTTCACCATAGAATCGACAAGCCCTTTCTGAAATCAAAAGTGGCGTGATTGCTTATATATTTGATGGATCCGCACTTATTGTGATTTCCCTTGCACCAATTAACAATATTTGCGTCTAGAAATGTAACCCTGGTTAGGGAAAGCAATGAAAACAACTTTTTGATGGACGAGAATAGATATACGGCGAGAAATGTATACAGGTACAAGATACTGGCATCTCCTCAGCGATACAAAAACACCAATAAAAAAAATAAAAGGAATAAATATCAATGAGGAATGTTCGCGATAGGGCAGAGAGCAAGTGCACCTCCAAGGTTTGTTACATCACCTAGAGTTCCGATACTAAACCTACGATCTACTGGTTGGTCTTGATTTAGCTTGCCTGTGACTTCGTCGGGATTGCGCTCGCCAATCTTGCTTCGTGCTTATGTATCCCTTCCTCGCTACCCTATGCTTCTTCTAGATCCACTTGCTCGTTTACCTCGGCGATTAGTTCCTTCAAACCTGACGGAATCTCCATCTCGGGACTGATATATGGTACAACTGCACGTAATGCTGATGCATTCTGCTCTTTTGATGGATACCATTCGAACTTGTATACGGAATAAGGTTGATCCCATATAACGCTAGGTAGTTTCGAGTAAGTGTAGTCAACTAGACTGTCTAGAGGCGTCTCCCCACTGTTGTTCTTCTGCGACAATTTGATTCCATATTCCAAAATTAGGATGATTACTTGTTCATCTTTCAGCCTGGTAGCGTAGTGCAAGGTTGTGTTGCCGTAATTGTCAACCGCGTTCACAAGTGCACCTTTCGATATCAACAACTGACACATCTCAAGGTTCTCTTTAGCTCTGCCATGATTGCACTTCCAGCCACCATAACTCATGCACCATTGGAGAGGAGTTCTGCCATTATCGTCTTGGGAGTTGATGTCACAGTTCGACGCCTCGGCCATGACCCTGAGAACCGCGGGAGAGCCATATGCTGCAACAAGATGCAATGGAGTGCGACCCAGATCGTCTTTGACTGTTACATCTGCCCCTACAATAAGTAGATATGCGGCGACCTCTGGATTAGTGCAATAGGCTGCTGTATGCAAACATGTCCTTCCCACCCCCCCGACCGACCCATGGGGAATTTCTTTCGAGACGCGAGGGTCGCTCTCAACTACCAGTTTGATGACAGATAGTTTTTCCTGAAGAATTGCCAATTCGAGGATCTGCTTCCGTAGGCTGGTGTTGAGGCCCACTTTCTCTTGATCTGATTCCCAGTAAAAGCTATCCATCTTGACGATGGTCCCCCAGAGTTCGGGTCTAGACTCTACACCAATAAAATCTGGGTGTTCCCCAACAGTCCCCTGTTCCTCAACTTTTCTGGCGCAATCATGGAGTGCATGATTGAGAACTTGAGGATCTGTTGTATGCTCTAACTCACTCATCGATATTCTCAAATTGCGTTCTCCAGGTAATTTTTCGTACCACCTTGAGCGAGTTCTGGCCACTTCTGAAGATGGGATTCCATCTACTTCTTGGAGCAGTCTAAGTATCTCATCGTGAGCGCAGATGCGAGCCCACTGTTCTATCGATAATCCCATCGAATCGATCTTGCTCCGGTCAGCTCCGCATTCTAATAGAAGCCTGACTATATGGTGATGGCCTTTTATAACAGCAAACGTCAATGGTGTCCAGCCGTTTAAGTCGACACAATTAATAGAGCCGCTCAGTTTTACGAGAATTGCCACAGATTCTTCGTTACCCATGGCCGCTGCCCAATGAAGGGGGGTCCAGCCGTAAGAGTCAAGTGGAGAGAAATCGCGATAAAAAGGCTTGTGGTTTCCCCAAGACGACCTGGTGATGAAACCAGCAAATCCCCAAAACGCTGTTACATGGAGTGCATGTAGGTTCATGGGCTGCAATTTGAAGACATCAGCGGACACCGTCTGGTCTAATGATTGTCGATAACGTAACACTTGCCAGGATGACTCACAGAACGGAGCCGTACACAAGACCCCGGCTAAACTCGTCCAAAGCGATATCTGGAACTGCTTGACATGATGACCCCAAGCCCGCGAACAGTAATCGAGAAACGGCATTCGAATCAGGCGTTTCTCAAGGTCATCGACTGATTCGCATGGGCCTGATGAGAGTTCATCAAATGAGAGATATGTGAGGCAGCTCTGTGCGATGTCAAGCTGGGGACTCTCTGATAGTTGTTGCTCATTTGACTCAAGGAATTGACGAGCAGTAGCATGGATGATGAACACCCGACCGTCCAGCTTTGAAAAAGATATTAATCCGATGCATGACGCGAGAATAATATTTGGCGATTCTAAGCTTTCTGGATCTATATTTTTGCTGCCTGATTTGATAGCAATGGCATGTTGAAGCTCTTCCATTGTAAGCGGGCGCTGCACGTGCAAAATCCAATTGAGCACTCGTTTCGCTAAGTCAACAATAGCATCAGACTGTTTCAGAATCCGGCTAAACGTCATCTCATACGCCTTCCCATACGTCGTGGGTAGAATGGACAGGCAGTTCCGGATTGATGCGACACTTGTTTGATTACAAATGAGATCCATGGCAAGGCGGGGAAGTAGAAATCTGGTGACAGTGTCAAATTACTTGATTCACGGAGGGAGAAGCATCGGTTGAAAAAGAGTACTTACGATCCCTTCGCTGCTTGGAGAATGTTTAGAAGCAGATCCGTTTTGAGGTCGTTTGGTATCTCGTCGTAATCCACGATGGAGTCATCTCTTAACCTTGCGTCTACATATGTACGAAGATCGTCTTCAATAGCTTCAAACTCAATTACAGGAACGCTTCTGTGAGTACCCTTGCACAATTCCGCTTGAATAGTGGGCAAGTTCCGACTTGCAACCATGACCTTTATTCCAACTCGTGTTAGCCTAGTAATCTGGGGGAAGAGTTTGCTATGGGAATGAAATTCATCTACGCCGTCAAAAACCACGTAGACAGAGTTCAAGAAAGACTTGATTCCAAGAAGGACCTCCCAGAGTTTCTCAATAGGTGTTCTAACACTGTTGCCAAACCTCTGGTAGTGTTCAATTGCCACAACTGGCAGTGGAGATACTTGGGGCAGTGCCCTGTGCAATAAGCTTCGACAGACTTCATTAATCGAATCCTTCTGGTTGTCACTTCGAAAGAAATGGTATGAAACAATGGTGCCAGGAGCCGAAATTTCCGCTAGATTCTGTATCACATTGGCTCTGATACAGACAACTCTTGTTAGTTGCTGGTGCTGATGTTTATTGTCGCGCGTAGAACGGGAAACTTACGAAAGAATGGTTTTCCCAGAGCCAGCTAGAAGCCATGGATTTAGTAAATTGCTTGGGAAGAGGACATTCTACACTGACGCTGACCCGAAACCCATAACAGCGGCTCAACACCATCTCGCCAGTCAAGATAACGCTGGTCTTGGAGGAAGTTTTGGAATGTTCCCTCGCAGAAGTTCTCTAATACAGAGTCTACAGAGATCTTTGTCGTAGATGGAGCTACCCAGTTCAGTAATCTCACTAATTGTTGCTCTGTATTAAATGTTCAAGTCAGCATCGCTCAGGAGAGGCTCGAAAACTTCCTTCGCAACGAACCGTTGTGCATAAGTTTGACCTCCAGTAGTGTCTTCCCCGCGATGTGACTGGCTGAGTTACTATATGGCGATGCGATGTGGAAGCGGAGGTAGTAGCTTACGAACTGCTTATCGAAAGACTGGAATTTAAAATACTCTGTAGTCTGTGGAGCATTTCTACTACTCGGGTCATCTCAGCCTCCTCGAACGGCCAAGTGAGGTTCTTCAATCCTGAGATTACGCCGCTTTTTGCGAGCTTTTTCTCGAGCTTAGCTTTTATCTTCTCCATTTGTAACTTGTAGCTAGTTAACGTGCTAGTGGCCATAGAAGCGCCACCCGCATCTTTGAAATTTTCGAGGACGAATTGCAGCATCTCCAGCTCATTCATGTATTCGACCTGTGACCTAGAAGCATCAGATAATCTAGAGGCGAACTTTACGCTAATCTGAGCTAGTTGGATGGTTAGGCTGAGTAGGCCTGCGATGCCAGAAGCAAGCCCAAGGCCTTCCATAATGTGGATTTCGCAAACAATTCTCTGCAGATCTAGCACGAGATCTTTGGTGTAGGTGGCTTTGTGGTGGATCAAGATGCAATCTTGATGCTGACCACCGCGTGGTGCGGGGGTATTTATGTACCACCTTGAGCTTCAACCCCGCCTTCCTTAGAAGTGGTATTGCGGCCAATAGGCCCCTTAGATAATCAAATTGCTTTTTTTAAACAGCTCTCAAGTTAGAAGTCGGCCGCCCTAGGCTTTCCAAACGTCACTAATATTGATCAATCTTTGATATCGATTAGAGAGTGGTAGGAGCGAATAGGAACATCGGCGTCAACCTCAACCTCAGCACTAGTGCGAGTATAGGAAAACAGGTGAGAGTAGCTTTACATAGTTTGTAGAATCTCGCACCTCCTACCCTCAGTTACAGGCCTCTAGCGAAGATGTTAACAATGTCCGAGTGGCCGAGGTAGCCCCACTTTCAGCCACATCATGCACGGACCATCCAATGTTTCCTTACCTCTCACGTGCCGCTCCACCAAAGTAGATATACTATCAAATAAAATATAACCTCAGGACCATTATAAAGCTATCAGAATTACAGTGTTATATCGAAAAACTTGTGGATATCAGCTTCACCGCACCTGATGCGCGTGAGGTACGATTTTGTCTCTTAAACTCGATCTTCCATCTTTCAAACGGCGAGGCGGCGACGACAGTCAACTAAAGTTGAACTTATAGTTCTCGCCTCTCATAGCATTGTTGTCTTTATCTCCCACGCGTAGGTCTCCGATTTAACACACTTTAGTGCGTCGATTGCACTTATCCGGCGGTTGACATCCAGAACAGCAATTCAGGTCCAATAATAATCGGTTGTTCATTAACAAAGGCAAATCCTTTCATTCACATGGATGAAACATAAAATGACGAATCTTGTGATACGTCCTGGGATTCAGGAACAGAAATTATCTGGTGGAGAACCCGATCGGTTATGTTCTCGGTGTGAGGATCTCGACATAAATAAATGTTGGATATCTACTGGTCCAAAAGTACCCCTGGGAAACATCGCAGATTGGGACCTTAAATCATGTGTTCTTTGCCGGTTTCTTGGTGACCTTTTGCCGCCAACTCTTGAAACCTTGGATCCAAAGCGGTCCGAAGTGGAATCCGAACAAGCTTCTCCTCAGTCGTATTTTCTCTATTCTGAGAAGACTAGGACGGCATCTTTGCGATTACTACAGGAGCTAGAGTACAGGATTCTTGTGTTGTCAAATGCCAAACATGGTCACCCCCCCAAAGGCGTACCGTATATCACAGTCCATCCCACGAAGCCACCCTTCTGGTTGAGGCAAATACAACCGCTAATTGAATTTTCTCAGCCGAAAGAGTGGCTAGACATATGCACCAAGTTACACGCTGGTCACTGCGGAGTGGGCCATGATAACTTTATAACCAACTTAAGATTGATTGACTGCAGCACGGGGAAAGTCGTGAAGGCAAAAGAAAACGATGCCTACGTTGCAATCAGTTACGTTTGGGGCCGTCATAATGCTGCGGATCAAGGTTCTTCTAAGTATCCACAGACCATACAAGATGCAATTACAGTTACTCAAAAGTTAGGATATTCTCGACTGTGGGTTGACAAATATTGCCTCGATCAGAAAAATCAGTTTGAATTTGATAACCAACTACAAAAAATGGACACGATATATCAACAAGCTGTAGTAACCCTTGTGGCAGCGGCAGGGACAAATGCAGATTACGGACTTCCAGGCGTCAGTAAACGACTTCGTGCGCCAAATCCCTCAGTGAGAGTTGGCCAACAGCACTTATCAGCTATACGTGGCGTACCTGACTTGTATTCTGATAAATACACGTGGACAAAGCGAGGTAAGTACCCATGCAGTCAAAATATTTAGGCAAGGATGAGCCCGTCTTATTATAATCAGCTTGGACCTATCAGGAAGGACTCATCTCAACGAGACGGCTGGTGTTCACTGATGACCAGCTATATTTTGAGTGTCGGGGATTTTACTGCATAGAAATGCTAAATATACCGCTGGATCTATGGAAGGAAATGCACCACCGAAATGAGCCCTATCTGCACTCCTTTTATCGCGTAGCTCCGCATATGGGGATTTTTCCACTTGGTGGCTGTGGTGTTGATCCTTGGGAGATTTACACTCGAATCAATGAGTATTCAAAAAGATCATTGACTTATGAGGCGGATATTCTCAATGGGATACTTGGTATTTTTCGCGTGTTCGAACGGGGAAAGAATCCTATGCGTCATTTGTACGGCATCCCGTTCCCCCAAATGGCTCTGTTATCACCCAACAAGTCAATGTTAGAACCTAGATCGAAGCGTGTATTACCAACCTTCTCAGAGGGCCTTCGATGGAATTTAGCGGCGCCTTCTGAGCGTCGCAATGGTTTCCCAAGTTGGTCTTGGACAGGTTGGTTCGGAACGATTACCTGGCCGCCTGAGTACATCCGCGAGCATGCCCATCCCCAGACAGCGCGCAGACTAGAACGTCCGAAGGATCCAAAAGTGAATGAAATGGCAATTCGTGTATCTATCGAGTTGCGCAATGGCGCAAAAGTTAAATGGGAAGATTTTCAGAAACGGTATCATGAGATATCGATACACGATGGTTTGAGCGGTATCATCCACCTTGAGGCCTATACAACGCCAGCCGTATACTCACACGATAGCGAAGATTACAGCATGAACTTGCATCTTCGGCGTGTTGACGGGCAGTCTATCATGGTCGTGGCCAGAAGAACCACCACACAGAAATTCGGACCACAAGCCAAATTTATCGCAATTCAATTTCACCGCACTACTATCAAAGACCAAAACAAGAGCCATGCCACTACCGCCGACCCGGGGCTAGCAGTGACAACCACTCAACATGTTCTGATTGCTCAACACATGGGAAAGCACTGGGAACGTGTAGCTTATGGGACCTATGACTTCGGACCCAAAACAAAATTGGAACGTTCATGGAAATGTATACAGCTAGGTTGAAGAAGCCATAAATAGCCTGGAAAAGCACTCTTTTCAATCTACATTTCGCATCTGCGATCCCACCTCATAGGAGATTTATCTTTATAGTGCCTCAAGCTAAATTAGCATCAAATGATTATGAGAGTGAAATTTTGTGAGGTTAGAAAGTCACAATGAATAGCGTAGAGTAGTGCAAAATCAACCAATACTCTTGTAGATGTGCGTTGGCCTGTAGTCCTTTGTATTCTTATATGGATCGCTTAGGTATAAGCCCACCCCCATTGGATACCTGCGAAAGAGCTCGCTTCTGGGTCGTAATTAGATCATAGAAGTCTACTGCTATCATTGCGGGGCTGGATAGGTAGGAATACATGATATCTTTTGTCAATATGAACATTGCGACCGGCCTCCCGAGGCGTTGTATGGTTGCCTAAATCTTGCCCAGCTGATTCAATCCCAATAATATCTCACCGCATTCAAGCCACTTGCTTATGCACACCTCCCGAGTAATGATCTGTAGTACACTGCCGTCGAGACCCACGCTGATGTGATAAGATAAATGGCTCTCACCTTAGTCTATCACAGAGCCGCAGTTCTCAGTCGCTGCCGCGTTATTCCTGGGCTATGCTAAGGCAAAATGGCGAAGAGACTCGCAAGGCTTAAGCTGATGTGCAGGACTGGCTGAAACGACAGCCAATGAGATATTGATGTGGTTGGGTGTGGTCCGCTAAGCCGGAGGCGCAGCCAGACATTGAGGGGCTGTGCACAGCCCCAACGCCAACACTACTGCACACAGTTTACTGCAAACGAACATATTTTTGGGCGCCAATACTGCCAGCAAGGGCGTTCGCTGGTCTGTTGAAGCTCAGGCTTGTTTCGCCTAACTTTCAAGGTCTAGGGTCGCTAAGCTAAGCTCACATACTTAATCTTGACAACCTTCCAACCTCTGATTGTTCAACAAATTCACACATAACCACCCAGTCATTCTGCTCTCGAAACCAGAACAACATCAAATATCTTGGCACACCCTTCAATATTACCAATTTTTATCGACAACACTATGCTTCTTACCGCAGGAAACCATACTGACACGTGCAATAACGCTGTCAGTGGAGACTAAGGAACCGAGAAAACGGTTTCCGTAGGGCAGGGGCCTCCGTCAAGCCAGTATGTACGGCTTAGGCACACCTACGTAGAAATCGCATATCTTTCCACGAGCTTCGCGAGGTCAGTTTCCTACCCTTCGTCACCGAGGTGCTGCGCTGATGGGTTTTATAGGAATCCACTTAAGGGGGGCAGCGCGAAGATTAGCGATCACCACGATGCTATCTTCTTCGGTGATACTTCAACACCCGCGGACGAGCACTCGAGCACTTGAGCTCCCGCGAACGAGACAAAGACGGCCACCCCTACCAGGCCGTCATAGTGCGTAGCATTGCCCAATATGGCGAGTAGTTTCTGTTTTGTGGGTCTCTTTTTCGAATATACTCTACTGGGGAATATTACAGCTCGTGGATTCCTAGTTGACCTTTTGATTGTTGTTGCAGTCTTCACATTGTAGTGAATGATTGCGGCTAAGCATCTTGAGGATGACTGATAATACTAGCTAGGTGCTCTTGGATTGCCTTGTATTTTCGACTTTGGTGAAGGAAGCTAATGGGGGGGGGAGTGTTGCGAATTTCTCTTTAGCCTAACCCGCGGCATATTTGACGTGGTATGCTGAGAAGGAAGCGTTGGTATTTCACTAAACCTTTCTTATGCAGGACGTAATCAGTTTAGGAATATAACAAATCTCATCAAGGGTCACGTTTTCTCCCTCATGAAATACTGGCTGGAGGATATCTCCACAGCCTTGTGCCAAAATATTGTTATCCAACACTACCGCAACCCAAAGCTAGCTTGAACTACTCGTGAGTGTTGATTAAATACAAGTTTGTTTCGCCCATACGTTTTTATAGGCTTTACATGGGCGCAGTGACTGTAGACACGTAGCCATCTGATGAATGGTGGAATCGATTTCTGGCCTGTAAATGCAGCTTCACTATTACACTTAAGACACTTCTTTTACCTTATTCATGAAGGAGTATTAATTTAGCATCGTGGGAAAGTTGCGCAGAGGTCCTTTTACATCACTTCGGCTTCGAACCTGGACCTAAAATGTTATGCCACTGAGAAGTGCATGCGCTAATGCCTTTCACTTGTCGTGTCAACCCTCCGGGAGGGTTGGTACCCTCCCAATCAGGCAAGTAGATTTATGTGTTAATTTTAGTATATCTTAGCAGTGAATGAGTCCGTTAGGCGGGTAGAGATGTTGTTGTACGAGGGTTTTCGTCGCCTTCCAGCGCTGGGGCCTATGCCAAGTCTTTTACTGGCTGTGTCAACGTTCGAAGAGAGATGGTACCTTCCTAAATAGGTAGGTACATTCAAGTGTAGAATCTAGCAACTCTTGGCAGTGAATTGCTGTATAGGGGGAGGTGTGGGAACTTACGGGACGGAGATGAAGGTAGATTGCGTAGCAAGACTGACCCACCCAACCCGACACCATCCTCAACCTATGCACATAATGGATCTCGTCTGAACAAACTTCAGATAGCAACTTTACGTTCAGGGATGTGTTACACGACTACGTTGAGGTGCATGAAATAGTTGAGATAGCATTGAAAGGCTTTCTGTTTGGTATCATGGCTCGTTCAAATAAGTATTTAGCGATCTATGAATACATGATATCTTTACAACCGCGATATTACAAGTTTCTAAGCTGGCTTCACGCCCTTATGTATAGCCGCGATACCGTCGGTAAGATCTTCCCAGCCTTTTCCAGGGACAAGGAAGCCTGCATCTTGTATCATGTCCCTAAACTCCGTTTGGCTAGGGAAGCGCGCAATACTTTCAACAAGATACTGATAACTGTCGCGGTCTCCTGCGACTAATTGACCGATGAGTGGTATCGCACCAAAACTCCACCTCTGGTACACGGCGTTGAAGAGCGGATTGTTTACCTTGGAGAATTCGAGGCATGCGAATACACCGCCTGGCTTGAGGACACGAAATGCCTCCTTGAGTGCAACTTCCTTATGTGTGAAGTTCCTAATACCAAAAGCAACAGTGTATAGATCCACGCTGTTGTCCGGAATCATGTCTAGCTTTTCTGCATTCGCCTCTACGAATTTTAATCGTGGTGATCGTGCGTAGGGCGTTTGCAGCGAGCGTTTCTTTCCTTCTACCAACATGTCTGGATTGATATCTGCCACAGTAACTTTCGTATGTGCATCGTTGTTGATTGTTGAAGCATGGTCTAGCATACGAAAAGCAATGTCGCCGGTTCCGCCCGCAATATCCAATATGTTCCACCCCTTCTCCCCTGATGACGGCGATGTGAGCGGGTTGCGGCCAGGGTTCAGATTTCGTACGAAGTGGTCTTTCCAAAGGCGGTGGATGCCAAGTGACATAAAGTCGTTCATGGAATCGTACGATGAGGCGACGGAGGAGAAAACGGCGCCAACTAGAACATATTAGTCAGTTTCCACCCAAATTCGTGAAAGTGGACTGCCCACCTCTCTGCTCCTTCAGCGCCTCCGCGACCGTCTCAAAGCCGAAATGGGTTGTGCCCTGGGCATTTTGCGGAGCTTTCGGAGGTGGCGGTTGCTGTTGCTGCTGTACTTGCCGCACCGAGCAAGAGAAGCACCTGTACGGCTCCCTTACCCCCCTGCTCTTGCTGCCAGCCAGTAATTGGCGCCCTAGTCGACTTCTTGATGCCTGCATGTCGCCTGGCGGTTGGGATGGAGCTGTCAACGTCGGCTTGGCGCGAGATTTCTCGATACGCGATGGCACGTGCTACGCTTTTTCGCGCTAATGACCACTGACGTTTGTCTGGGGAAGGTGTGACATAGGCCGACGCTGGCCGTTGTACCGAGCCTCCATTCACTCCCCAGATTATCATATACCGGCGCGTTCCCGCTAAGAATGTAGCATCGGCAAAATGTCTTTTCGCTATGCGTCGCGAAGATTACAGATAAACAAGTTCATATCCCCCCAAAGATGCCTCAATGGCTCGAAGACAGCAACAAACACGTCTGCATGGCAGAGATACCGAGGTGTAGCAACAACGGCCAGCGCTGAGAAGTATGTATCCTACGGCGAACTGGGAAGAGAGAGCTAAGCAAGGCAATAGAGTCCTCTTCCCGGGTGCGTTGAACAGTGAGTTCACGGACAAGCTCGCCTTCATGCAACCATCGCAGCAAAATGCTATCCCAACGTACCGTGTTATGAACCAATATGGAGAGATCATAAATCAGGAGGTCGGAGTAGAAACGGAAGATGAGGAGGCCTTGCAGATATACAAGAACATGGTCAAGTGTGAGCCATCTCAGACACGGCATATCAAGGCAAACAGCTGATAGCACATAGTGAGCATAATGGACCTTCTCATGTTCGAAGCGCAACGGCAAGGCAGACTAAGTTTCTACATGGTATGTAATTTTTACAATTCCTATAAGTTTTTCGCTAATCTCCTCAGGTCTCAGCAGGCGAAGAAGGCATATCCATCGGTTCCGCCAGCGCCCTCCATCCCGCTGACGTTGCCTTCTGCCAATATCGTGAAGCTGGCGTATATCTACAAAGGGGCTTCAAACTGTCCGACTTTATGAACCAACTATTCGCAAACTCAAAAGACAATGGTCTAGGCCGCAACATGCCTGTACATTACGGAAGCAAGGAACTGAACATCCACACCATAAGCTCGACCCTAGCCACACAAATACCCCACGCAGCTGGCGCCGCATATGCTCTCAAGATGCAAAACATGCAGAATCCCAATCAAGAACAAAGAGTAGCAGTCTGCTACTTCGGCGAAGGTGCGGCTTCAGAAGGTGACTTCCATGCCGCACTCAACATCGCCGCAACCCGTCAAGTCCCGTGCATCTTCATCTGCCGCAACAACGGCTACGCAATCTCCACTCCAACATCAGACCAATATCGAGGTGATGGTATCGCCTCCCGTGGTGCAGGATACGGCATCTCGACTCTCCGTGTGGACGGGAACGACATCTTCGCCGTCCGCCGCGCCACAAAAGAAGCTCGCCGACTCGCGCTACATAACGGCGGACAGCCCATCCTCGTAGAAATGATGGCCTATCGCGTGGGCCACCATAGCACATCCGACGACTCTTTCGCCTACCGCCAGCGCGTCGAAGTCGAGGACTGGAAGCGCCGCGACAACCCCATCACGCGGCTACGTAAATGGCTTGAGGGTCAGCAGCTGTGGGACGATGCACAGGAAAAGGAACTAAGGAGCGTGACTAGAAAAGAAGTGTTGCGCGCATTTGAGGAGGCAGAGAAGGAGAAGAAACCTAGCATCAGAAATGCATTTGAAGGCGTGTGGGAGGAATTGACAGACGAGCAGAGGAGTCACGTTGAGGAGATGAGGGATATCATGAGGAGGTACCCGAAAGAGTATGATGTTGAAGGGTATGAGGGCGGTATGAAGGGTTTGGACGAGTTGTTGGAGAAGAAAGTAAAAGCTTAGGGAAACTAGCGCTGTAGCAATGAAAACTATATTTAAGAGTTGATCTTAGGTCAAACTTATAGGGGATGTGTTGGATGTAATCATATACAACTCAAATAAATGGAGACCTATGCATCCAGAATGGGTGTGCGGTATATTTACGGCGTTACAACGCATTCCGAATGCGAGATCTATGTAGCGTCTACCAGCCAGTCCGGATCTGCGTCTTCATCCTCCGGATCTTCAAGCGGGAGAGACCCAGCATCTGATGGAGATGAACCAGGTATTTGGTTTGACCTTGCGTCCATCTGCGAAGCATTGTCTGATAGTGGATCCACTGGTGGTGGTAGTTTTGACAAGGCCGGTGGAGATTGCGTATTTTCATCTGAGTGTTCAGGCTGAGTAACGTCATTTCTAATCATAGTATTGGTATGTTGTGTTGGTTGCGAAGGTCCAGCTTCGGTGGAAGTGTCGTCCACGATGAATCCCTCACCCTTTACAACACTCTCCTCTGATGTAAATTCGCTCTCTTCTTCTCCTTCATCCTGTTCCTCTAAGATATAATCTTCCGAGAACGTTCTCGTTCGCGGTGGACGAAGTTGTTGTGACTCAAGAATAGAACTTTCAAAGCTGTGCTCCCTGTTCAATGTGAAACCATCTTCTTCAATATCATTATTATCCTCTGGAACAAAACCACCGCCTTCTTCGTCACCTTCAGCCATGAAACCTCCTCCACCAAAATCATGTTGCGGCGGCATATATCTACTCCTTGGCTCTGCAAACTCAGCTTCATCCGGGAAAAATCCGCCTGCCATCTCTTTCTCTTCCAACTGTTTATCCTCTTTATCAATCTCATCTTGTACGTCCATTGTTGGGCCCTTTTCGCCATCAATCTCAATAGCATTGACCCTCTGTGCGATTCTTAGGCCGAGGAAGAAGCGTCGCCAAAGTCGCAACGATTCTCGGCTACGTGCAGCATTTGCAGACTCTTCTTGCTCATAAATCATGCCATCAATCACCTCTTGCACAGCCTCCTGATACTCTGATGCAACTACTACGCCTTGAACAATGGCAGTGCCATGGCGCCCTTTGAATGAGAAGCCAGTGACGGCATCCGCATAATCAACCCCGACAATGCGGGCGGCCTTTGACGCGAGCTTATGCCGAATGTGAGTTCCTCCTGGAGGGCACATAGATGGGACATAGAGGTCCAAATTGCCGTAGGTATTTCTGGGAACACGTCCTCTAACTACCGGTGGCGGGACGTATAATTGGGTCTGAAAAACTGCATAGAGCCCAGCGCCAATCTCATCTTGCTGCTCGTCGACGTCTATTTCAGGAGCAACAGAAAGTCGTCTACCCTTTCTCGGCTTTGCGTGCTTCAGCGGTTGTTCACCATCTTTGACATCCCGGCCCATCCGATACCACTTGTCTGAGCTCCGAACAATATGCACATTTTTACGACGATATATTGGCTCCATCTTTGGATTCATACCGGTACCGACGTTGACCTTGCCAACCGGTTCCAAAGGATGTATGACTTCGTTATGTTTCAGGTGGCGTTCGAGGACATAGACAGGATGATCTTTGAAGTCCTGGACATTTTTGGGTATGCCCTCGGCAGCCTCCTTTCGAGCAAGAGCTGCATCTTCAACCCGGTCTCGATCGAGTGGTCTTGTTCGTTTGAAAAATTTAGTTGTTTTTCGCCACCAGTCTAACCCGTGAGGCGTACATTCAACGCGAAATTTGCGTGTCTTCGCATTGTAAGCTTTTGCGTATCGCCGTGTGACATCCTTCGCCGTATGGTCCTCCTCGAAGGCTATCGCGTATGTTAGACTATTCTGAGCAAAACTAAGAGGCGGCTCTAGCTTTTCAGGTGAGTTGACAGTGAACGTTGAATGAGTGTCTATGGCTACCCATTTTTGGTGAGCAACATTGAAAGCTTCAACCCAGTACACAGGATATGGCGTGTGATAAGCCTTTTGCTTTTGCGGTGCGACACCTGTCTTATTGAGGACCGGGTGTCGTTCACCCATAATACGCTCCAGGCGTGAAAGCTTCTTGGGCCGAGATGGAGTATTAGCTTTGGGCCTACTAGGAGAGGCTCTGTCTTGCATATTGTAAGGATCCATTAATATTGTATTCATTCGTGTATCAAGCTTTCGTGGAGTTGAAGGCTGCGCCGAGGATGCGAATGGCAGTGGCTGCAATGAGCACACGAGTCGAGCTTCGATACCAATGCCGCGAAGTAGGGCACAGAAAAGCTGGGTGCCGACATCTTGTGAACCCTGCAACGTGTGGGCTATTGTGCGAAAATCATCCTTATCCATGGGATCATCAAGTTCGTCGAAGTCAGAGAAAGGGCGTACACCTGCATCTGCGTCTGCCCATTTCGGTTTGTACATGCCTCGCGCGGTCAGCTTGAAGCGTTTGGACCACATTACTTTGAGCTCATTCACGCCTTCGACAAAACGCTTCGATGCGGAATACTGTGAGAGATCCGGGTTTGGTACAAGACCCAATAAGGCTTTGGGTGGTACAAGTTTTCTTAATGTGTTCTGTACTCTCGTATCGTTGCACCACGCATTCCGGCGATAGACGTGGTAGAGGAGACAGAGGAGATGCATTTTATGGATGTCCAGTCGCTTCTTCTTTTCCACGGATGTGATAACGCGTTTGCGAGCTTTCTTCTTCGTTTCTTTCTCTTTATTATTTGTAGTTCCAATCGTGATAGATATATCCGTAACTTGGGGTGTGCCTAATGTTACCTCACCCTCGGTATCGGTATCATCTCCGTCTACGAGCGCATCTTCCCACTCCTCGTCGCTCCCATCCGACTCGTCTGAATCTATGATAGTCTGTAGTATGCGCCCACTGACAGATACTAGGTTATGAGGCTTAGATTGCTTGTCGTTCAATAGATTCGTGTGCTCGTGTGGTGAGTCTTGTGCCTGCAACGGAATCTCAACTCGCGATGCTTTCGAGGAGTGTGATTCACGTAATTGCTCGGACGAGGCTTTCACTGTCGGTATTTGTGATGCAGGACTTGAGGCCCTCTGAGAAAGTGCGGTTCTCCTCTTCTTCAACGGACGTTCGTCCTCGTCAGTATTGGCGGACTTCGACAGCTGCTCATCGCTGAGCATCTCTTGAAAGATAGCAGGAACATTTTCGTCTTCTTGTGGAAGCTTTCTTCTTCGCGTTGAGCGTCTAGGAGTAGTGGTACCTGCTGGTTTGGAAAGTCTGCCTCGTGCGCCTGCCATGTTCACCGCTGCAGGCGTGGCGAGCGCACCGTGCGGAGCTCACGTTCAGTCGATATGCGCAATCGGCAGTGTCACTGAGCGACTTATCGCTCATGGCGCGCGATGAATAGGATAAAAGATTAAGCGATTGCAAAAATGAGAACGGGAAGACTATGAAAGGCTGGTGTTGACAATGATGAGAACTCGTGCCCGGATAGATTGATGATGACGCAAATCCGTCGCTTCGCGTGCTCACGTGAGGGCCCGTTTTGACTTCAGCCGCCCTTTCGCCCTCCCTCCATTGTTTCTCGCCTGCTGACACAGCATACGTTTTCTACTTGGCACCAGGAAATGCTGCCACAATACCTCGATTTCTTCTGATATGTGTTCTTCAATCCAATTTTCCCATCGGAAAATAGGTGAAGCACCTGAGAGATGTGAATGAAATGCTCGATTCAACGTTTAAGAGGTGAAACTTGGAGGTAGCCCGACTCTCCATTGGTATACATATATTAGATCTGCTCCGTCAATGTTGAAGACGTTGATTACAGGTGACACGACTAATCACAGTGCCAATTGATTGGGCCACTACGCGTCGCGTTGATTATGCGGTGAAGCGATTCCATTTTCACCATTCGAATAATGGATATAGCCTTGCACTGGTTCGTCCCTGCTATGCTTGACTCTAAGATGCAGTAGGAGACATTGGACGTCATAGAATGTCACACCATTGCGCCTTTCCGTATTTGAAGCACCCTACTTTCCCCCAAGAAAGCAGGTAGTTGGGTACTTATTATGTGGTCAATTGACGTTGCTGTAGTTAGTCAACCGCACTCTAAGTGTATCAATATTCCAGTATCCATTACTCGCCATGTCTACTAGCGAACACCATAGCCGTGATATCGAGCGAGGCCCGCCAAACTTCGAGCCAGTTGTGCTTTTCATCGACGGTCTCCAGTCTGGATGCTGCGACAACAGTATTTCGCGCGCCGTTTCCCGTATCCCGGATATTCGAAGTCATCAAGTGAGCGTTATTCTTGCCAGGCTGGAGTTGATATTAGACACAAATAGCCTTTCGGTGGCAGATGTCATCGCCAGACTACACACCGAAACAGGATATCATTTCAAAGTACATGTCACACCAACGGGACAAGTGCTCGACCTGTTAGCTACTGATGCAAAAAGGATCCAGGATGCTGGCACGCCCTTCGGCATCAAGTGCGTTGAGCCTCCAGAGAAATACTCCTGGAACCCATCAAGGCTTTTAAGTGGACGAAATAGTATACATGCTTGGATGCACAATCTTTTTAACAGAAAGCTCACTTACCGTAACTCTAGGTGCTGTACCGGTACTTCACGACGACGCCAGCGAGGTCTCCGATCTAGAGCCTATAACTAGCTTACCCACGTATCCGATACGAGTCCATTACGATGCGTTACACCTGGGGGCGCGAGATATTTTTGAGTACTACAAAAGATTCGACAAGGGCTTACGCCTTGCGCCACCAGCAACACATCCCAGTCTTGCTATGGCGTTCAAACAGACACAGAGAGCTTTTATTCGTTCCCTCCACGTCGCAGTATTGACTGTGCCTGTGCTCGTTCTCGCATGGGCACCTGTTGATCACAGCAAGCTACTATACGCCCACATCTCCCTCGGTTTAGCAACCCTAGTTCAAGCCATAGCTATGAAAGAGTTTCTCCAAACCTCACTGCGCTCATTATGGTATTCTCAAGTCTTCGAAATGGATCTTCTAATCGCGCTCAGCTCCACGCTAGCATACGCATTTGGCCTTGTCTCATACATCTTTCAAGTCTATGGCGAGCCACTTGAGACGGGCTCATTCTTCGAGACATCGACTCTCCTCGTGACACTGATACTGCTTGGTCGAGTTATCAATGAATTCGCTCACTACAAAGCTGCAAAATCGGTTTCTTTTCGCTCGCTGCAGAATGACCATGCGCTATTAGTCCTACCAAGTTTGAAGAATGCAGCAGATGCTAGGACTCATAAGATAGACGCTCGACTTCTACAGTATGGAGACCAATTCAAGGTTTTGCCACATATGCGAATCGTGACAGATGGTGTCATTCTATACGGCGGCTCGGAAGTCGATGAGTCGATGATCACTGGCGAGTCTGTTTCCGTTGCTAAGGGAGTTCATTCGAAAGTTTTTGCCGGCACTACCAACGGTGGAGGCGCACTTGTTGTCAAACTAACAGCTCTGCCACATGAGAACTCTATCCACAAGATCGCAGCTATGGTGGAAGACGCGGAACTGACAAAACTCAAGGTACAAACCTTCGCTGATCGAATAGCAGGCTGGTGTGTTCCGGCTATAGCTGTGATTGGACTCTTGGTGTTCGTAGTCCGGCTCCTTAGCAACAGAGAGTCGTGGAAGACAGCAACTGTTGAGTCGACTACGTACACCATCGCCACCTTGGTTGTTTCATGCCCTTGTGCCATCGCGTTAGCCGTACCCGTAGTAGTGCTCATTGCTGGGGGAGTAGCAGCACGATTTGGCATCATTATAAGAAACCTTCAAAGCCTAGAGGTTACTCGACATGTCACAGATGTAGTTTTCAGCAAAACTGGAATCTTGACTTGTGGCGTATTCACTGTTGTCAGCGAAGAATATCACAACACACCTCCAGCTCAAACCAAAGCCACACTCTTATCTCTCTTACAAAACGCCAGCCACCCAGTAGCAGTCAGTGTCCTTCGTCACCTACAGCTAGACACAAGCCGGGATTCCTCCGAAAAGATCAATGTTACTGACATCGTCGACGTCCCCAGCTCCGGGACACAGGGCACCTGCTCAACCTCCCAACTCCAAGTCTGCGCCGGCGCCCCAGACTGGCTCTCCCTCCCCCTCATTGACTCATGCTACACGCTCCTCAGCGTCAAAACCGGCCCCACCCACACCGCAACCTTCAAGCTCAAAGACCGCCCCCGCCACACCGCTCCCCCCGTCATCCAAAACCTCCACGCCCACGCCATCCAAACCCACCTCCTCAGCAACGACGCCAAAGGCCCCGTAAATAGTACCGCGCATGCCCTCGCCATCCCCAAAGCACACACGCGGTGGAGATGCAACCCGGCCGGCAAGAGCGCATACATCCACGACCTGCAGCAGCGCGGCCGCGTCGTCATGTTTGTCGGCGACGCGGCGACCGACGCACCCGCCCTCAAACAGGCAGACGTAGGCATCCACCTGCAGCGTCCCGGCCGCGCAAAGGGCGGCGCCGCGGACATCACGCTGACGACCGCCCGCCTGCACGACATCCTCATCCTGCTCGACATATCGCGCGCCGCGCACCGGCGCATACTGCTGGGTTTCGCTTGGGCGGCGCTGTACAATGTTGCAGCGATTCTGCTTGCTGCCGGCGCTTTTACGGTGCTGGTGCAGCGGGTGAGGATCAGAGTGGAGTGGGCGGGGCTGGGCGAGTTGATTGGGGTGGTGCCTGTTGTGTTGGTTGCGGTGCAGATGAGGGCAAGGGGGTATGGGAGGAAGTATAGGGCGATTGAGTATGATTTTCAGAAGGTGGAGGGATAGGGTGGGGATGGGGTGGTGTGTTGGGGATAGAGAGTTGGGAATGAGAAGAGGAGTCAAAAGGTAGTGTTGTCGGCATTCAGAGCGGTGAATGTTTGATCAAGGACGATTCGGATTCTCTGTGGGACTGTTGATCTTCCGGGCATAGATGTTTGTTTCTACTAGGGCTCAGTGATTGTGAAGCGACGAGGCAAAACAGCACGTTGAGTAAAGAGTATATTCAATCAGAGCAATGGCACGACTTAACCACCATAAGCAGCGCCACGCCAGGCTAGCCTAAATACCCACATCCCAATATCAAACCACATTGACCGACCGAATGTAGAGGCTAAGATAACGCCATCCCAAAGTGAACCCTGCTAATCTATGAACAGCCGTTACATAGCTAGATTCCGAGTATATGATCGCCAACCGTGTCCAACCCGGTATGTGTCGTAATAAGATAACGCCGGGTTCCATTGCAGCTTCAAAGGCAATTTGATGTGGATATGTAACAAGTGCGAGGGCGGACGGAAATACGTCGTGTGTGAAAAACAATGAATGCGCTAGTGAAGAAATAGACGAAAAGAAGAAAGATTATGTCCAAGCAATGATGATTGGGTATGCCAAATGCAGAAACAAATTTGGATTGAAGACTGAGGATCGAATGCTGATTTTTGTGAGGTTGTGAGAGGCTATGAGAGTTCAGCGACCACCCCAGGGTGTTCGCTTGCTGGCACTGCCGGCACTGGAACCGCCCCTTGCTTCTTCGAGGCTACGGCGCGAACCGCCGGTGCCAATTTCGCTCATCTGGAAGAGAAGTGGTTCTGGTTCGTCGTCGTCTAGATTCGCCACGCGGCTGTTGAAACTATAGCGACTTGGACGTTCTGTCGAGCTTGTGTCACCTGTTGAGCCGCTGGTCAAATTACTCGAAGAGTTTGGCGAGAAAAAGGTTCCTCGACCGCGACCGCTCGAATTGTTGCCACGCTTAGACGGTAGATTGGATGTCGATCTAGGACGTATTAACTCCTCTCGCGAGTCAACATCTTCTGGTGCTTGGTTGTCTCGAATGGCGCCGGCATGTGATTCCGTCTGAGCGAATAGCCCACTCAAAGTTAAATCTGTACTGGTGATGCGTTGCAGATCTCTTGCTCGGTCGACTTCTTCCGCAGGCAGACTGGCTGCGCGGACGCCAAACACGTCTAGTTCGTCCTCAGGGAGGTTTCTGTTCTGCTGAGCAACTGAACTCGACCGACGGTAGTTCCAATGTCGTGGCGACCGTGGAATATCAATAGCGATAGTGCCATCCCCGTTCTCGCTTTGCTCCTCCACATTAGTCTGGCCTTGCTCACGCGCCGCACGGGCGGCCTGACTTCGGCTTCGACGAGGAGGCTCATATTCAATAATGCTATTTGCGCTTAACCGGGAAGGAATTGCTGGGGTATGTGGGGTATGTGGCGAGATCGGCTTTCCAGGGGACGATGCCGTCGATATGGATGTGCCAGCGATCATTGCAGGGACGCTGGACAGCTGTCGGCTTGAAGAGGACGACGATCGCTGGAGCATCATTGAGGATGATACCGAGTCCGACAGCGCTGTGTGCGACTCTCTCATGCGTTGATACTTTCCGAGTTGAGCCGTAGTTTTCCGCATGGTTGCATCACGTGCAGCGTTGTCATTGCGGTTGAAACTTTTCAAGTCTTTCTTTGACTCGAGCAATTTCAAAAAGTCTGAAATGTTCTCGTCATCCGTCTTTACCTCTCCAGAACTGCCGCCATCCCCTTCGTTGAAATTGCCAGACCCTCGCTGTAGTGAGGAAGTAGCGCTGCCCTTTCCGCTACTCAGATTCTCATCTTCCGTTTTGCTACCTCCTCCTGACGAGAATTTGCTTCTGCGATGACCAAAGCTACTACTATAGCGACTTATAGGTGCAGGTTTCGGTGAGCTCGACGTGGAAGAGGCTATAGCAGTCTCATTTGGCAACGAGGGTGCTCGGAGTGCCGCCTGAGGCAGCGCGTTTAAAGATGTGCGGTTGCGCGGTTGGTTGAGACTGCTAGGGATGACGTGCTTCCCAAAAGAACTACCCGGCCTCCCGAGAGAGCTGCCTGGAGAGGGAGGAACTGCTGGCCCAGGAGCAGGTGATGACGACAATGAACCGGCTTTGAAAGGCTGGAATGAAACAGAGGTCCGGCGCTGATAGGATGGCGTATCAGCAGATCGAAGTGATGATTTAGAGCCTTGTGCAGTTCGATGATTTGGTGGTAATTTTTGCGGGGGGGTCTCAATGGGAGAGGATGAGGGCATGTCTCGAACAGCGCGAAGTGCTGATATTGGGCTTGCTCCTGTAGGGGGGCCGACCTGATGGAACGTTGATAGGCTGCCATAGGCTTGTCCGACGTCAGGTGTCTCTTGCGCATTTAACTTATTGACGGGAAGGGATCCAGGTACTTTATTCGTAGTGCGAGTCTTTTGTTCTTGGTATGTGTCGTCGAGGCCCATGAACTGAGAACTCAACAATGTTTCGGAATCATCAACGCTAAAGTCGCACAGGTCGCGGTACTCAACGGATACACACAGTGGGCCAATGGGCGAATTGGTAGAGCCAATGTGTTGTGAGCTGGTCACAGCATCTGGGGATGGAAACAAGGGCAGACTCAAGGTGTCGATATGCGGACTCTTGAACTCACCATTGGTGATGCGATAATTGAGTTTCAGAGACGTATGGTTTGCGGGCTGTTTAGCCATGTTCTTGTTGTACCTGTAGGCTGGAAGTAGTCGCAGCTTGGCGTAGAGAGAGCGAAACAAGACAACAGCTTTCTTGTATACGTTGGGTAATGGGTCAGTGAGATCTGATGGATGTAGAGAGTTTTTGTCGCCGACATAGATTTTCCAGCGCTCGAGGACGACTTGTGTAGGTCTCGCGGGGCGGCTAGAGGATCGAGAGGCGGGCTCGGCTGCGTTCAGAGCTGCCGCCACATCCCACCGTTTGCCCTCGTCGTCGTGTATGACCAGCGATTGCTTATGGCCCAAGCTTGTAATATCGAGATAGATGTCAATGCAGAGAGTTGGGTGATGGCCGACCACAGCATCCATGGTCCTCCATTCGGCGAGGTGGTATTGAAGCTCATCGCTTTCATCGAGGATAACATTGAACTGTCGAGCAGGTTAGTCAACCTTTTTTTTTCGAAGAGGGGAAGCTCGAAGCTTACCCATTTGTTCTGTCTGATGTCACCGTTCCTGGTGAAGCTTTGTGGCAGTACTACACGAGATGAAACCACGCTGAGGGCTGATTTGGTGAAGAAGTTCTGTACAAGTTAGCACAAGGATCCTACAGCAATAAGTGGATGGGGCCAAGTACCTGGACGACCTGGTTGATCTTGGTGTGTTGCCGCCGGAGCCTCTCAGCCAGGTCCTCGCCGCGAGACATGAGGTCGTCGTCGCCGTCGTCGGCGCCGCGGTCGCTATATGGAGAGGAGTCGAATGAAGGAGGCCGTTCTGAGCTATGCCGCTGGTTGTTGGTTCGTGTGGGGTTGGTCTGGAGGTTGGAGGCCGGCGAGGCTGTGCGCGGCGAATGGCGCTGGTAGGGATTCATGGCAGGCAAGGCGCTGCAGGTACCAGGACCAGCACGTCAGGCAGTAGTAGTGATGAGAAGGGCTGAAGGGCGTGTGTGCGTATGTGCAAAAGGCGATTATGGTTGGGGCGGGAACAGACGAGTCCTCATGGTAGCCATCACGAGTACAGCCGGGGTCAGTCAGAAGCAGGTCCCCAGACAACAGGTCCACGCGGGGGGCTGTTGATTGATAGAGGGGTAGGCTCAGGCAACAGCCATGATGGGGCGTGCAGAGGTGGAGAAGCTGTGGTGCCTGAGAACGAGGACGAGGGTGGAGGGTGGAGGCGAAACGAGGCAGTGAGGTTGGGGAGAGTACCGCAGCGTGGAGGCTGCGGAGCGGCGATGACAGTCTGGTAGCACAGGCGTGTGTGCAGCGGCTATTGGCGAGATTGCGGATGGCTGAAGGGCGTGGAGGAGTCAAAGAGTGTTGAGACGCATGGGGTGCCGGTAGAGTCACGAGAACTTGTCGAATGACGATAGCAGGGTGGAAGCTTGAACCAGGCCTAATCCTGGGGCAGATGATAGTCACAGTCGACGACACACGCGCACATGCAGGAAACGGAAGTCGGCCAGCTGCGAACACGGCGGGAGCTGCAGATAGGGCCGGCCGGGTGGTGTAGCGCTCTGTCTGGCGATTTGCTGGCCGAGTGATTATCTGGGCGGGTTGTTTGGAGACGAAGCTTGACGGCTTGACGTTGCTGGTACATGGGGAGCTGCTGCTGGGGGCGATCCGGAATCCTTCCTTTGGCGCTAACCGCTGCCACCCTTGCGCTATCCACGGACAAGCCCAGGACAAGACTATGGGTAATGGATAAGGGACAATGGAACCTATCGGCATCCGCTCTGCCGCTATCGCATGCTAGCTGCTAGTACCCTCATGTATCTGAGCACTCGTCGCGGTTGCGCACTATGGCACCATGGGTCCTTGGATGTGAGCTTGACCGGTGATGCAAGATCCACCCCATCTTGTGCCACTTCAGGCGCCGGTCAAACCGCGTACGGTGCGGTAGCCTCTGGCAGCTTGTTGCCAGCAATCCAACGGCGTTCTGCCGCCTAGGACAAGACATCTGCCTTGCAAGCAACCACCGCAACGGTATTCCTCTGCCTTTGTGCGCACTTGCGCCAATTGCTGCCTACATCACCAACGTTTATCTGCGGCCTGTCCTATCTCATTGGCTATGTTCGCACGCAACGGCGACCTCCTCTGCGGCCGCCTAGTGACAAACAGAGCTCCTACCATGGCCATACCAGCATGTGTCTGGGGTAAACACTGCAAGCCATGGCATCATTGCTGACTCCAGGCAGGTCCCAAACTCTGGGATCAACACAGAGAACCACAGCCCCATAGAACCACAACCGCTTGCCAAACAAAACGTACCAAGACCTAAACTAATCATACACAACGGCACTTGGCCGCTCTAAGTCTATGTCACGTATACGGTGCTCACCGCCATGTGGATCTGCCTGTGAATATAACAAGCCAGCCCCAGACGCAACAGCAGCGACAATATTCTCCTCCCTCTGCTTTGCACGCGCAGTGCCGAGATCAACTCTCCACGGCGCTTTGTGCCCGGCGTTGCCACCCAAGCTCGTCACATTCCAGACAAGTGATGTTGACCTCCAGAACCGCAGTAGAAGAGCTCGTGGACGGCGCAGCCTGCCATGATTGGCTGGAGAGGGGCATTCGAGTAGACATCCCCCACAATCAAGCATATTGCTCTCCAAATCCGCGCGCGGACATGGACGTATAAGAATGGCCATCTGTTCGCGCTCAGCAGAGGCTCTGGGGCATCCGCTAACATTATTCTGACTCATTCCCTCCCACAACAAGCACACACGCTTCCCGGCGCATTGTCGCCTCGCGTCCTGCACTTCGTCATCGATAGGCCCTCCCGCACCACCGAGATACCGCATCTACCCCCAACGCACCTTCCACCACATACGTCTGCCCCTCACATAGGTATTGACTTCTAGTAATTAGGCGCGAACCCATTTCCACCCCTATCCTTCTTCCAACGAAGCTTAGTAACCGCCGCATTCCGACTGCACCGTCTTGCCACCGCGCTCTCGCACCCTTCACCCCAAATCCCAATTTCACCCCCCCCCAACATACTGCGCTACGAATATCGCCGACCAGCCGTGTCCGGTGCTCCTTCCCTTGGGGTCTTCCACGGCTTCTCAGCCAGCACCTTTAAACACGCTTGGGCCCATCGAGGTTGAGGCGAGGTGTCACCTGTAGAAGTTTCGGAGCACTCCTCCCCACTCTCGGCACATGAGCGGATATCTCTGGAAATATTACCTCGAAGACGATGTCGACGACTTCCGACATGCTCTTTCGACCACCACGCATACAGCGCGAGGGCCGGCACAGAAAGGCCATGCCGGCTGGCAGGGAGGAGTCCACGGCACTGCGGTGAACAGTAGCCCAGGCAGTTATGGCGTCTCACCCATGCTGAGCGGCAAAGGACGGAAATCCGCTACCTCGTCCCTAACTCGTGCAGACATTAATAGCCGCGATGCGGCCGGCATGACCATTCTGCACCATGCCGCATCGTCCTCGACCGGAAGTGCCATCGAATTCGCCCACGCGCTTCTTGAGCACCAGTGGACTGATTTGTACATACAGGATGCTGAAAATGGCTGGACTCCACTTCATAGGGCCTTTTACTTTGGCAACATTGCAATCGCTCGTCTCATCTTGAATCGCGATACACAGGATATACTTGGTCATGGCTCAGGAGGGTTCAATCAGCATGCACGTGGACTTGTAAAAATCAAAGATAAAGAAGGTTATGGCCCTCTTGACCTTTTTGCGATGACTATCAAAGATCGAACATTGCGACCAGAAGATTCGCCGCTCGCAGATGCTGAATCCGATGATGAGATGGCGCATGGCGAGAGTGGCGATACTAAAGATGACACGCGAAAACGGTTGATTGTACCACCCGTGCTACTTGGTGGCGATGAGGTCTATACTTTTGGGAGCAACAAAAATGTGACTCTTGGCTTTGGTGATCAAGACGACCGGCAGTTTCCAGAACGTATCGTACTGAGGCGGCCAGATCACCTCCTTCAGAGGTTCTACCGCGAGTATTGCGAGCGCCAAAACCAGTACTGGGCTTACATGGGCATTTCTCCCCATACCACAACGGCACTTCCACCCAAGGGAATTGTTGACCTCCCAATTCACATTCGGAACACTCCTATCGTGATACAGGACGTGCAAATGTCCAAACTGCATACTGCTGTTCTGACCACGGACCCAATCTCGAATCTCTACATGTGTGGGCATGGACCTGGGGGCCGCCTTGGAACTGGCAGTGAAACTACCAGGTATCAATTTACCTGCATTGAAAGTGGCGGACTTGGTTCAAAAAAGGTGGCTGCAGTATCTCTGGGTCAAAATCACACGTTGGCTATCACTGATGATGGCGAGATTTATTCTTGGGGGAACAATGCCTTCGGCCAGCTGGGGTACACTCTTCCAAAACCTACTCTAAAGGACGACGATCCGATTTCTACAATTCCTCGTCAAATATACGGGCCGTTGAAGCGCGAGGTTGTTGCAGGTATTGCTGCCTCCCGAATACATTCTGTAATACACACAACAACCTCGTTGTATACATTTGGTAAAAATGAAGGACAGCTTGGCATAGTGGATTCAGACGCACGTTCGCTTGAGATGCAAATCATACCGCGCAAAATCGCTGCATCACTCTTCTCGAGCCCTATCCTATCTGTCTCAGCCATAGATAATGCTTCTATTTGTCTCCTCGAAAATCGAGAAGTGTGGGTGTTTGCCAATTATGGCTATGCGAAGCTGAGCTTCCCATTGGATGGCTTCAACAGTAACTTCCTGAAAGAAAGCTGGCTGACAACGAGGTACGACACTACGCCGAACAAGATCAAGAAAATTACGTCTGGAGGTGATACCATATGTGCACTGTCCACTTCAGGCGAGGTCTTCACTGTCACAGTCGGTCGGCGTGTCGAGGGTTCGCAAGACGCTAGTACTTCAACAACCAATCCCAAGCAAATCCGAGGAGCGTTTTCTATACCATATAATATATGGTCCTCACAAAAGAGCCACATGGCAGCCAGAGATGTTGGTGTGGATCAGGACGGATCCATTATTCTCACTACTGACGCTGGAAGTGTATGGAGGCGTACAAAGAGGGCGACCATCAGGAATGCAAACATCACCAGTGCAGCCGAATCCAAGCGGAAGGATTACAAATTTCAACGTGTACCTGGCCTCACCCGGGTAATTGCGGTACGCGCTTCTGCATTTGGGGCTTATGCTGCTGTGAGGAAGGATTGCGACGTCACAAGAACACAGATTGGAGTAGATGAACCTTGCCTTCAGGATGACCTCTCCCCCCTCCTATCTTTTCACAAAATGACCGAATATGAAGAATCATCCGATGATGACGAGCCGATACCCCGATTTTGGACTCGTCCTATAGAGACGGAGGCTCTCCGCAGACGCGCACTGAAGTCCACAGACCTGGAAAAAGAAGTTTTTGACATCTTACGACAGACTCTGATGACAACAGAAAACACATATGATATAGCACTGGGTACCACCACTTCAGATGTCCACATACCTCTTCATGAGTTCATGCTTTCTGGACGAAGCCGGATTCTGCGGGACGCGTTACTCGACTTCTATAAAAATGACACTGAAACTGTGCTACCTGACCTGTTGACCATCAAGAGAGACGGCAACCGATCCTTTGTGCTTTTCCATGGCCTAGACTTCCTTGCCATCTTTAACTTTGTCCTGTACTTGTATACTGATTCGTTGGTTGATTTTTGGAACGCCACCCGAAATTATCCCACGCTAGCCTATAGGTATCGTGTTGTTCGTGCGGAACTCCAAAAAGTGGCTTCTCGCCTAGAAATGAAACAACTCGAACTAGCCCTACGACATATGGTCAAACCCAGAAAATCTTTGCATATGGATTTAGCGTTGGCAATCAAAGAGCAATCATACTTCGAAAGTGGCGATGTCATAGTCGATCTCGCTGATGGAGAAATGACTCTTCATACAGACATCATCTGTCAACGTTGCCCCTTCTTTGAAGGCCTTTTTCGAGGTCGAGCTGGAGGCCAATGGCTCGCTGGACGGCGCACTGATGCTGCATCCCTTGTTCGGATTGACTTGACGCATGTTGAGACTCGACTTTTCCAACTGATCGTGCGCCATCTGTACACGGATGCGGGGGAGGAGATCTTCGAAGACGTTACAAGTGAAGATTTGAACGATCTATTGGCACTTGATGAATTTCTAGACCATGTGATGGATGTCATGTCTGTCGCAAACGAATTAATGCTCGACCGTCTAACGCAAATTTGCCAGAGGTTGATTGGCCGTTATGGTACGTGTGTAAGTGAAGATCCTATAATTGAATACTGATTATTTTAGTCAATGCTCGAAATGTATGTTCCTTACTCATGGCAGTTGCACCAAGTTCAGTCGCAGAATTCAAAGACGCTGCTCTGGAGTACGTTTGCCTAAGTCTGGAAGCCGTGATACAGAACGGGTAAGTTCCATCCTGTCACGTAGCTTGATTGCTCTAACTCACATTTCTTAGATCGCTAGACGAGCTGGACAATGATCTTCTCCTGGAACTTAATCATGTCTCGCACGAGAACCAACTCGCATATCTGCCGTTCGCAAGGAGTGGTCGTGCTGAGGCTGTCCTCTTTGATCGCTATCCCGAACTTGCCGAGAGGTTAGAACGTTCTAAGCGAGCTAAAATTGATGCAATTGTCCTTTCAAACAAGTATGCAGACACCGAGAGCTTGTCATTATCTTTCAGAGCGCAAAGCTTGGAAGAGATTTCCGCATCACCTCTACGACAACGAGCAAAGAGGCATGCGTCAAAGGAAGCCAAAAGCCCAGCATTGACCCCTCTACTCAAGGGCAAAGGCTCTATACAAGATCTCATGTTCGAGATGTCCGACGCAGAGGATGACAGTGATGATACTCTCGAGCGCATCAAGCCTCTACGTCTCGTTGAGGAGGCACCCAACGAAAAACAACACGAGACACCAGTCGGATCACCAGAGGCGCCTTGGCCTACTTGCAAGAAGCATGATCGCTCTACATCTAGTGGTTTCGGCGAAGGTCTAGACATACCCGCACAGTCAGTCAGCCCTCTGCCTCCACCTATTGTTCAAGCGTTGCGACCGCCGGGCCAACCCTGGGGCACTGCGCCGTTAGCAGGCCCGAAGCTCGATCTTCGAGATATAATGGCCCAAACCACAGCTGTCAAACCATCCAATCTCACAGTGGGCCTGGCACAAAAGGACAGTGAGCAAAAAGCCTCATCATCACATGCCAAATTGTCCCAAAAAGAACGTAAAAGGTTACAGCAGATTCAACAACTAAATGAGCCAATGCAGAAGCCACAGCCAGCACCACCAGCTGTGTCGCCATGGCAAGCGGCGCTACAGCGCAAAGCAAGTAACAGTCCGGTCGTAATGCCAGCACTACAGCCATCACCCAAGACGTCCCCTCAACCATCACGGGCATCAGGCACACCGCAGCTTACCATGCGACAGACTATCGCTAATAATAGGGGGGCATCGAAACAAAAAGGAAAGCGATCTACATCCCAAGCAACCCCCGACGCTTCTAGCGCAGCGTCACCCAATCTTTCTACTCCTAACGAGAGAGGCATGTCTGTTTCGACGGACCCCATCCCAACTCCCCGATCCGTGCGCCACATACCCCTACCCCAGCACTCTCCCACGTCTCGCAGCCAAAACTTAAGCATGATGGAGATATTGTCTTTACAAGAAGCCGAAAAGACATCAATCCGCGACGCAGCTGCCAAGCGCAGCCTCCAAGAAATCCAACAAGAGCAAGAATTCCAAGCGTGGTGGGACGAAGAAAGCAGACGCGTCATCCAAGAAGAAGAGCAACGCAAACGCGCCGAAGAACGCGCCGCGAGAACCGCTGCCCGGAGCAGGGGGAGGTCCCGCGGCGGCAGAGGAAGCAAGACTAAGAAGGACAGTGACGGCGATCGGGACAAGCATGCCAGGGACAGAAGTCAGGGTCCGAGTGCCACGTCACCTAAGTCAGCGCCTGCACTGGATAGTGCGGATAGAGGGAAGGGCAAGGGCAAGGTTCAACGTGGTGGGAGGGGTGGGCCGCGGGGCGGTCGACTTCAACGGAGACAGCATGATGGTTCTGCTGGGCAGGGGAGCGCGTCAGCAGTGGCGCCGTGAATTACGCTAACGTGATGTCATCGAATGCTGTTTGCGGTTTGTATATGTGCAATATTAAGTATATATTCGTGATCCCGTGGGCTTTGTATTTGTATACATGTTGGGTTGAGTTAGGGAGTGGCATCACTCTGCTCTGTAATGTAAGCCTATGTCCTCCCGGTCTATCTCTCTTGTCTGTGATATACCATCCGGTGTGCAACTGTGCTTGTTTACTTTGACATAGTATGCAGCGCATACTCTCATTCCTAATATGTCTGCACATAGTCGAATCTATGTTGTACAGCATGCATCTCGTCGTATCGTGACTAACCCAACCCTCCAACTCCTTCACTCTGTTTGATCCTGTTCTTATGGTGTTCACGAAAGGTATTTTTTTTATTGGCCGCAGAGTTCGAGTTTTTTTCGGTTTATATTTGATGGGGCTGTGTAAAGAAGCTTGTGCTGGAGAATTGCACACGCTTTTTTCGACCGCGACTATTTAGTATGTATTTCTGTCTACCTTTTGCTATTGTTTGCATAAATTTGAAAAGATTAGTGTCAATATGAGAAGTCGTGGGATCTTGAGACTATTTGCTCTCTTCTCGCACCACCTTCAGAGAACACAAGATGACTTTCGCTCACAAGCAATAGCTTGAATCTCAATGATTGCGCTCTCGACAGCCTTGGAATGGGCAAAACTTCACTCTACATAATCACCCTACCAATCCGTCCTCTTACTGTAATAAAAATTGCTAAACACCTTCGTCAACAAATGCTCACCATACGTGCTCCCCTCATGCATCGGCCGCACGCCCGACTCCTCCACACACTTGTCCAACGGCCTAACCACCGCATCGAAATTCGGCTCGTAAAAGAACGGCACGGAGATGCGATAACCCTCGCCCCGATGAATAACTCTATGCATCGTGCTTTTCCACAGCCCATTCGTCCACCGCTCAATCATGTCGCCAATGTTGACGACAAAGGCGCCCGCAATGGGGTCCGCGGGCAGCCATGTGCCGTCCTTGAGCCGGACCTGGAGTGCGCCGGGCGTGGCGTCTGTGTGCAGGAGCGTGACGCAGCCATAGTCTGTATGCGCGCCGCACGAGAACTGGCCCACGTCGGTGCCGGGCGTGTGCGGCGTTGCGAGGGGCGGGTAGCCTATCATGCGCATGACCCAGAAGCTTGCGTCGCAGTTGCGCGCGAAGACGGAGGAGTCTTGGGTGCTTTTTGTAGCGGTCGGAGTGGGAGGCGGGAGGTTGAGGGCGGCGCCCATGGCGAGGACTAGGGCTTCGCCGACGTGCCCGACTTGCTTGATATACTCGAGATATACGTCCTTTAGCTCCGTTGGGTGTGAGGGCCATAGGTTCGCGCCTTGGAGGGTTTTGACGCCGCCGGGTACGCTGCCGCTGGGCTCCGTTTGCTCCGAGGGCCAGGGCCGGTACCAGTCTATTGCTTCTTGCATGTCTTGTAGTCCGCCTGTTACGTTTTCTCCTAGCCCTTGGTACCCGCGGGCGCCGTCTCCTCCCTCGGGCCCGCCTGCATCAAATCGTTTGATTTTATTCTTCTCTGCAAGTGGGAGATCAAAAAAGCCTCGTGCTAGAGAAATGACCTCGTCGAGCCTTGAGATTGGAATCCCGTGTCCGGTTAGATAGAAAAAACCATAGTTGACGCACGCGGCGTTGATAGCTTTGGCGGTGATTTGACGTGCTTCTTGGGATGAATCTGAGTCTAGGAAAGCGGAGAGGTCAATAATAGGCAGGCCTTTGTCATGTGCTGTTGCTATGGGCTTTTCGTATCGTCCACCGTGTTCCGGTGTGGGGTTGAGAAATGGACTCGAATTGCCGCCGTCTGCGAGTCTTGTTCGATACGCATCCAGAGTTGCTTCTACAGACATTTTTAAGGTTTTCTTGTCCAAGTTGGCGACCGATACCTCCCCAATCGTTGGCAGTTATGGGATAAAGTCACGTTGAAAAAGTTCATTCATGAGATTTTTATGCAGGTTGTAGGTCTCGTCTATCGAATCGATTGCTAGAGATATCTGTTTGTGTGTCATGCTTTATGAGAGCAAGGCCGTTGTAACGCTACCGAATGACACGTTCATCAACCGGAAAAGTGGGACTTAACCACTTCAGATGCAGCAGCCAGAAGATAGTCAAGCTACCTAGAACCTTCCTTTTAGGTATCTACAAGTACAGCTGGAGGAATGTACAATTCCTAATCGAATTATTTAGTAGTATATAGTCTATTGTATACATCTGGCATTGATGTCAGGAGTGTGATTACCCCACTTTTTCAGTTTACCGAGAGACACGATAGCGAGGCTTTCGGTTAGCGCTGCCACTACGAGACTAGATCCGGGTAAACCAAGAATATTGAGAGCATCAATCACTACTGTAAATAGTATCAACAATGCAATCGTGGAGATTCAAAATCTTGTCGTCGTGATTTATTCGTAACTATGCAAAAGTTTTTGATGTCGTGCTCTATCCCTCCCAAAGCTACTACTCTCACATTATTTAATGCTACACGCTGGTCTACCCTTCCATATATGGTCATGCTACGCTCCATGAGCCTCTACTCACAATTGTGACTTTACATGATAACCTCGTTCGAGACATCCTAACCACGTTAGCGAAGCATTGGAATATTAACGCATCAGGACTTACCCTCTTCAACTCCTTGTATGGCAAGCAGACGCAATTTTGTACGCGAACCTCATCGGCAACAGCGCACTCCTTGCCTAGAATAGTAATGCTCTGGACCTTGACTCCGTTCTTGATGATGCTGGTGGAATGGCTGGTGACTGGTGTAGGGGTACCCTCAACGCGGGCCCATGCGCCGACTTTGCTGTGCCAGCCGATGATAGTGTACATGACGCATGCATCGTGTTTGATCTCTGAGTCTTCCAGCACAATGGATTCCTTGACACGTACACCTGCTCCAATATGAACACGAGGACCAATGGAGACATTTGGGCCAAGCTTTGCTGTTGGGTCAATCTGAGCTGAGGGATGAATGTAGACGGGCGGGAGGATGTTCGCTGAGGGGGCAGCTAGCTCTTCGGAACCTGCCTGGAAGGCCTTCAACAAATAAAGGGCGTTTGCTGGTACGGCAGAGCCGGCAGTCTTGATCTGACGCCAGAAGTCCTTGGTCTCAAGAACGAAGAACTGTCTGCTGTCAGCAATGTCGGACAGCACATCCTGCTCCAGACGAATGACGGCATTCTCCTTGTTTTCATCGTCTTCGTCGGCTTGGTAGAAGCTCGACTCAAGGTTCTCGGAAGAGGGGTAGGACAACAGGCGTGGTCGCTCGGTACGTCGCTTGATTGCGCTGCGGATGGCGGGGAATATACACTCGGTCGCAAAGAGATACACTCCACAGTTGATAAGGTTGGAGATTTGCGACTCGGGCTTCTCGACGTAATGAAGAACGCGCTTAGTATGAGCATCTGAGACAATGCAGCCAAAATTGGAAGCAGCCTCATTTGCGACTCTTGTGCCCAACATGACCGCCTCGGCATCTTTGTCCTCGAACAGCTTGAGCATCTCGACTAGGGGGAACGATGAGCAGACATCTGCGTTAAGTACAAAGAGTCTGTCTGGCTTGCCCTTCAAAATGACATCTCGGAAGTGGTATAGACCTCCGGCGGTGCCCAATGCCTGATATTCGCGGAGGTATTTGACGCTAAGGTGAGGGAAATTGTTCGAGACGGAGTTGATGAAGGGTTGGAAGACGGCTTCCTCGTAATAACCGACGATGAAGACTTCTTTTATCTCGGAGACACTTGTGATAGCGCGGAAGCAGTGCTCGATAATGGGGTGGCCGGCGACTGGGAAGAGGGGCTGTTGTAGCATTATTAGCGGGGTGCGGTTGGGCCATGCAACTTGAACTCCGGCATACCTTGGGCAGTTCCATAGACAAAGGCCTAAATCTGGTGCCTCGAGAAGGCCCGCCAACCTAGAGTTGTAAGCATAAGCTGTGAATTGCCTCTTGGACCCCTGGGAAAGTAAATACCAAAATGACGGCCTTGGTCGAGCCACCAGACTGTGACTTGGGCCTTGAAGCGAGGGATGGTGGCTGTAGACTCATGATGGTAGATTCTAGTAGTTCTCGACGTGTGTACGGCTTCGAACACTTTTAAAGAGCCTTAAATTGAATTTAGGGAGGTGAGGAAGCAATTGCGCATCTGGCCGTCGAGGGACAGCTGGTGGACCCTTAGAATCAAGACCATGTGGGCGGTGAGAATCCTTGGCGTTGGCGCCTCGTCATGTGTCATCGAAAAACACACACCTTCATCCCTTTCGTCCTACTCTAGTACGCTAATCGCCATTCAATACGAAGCGGCGTTGCAGGCATCGTGTCATTGTTAGACTTTCAAGCACCATGAGCCAACCAGGCAGAGGCGTTCTGGTTCCTATTCCATTGCCTACCGACCCTAGCCATTTCAAGTCCTTACTTACTCAAAATGTTGAGCCGAAGGACACGTTATCTAACACACTAGGCAGTGGCAGTTTCCACGTCACTTCAGAGGCACAAAGCTATATTATATTTCCTTCTCCAGAATTGATATCTCCAAGTGCTGGACTTTATCTCCCAGAACAGTGTTTTGTGAGACCTCTAGTACGACCATCTTATACATCAGATCGCCACCTACATCTTTACAGTATCTCTCTTGTCTAATATCAATCATGTTATATGTCATGTCACTTTCAACTCTAGAGCATCCTAACCCAGTTTTATCCTGCACTTATGAAAACGGGCCCACTGGGGCGATCATTTTCACCACAAAATCATTGGTATTGCATAAATCACCCACTCAGTTCTAAAAAGTGACCCAATTCATCCTTCTATGAAATTGATGCTCCACATACTCTCTCATCCTATTGCATATAAGTTGGGGTACATCGTTTATTAATAATAAAACCTCAAACTACTTGTCAAGCTTTGCAGAGCATGTTTTCGTCTCCTGTGTATCTCAAACTATGGGCTTTATAACCTCCAAAGGTCCTGACTCGCAAGTCTCTAAATGTTATTTATTCGCGATAATAGAGTCAACGAATAATAAGCTGGTTTTTAGCCTCGACTCACCAACACAATGTGAGATAGTGAGGTCAAGATGAAGCTTGAACACAAGCCAGAAAGAGCCTGCAGCAGATCAAGCACGACTAGATTTACCCACAGAAAATGATTCTCGCTTTCATGGACGGATCTCAGAATGCCTTCTCCGTACCTCGCGCCCATGCAAATCGGTCGACTACGACCCCAACATGCTCGAGTCTGCTCTCATACCCAGTTAGAGTTTTACATACTCCATGCAGAAGAAAGTCAGCAAGCCACCAAGCAATCTTGGAATCCCAAAATGGTAGCGCGTCAGACTCCGGCCCACTGCAATCAACAACGGCGTGAAACCTACCGCATACGGCAACAATTCATCAACTCGCCAAGCCGCACATCAAACCAAGTATACCATAATCCAACAACCCACGACAACAAGAAACACAACTCAATCGTATTACACTATCCTATCGCCCCCAAAAATACCAAGTCTACCTGCCCAAGCCCATCAATTACCTTTATCCAACCATGCAAGTCGTGTGTATATAAAAGTCCAACGCGCCCAAAAACCAAACGCCACAACCCGCCATGTTACGCGCGCTATGCTATGTACCCCAATATTACCCAAACAAAAACCCTGCCACAAAATTTTGCTCTCGTATGAGATGAACGACGACGTCTAGTGTTGGATACCCGACATCCACCGATCGATCTGGTCGCGCTGTCTGGGGTCCATAGGCGGCATCATCATGCCGTTCATCTGCATGCCCATCGGTACACCCATCATGCCATTCATTGGCATACCCATTTGCATGTTCATGTTCATCATGGAGGGCTGGTGCATTCCCATGGGCATTTGCATGCCCATTTGAGGTTGCATGCCCATCATGCCCATGGGCATCATTTGCTGCTGTTGCATCATGCCGAGGTTGGGCGTGGACACCATACCCATTTGCATGTTCATGTTGTTCATGCCCATGGTTTGGTTGGGCATCACAGAATCGCGGTGGCCGGCGAGGTTCATGGATGACATGTTGTTGAACATTGGGTTTGCTGGGGGCTGGGGTGGTGGGACTCCTATGCCAGCCATTTTGTTCTTGTATGCTTGGATCTTGAGGGCGAGTGGTTGATCGTCGTCGTTCTTCTCGGGTGCAGCGCGAATGAGCGGATCGTAGGCGCCGAAGCTGGAGGACCGCATGTTCTGGTTCATGCGTTCGGCTTTTCGGCGTTCCTCGGCGACGACATTTCGCTGTAGGAGACTGCCTTGTGCAAGATGGGAGACGAGTTGCTGGTCTGATACCTTGCGAGCTTGGTTGTGCACGTCGATTGGGTTGGCTGAAAGGACGTCGGCCATGCTGAAACTTCCATGGAGACCGGGGCGAGCTGCTAGAGGGGCATCACCACGTGCGGCCGCTTCAGCTTGCAGACGCGCGCGACGTTGACCTAGAGTCTCTTCCTCGTCAACGCCTGGAGATGGCGTGGGCTGAGGCGCGCCTTTCTCTGCATCCGTTCCCTCCTGAACACCAAGCTTGCTCATCATCTCACTTGCAAAATCAAGGCTTATCGTGCTCTTGCGGATATCAGCGCCTAGTGCTGCATCGAGCTCCTTCTTCTCCCGCAGGCGGCGCATACGCTCACCTAAAGTCTCGCCCTCCTCTTCATCAGTTTCTGGCCCCGGTGTAGTCGTTGTGGGGGGGACGGTGACATGCGGCTGACTGGGTGGCGGACGCAGTACATGCTTGTTTGGGTTCGCAGCATGGAGTCTGGCGCGACGGCGGCTAAGTGGTTCCTGGTCTTCAAGTTCTCGCTGAGCAATGAGACCTAATGGGCGGTCCCATTCAGGGTTATGATTCTGTTTATACAAGACTCCCAATGGTACGTCATCCTCAGAGTCGCTATCTTCCTGCGCCTCCCAGGCCAAATTAACTTTCTTCTTGAGGCGCTTCTGCTTTTCCTTCTCAGCCATATCGTCAAGCTGAAGAAGCGTTCTATGGGTAGGCATATTCCCTTGTTCGACTAGAGTGGCGTAGTTCATGTTTCGGGTTTTTTGCTTTGCTTTGCGTAATTGGAGTTCAGCCAGCAGCGTAGTGGGTGCTCCAAACTGTTGTTCCTCCTCCTGCTCTTCCTGCTCTTCCTCTTCCTCCTCTGGATCCAATTCGTCATCCATATGTTCTTCATCATATACATCATCTGGATTGCGCCTATCCTGGTCATCAAGGGACCTTTGTGCGAATGTGTCATCATCCTGGTTTGCGGGGCCTCTGGCATGCTCCTCGTGTTCATCGAGCTCGGCACCGAGACTCATTCGGTTCTCTCTCGCCCTAACGACAAGTAGATTCATGTCGGCAGAGCTATTACGTTTCTTTAGCTTGTTGAGTGGGTCACCATGCGAGTTGCGCTTTGTATCAAGCATATTAAACGAACTTCGCCTCTTCGTTTCTTCCAGGGTTGGCGGCAGATCAGGAAGTTTAGACAGCTGCCGTTTGTGCTCTGGCGGTGCATATACATCTTTGCCAACATTTCCGGCGAAAGGATGATCGGTGAAAGCAGAGACTGGCGCACGTGCTGAAGCATTTAAAATGCTATCTAGAGTATCCTCGGCAGACTCTCCTTGGACTGCAAATTCCTGTGTAGGGGCGACTTGATCAAAGTAGGCGCTCGCTCGTAGCTGAGGTGGAAGACCCGCCAAACTTTTTCGATTCTGTCTTGTGGGTTTTGGAGCCTCACCCATGGTATTGCCAAGGAAAGCTGCCGATTTCCTGTTCTCGGCCTGCATAGAATCGAGAAGCTGTGTGCGACGACGTGCTTGTACGTCAGCCGTGGGTAGTTGCGACAGCCGTTTTGGAAGATTCAACATTTTGGGCACAGGGGCAGGATAGAATACCATATCGTCATCTGGTGGTGGCGCTCCGTGAGGGGGAAGTTCGTATGACGGCTTCATGTCATTGTAAGATGAGTGCCGACTATGGTTGGTAGGTGGTGGCGTAGATTCTTCCTCTGGCACCGTATCTGGACAGTGTACCCCATCAAAGTCCTGCCAAAGCGTTCGTGCTTGTCGAGTGGTGTCAGTTGAGGCGGCAGTAGGCGGCCTGTCCTGGTAGTCATGGTGACGTGCGTATTGGTGGTATTCATCTGAATGGCGTTGGTCGCCGTTATCTGCATGCGGGTCAAGTATGATGTTGTGTCGCAGCTCGTCTCGAAGTTCGTTCGCAATCTCATCATATTTTCGGGTGAAGGATGAGACCTTGCGAGTATTTTGCAGTGGAGAATTAGAAATGGAGTTATTTCTATCATCTATCACTTCGTCTGGATGCACGACCTGGCCCAGCCGAGAGGCTTTCGACTCGGAGCGTTGGCGCTGCTGAGACGAACCCCCGGGCGCGTTGGACCAGGAGCCTGAGCGCAGGGAGCCTACTGGTGATGTTATATAGCCTCCTGGCGAGTAACCACCCCACCTGGCAGCGCCATTCACATCGACGATCGAGTTGGCATGGGAGCTGGTCGAAACGTTACGGCTTCGAGTGCTGAATTGGCGAGTGAGTTCGTCAAATGACCTACGCCGGCTGTCTGATCGCTTCAGTTCGGTATGCAGCTTGCGTATCTCTTCTCCAAGGTCGGAGCCAGCCTCGCTCATGCGCTCGGCGTGCTCCTCCAGGCGTTCAATGTTGCTAACGTAGGCCCCTTGCAGCGATTGTAGATCTGGGACCGGATGACGCAGGCCGCCATTACTCTTCTTGGGAGATCGAGTAGCGACAGGCTGGGCAACGGGCGGCGGGGAAGCCATCACGGCAGTATCGATGTGCGTATTCCTCGTGGTACAGGTAAAGGGGAAGAAGTCGTGCGGCGTGTTATAGTAAGTATCAGTTGCACCGAAACAAACATGGATGCCTCCCTTCCAATAATAGCCGGCACCGCCCGCAAGGAGGAGGCCGTCGGACCCAACGGTTTCTTGGCAGCCTAGCCAGTCACGTTTTCGAGTGGCCATCGCTCTCTGCCTGTGATATCAACGCGCACGTTACTACAATTTACCACACTTCACATTTGGACTCGGCACAATCGCACGATACCAGCCAGCATGGATGGCGATGGTCAGAAACGCAAGCGCACCTTTCGACAAGAGCCAAAGAAGAAGGCCAAGCTGGACGATGGCAGCGCAAAGCTCAAGTCGGGCTTCGGCGCGAAGATGCTGGCCAAGATGGGCTACAAGGGAGACGGCGGCCTAGGCAGAGAAGGAGAGGGCATATCGGAGCCCATCCAGGTTGTCATGCGAGGCACCAAAGGCGGCGTTGGTATTGTCGCTGAGAAGAGCGAGCAACAAAAGCGCGAAGAGCGTAAGAAGGCAGAAGCGAATGGCGAAGAATATGTGGATTCATCAGAAGGGGAGCGCCGGGAGAGAAAGAAGAAAGCGGCGGCGGCCAAAGGAGAGGCGCGCACAGCAGCACCAAGATCTAAGAAGACTGTATTTGAGATGGAGGCAGCTGGCATGCATGTGCCGCTTGCGCTACAATCCATCATCGATGCAACCACCGGCGCATCAACTCCCACTTCAGGCGTGTCTCTTCGCGGCACCAATGTCGTACCTTTTGAGAGTTCCCTTCAAGCACGCGTGCGCCGAGATCTAAACAGCTTCTCCGAGGCTTTTGAAGAAATACAGATTGAATCGGATACGATTCCTGCCCAACAGTGGTCTTTGGAGAAGGAGTTGGAAGCGCTAGAACGGCAAATGGACGAGGCGGAGGACATGCGCGCAAAGCTACAATCACTGCGCGACACCTCATTCAATGAAACATGCGAAGGCCTCAAAGAGTTGCGTGCCGCTTATCCCTCGAAACCCTTACACCGCGAATCGATCGCCGTTATATATCCACACGTTTCTGACAAGATATCATCCTGGTCTCCGCTAGAAGACGCGCTCGAGGAAGTGGTAGCATCTTTCTCCGAACTCGCAGATATCATACAACCGCGCAGCAGGAGAATAACGGCATACACCCACCCTTCGGAGGCTTTGGTTGCGCGCACAACTGTGGATGAAGAGGAAGCAATCAAGCGCGGCACTACTTCATCTTACGAAACTATGATGCTGAAGCTCTGGTTGCCAATAGTGAGCTCTGCGGTGACGCAGTGGGATGTGAAGGACCCCCATCCAATGGTGCATCTTCTGGACACCTGGTCTCCGGTATTGCCACCCTTCGTTGCAAAGAGGGTCTTGCAACAGATTACGCAAAAGCTCTCCACGTCGGTCCACGAATGGAATCCACGCAAATCTAAGAAGAGCCCGCATACCTGGATAGTGGAATGGCTCCCTTACCTCAAAGCAGCCGACCTGGATCCAAAGGGCTCGGGCCTAGTTGCTGAAGTGAAGCGAAAGCTTCGGCACGCACTACAATCCATGGACCTCTCTCGGGGCCCACTGGCCGGGATGGAGACGTGGAAGAAGGTTTTCAAAGCCGAGTTTGACCATCTTCTTACAGCACATCTGCTACCACGATTCGCTGCCTACTTACGAGACAACTTTGAGGTCAATCCGGCAGAGCAGGACCTTGCGCCTCTTGAGGCTATCTTTGCCTGGAAAGGCCTTATATCAAATCAGGCTATTGGCGAACTTCTAAAGGCCCAGTTCTTCCCCAAATTCCTCGACATCATCCACCAATGGCTATCAAGCGAGGAGGTAGTATTCACTGAAGTTGAAAAGTGGATAGAATGGTGGCGGGACGAGATTCTGAAAGCTGACATCAATGCCTTGCCGTCGGTTGCCTCGTGTTGGGACGGAGCATATACGCTCATTAACCAAGCTCTTGATCTTGGGGCTGCGAGATTGACCGATCTGCCTGCGCCGCGTATTGAAAGTGCAACTCCTGAAACGCCTCAATTTTCCAAATCCATCAACAAAGAACCCCCTCGGCCTGCTCCAGAGGTGGAAGAGATGACCTTCAAGGATGTAGTCGAGGAGTTCTGCGCCGAAGAGAATCTACTGATGATACCACTACGCGAAGCACATGATACAACCGGGCTGCCGCTGTTCAGGGTCACTGCAAGCGCAACCGGCAGAGGGGGCGCGGTCGCCTATCTCAAGGGGGACATTTTGTGGGTGCAGAATAGAAAGGAGAAGAGCCTGTGGGAGCCAATGGGTCTGGACCAAGGACTCATCGCGAAAGCCGAGGGGAAGTAAAGTGAGCGACACAGATGGGCTGAAGGTGTGCGCCGCGAGCGCATAGACGAAGCACTGTGATGCGTGATACTGGCAGGGTAAGCTCTCATTGCCCAATTCAAGGCAGATGTGTGCTAGCGTTCGCTAATTCAGCATCCGACGATGTATTCTTAGGTAGTGATATCGATATGACGGACAGGCGAAGGCAATCTATCAATGCATACCTTATCACGCCCATGGATGACGCCCACCTTACTTCTGTGCGATGAGCTGCCATGGATTGACGCCGGCGATGCACGTCTCGTCAAGAATAGTCGCAACCGCCAATCTCCGTCACGGTCACGCGAGATGGCGGTGATGCGGCGTGAGAATGAGCCGCTAGTGCTGCGCAACTTGGTGACAGCATGCATCGGCACGAAAGCGTGGGCAGGCTGGCGTAAAATAGTGACCAAGGCCAGGCTCTTGTAGGGATTCTTCGGTGCGAAGCTGGCGGCCGTGTAGCTAATGCTTGTGGATGGCCGAGCCACGGGTGGCTTTGTGACAAATGGGTGTGACGAGGTGACTGGAGGCCGATTCGCGTGGTGGGCGCTTAGAGAAACAAATTGCAGCCAATGGGAGGCGGCAGAGAAGATGGAATTTGTGAGCGGCAGGGGCCGGCGTTCATGCGAGCGGACCGCCTCGTCCCGTGACTGTGCCACTCGTGGGCGGCCAGATCGGCCGTGCAGCCTCCACCATGCCAGCAGCAAGCAGGCAAAGAGCAGGAGGGCCCTGGTATTGGGCGGCAGCCGACGAAACATGTTTCTCCACGACCGTGTTCGGTAGCAGTGCCTCCCGGCCCAGGTGTTGAAACAAGACTGGCCGCCTGCCGGCAACACAACCGCACAACCACACAGCCAAGCAAGCTCACCAGCCATGGAATTGAATTGCGCATCTGCCCATTCCAGAACGAAACAGCAGTCGACAGACTCGTGCCGCCGGCGGCCGGAAGCGTGCTGGCGCGCATACCAGGGCCCCCGCCTCGGCGCGTATCCCGTGCAACGACTGGACGCCCCCCCCGCTGCCCTCGATACAGCCTCGCCAATCACGCGGCGCAACGCCTTGGACCAGCCATCACGCTTGGCCGCTCGCTTGCCCCGTCTGTCCACCTGCAGTCCACACACCCTGCGGCCGCAAATACACATGGGGCAGCCGCCCAACTCTCATATCAGCATGTCGCCTGCCGTTCCACCCTCCCATTCACCCGGTACCTTTCTGTCGGGGAGAGGCGCGACTTTGGGCCCGCAGTGCACCTTGATCGCCGCTCAAGAGCCCGACTGAATATTATCACCCCTCCCACACCACCCTCTCCCTCAATCATGCTCGATGGAACTTTGCCTCCATCTCTCTTGTCCTTGATTTTGCTCGTTTCAGAAGCCGCTGCCATTCCCTACGATTTCAGGAACAACTACAAGGATTCAGCCCCAGCGCCTGCAGACGGCCCACCTGCTTCACAATACGCATCTCGAGACTCGAGCCGTTTGCCCTTTGATATCGCTGGCGTCGTCGGCGGCTACGTTGGCTGTGTACTTATCTGGGGAATCCTGCTCCTCACCATCGGCAAAAAAATGCGAAGGAGGGCCCTCAACCCCCCAAAGGCCCTGGAGCTGGAGCTTCAGAACGGGCCTGTCAAGCCTGCCCCCAGGACGGCTCCTTTGGCTTCCCCCACTCCATCAGCTCGCTCGGCTACTTCGTGGCTAAGAAAGTTCAAGAAGAGCGATCCCAACGTCACCAGCCCGCATAGCCCAGTGGTTGGGTCGCCAACATCCTTTGACCAGAAAGTTATTGACGACCACAACTTGCGCGCGCAAGCCGACATGGAGCGCTTGTATGCCGCCGTCATGGATCACGATGCGACTAAGAATGCCTCCAACACCAACGTGAGCGAAGTAGAGCAGAGACCCAGCGCCAGCGAGCGAAGGCGACCGTCAGCGATCAGTGCTACCCGCTCCCAAACCAATGATGATGGTCCAATCTCTCCAGTAAAGGTCATCTATCCTCCAGGTTATCACAATGGACCAAGGACTGCGCCTATGCCCCGCGACCACTCACGAGATCAACACCCGCCGGCAAGCCCACGCAGCATAGTCTCTAAGCGCTCTCAGGCCTCCAACGCAAGCGCCAACACCAAGTCTACACGCTTCAACCTCAAGAATCTTCGTATCTCAGGGCCTGTGCAGAAATATCCTGGCGTAGACTCCAACGACGAGGCGCATACCCCGCTTACCCCAAGCTTCTACCAACGAGGCGCACCCCCCTCACCACCCACCCAACAAAATTCCCCTATAACGCCCTACGACCCCGAAGAGCTCGACAGCGTACAGCCCCTCCCCCACCCTGCGCCCCAACGCATTGGCTCCGCAAGTAGCACCACGCCGGGCATCACCCTCACCAAATCCGCATCCTCATCCAACGCCTCACTACCACTGCGCAGCTTCGCAGAGCCTCTGCGATCTCCCGGTATTCAAACCACAGTGCTAGACCGCCGTGTCGACAAGCTTAGCATGACGACACCAAAGACCGGCGTCCCCTTCACCCCATACTCGCCGTACATGCCCTTCACACCCATCACGCCCGTGACACCGCACCTCGTGTCGAAGAAAGATCGCAAGGCGGCGAACAAACTCGAGGGGAGGAGGATGGCCGCATTGAGAGAGGACATGGTTCAAAGTCCCAAGGAGATCTTTGGAGATGCGTATTAAGCGACTTGGGCATTTTTCTTGTACATGATGATTTTCTTTTAGGGGTTTGCGTGTGTTTGAGAGGAGCGTGCCCTGACTCCCATGGCTAATGACCATTTCCAGTTTTCGTTTCCATTGTAAAGTAGGTAGGCAAGGTAAGTAGGAGTTCTCGAGTAGATGGATGGCATCATAGTTCCTAAACAAGCACCCACTTGTCTAGCATGATTGCAAAATTATCATGATTTGAAATGCGTAGCCCCCCCCCCCACCCTTCCCCCCTCTTTTTTTCTCTTTCAATCACGCATCTCCTCCAATCCCCCCAAACTTTTTTCTTCCATCCCTAACTCACACATTCAACTCGGCAACCCCCGCCCCCTCAATATAACCCCTATACGTCTCCAACTTCTGCGCCAAAACCCCCCCATGACCACAAAACGACTCCACAATTTCCGCGCTCCGCCCCGTATACAACTTGGCATCCAGCATGCGCTCCAAATCCGGCCAAATGGGTTCGAAGAATGTATTCCCGCGGATCCGCTCAACAAGATCGTTGCCCTTGCCCTCGTTCTTGACCTGCGCACCGGCCTCATGGCTCAGCACGCGGATCTGCTCATGGGCCTCCTGGCGCGACACGCCCTTGGCCACAAGCCGCATGATGATGGACTCGGTGATCATAAAGGGCAACTCCTCTTGGACGCGGGCGTTTACGCGGCGCGGATATACGACGAGGCCCGCGGTGACGTTGTCGAGGCTGAGCAGGATGGCGTCGGCGAGCAGGAACATTTCGGGGATGTCGATGCGGCGGATTGCGCTGTCGTCGAGCGTGCGCTCCATCCACTGGTCGGACAGCGTGGCGGCGAAGTTTTGCGGCTTGGAGAGCAGGCTGCGGGCGAGGGAGTAGATGCGTTCGCTGCGCATGGGGTTGCGCTTGTAGGCCATGGCTGAGCTGCCGATTTGGTCTTTTTCAAACGGCTCCTCGAGTTCTTTCCACGCGGCGAGGTGGCGGATGTCGCCTGTGATTTTCTGGGCGGTGGCGCCGAGGCCGGCGATGGCGTTGGAGACGAGGAGGTCGACTTTGCGGGTGTAGGTTTGGGTGGAGACGGCGTAGCAGGAGGGGAAGCCGGCCTTTTTGCAAAGGAGCTCGTTGAGCGCGTCGCATTTTGTGCTGTCGTTGGCGAAGATCTCGAGGAAGGAGGCTTGCGTGCCGGTTGTACCTTGGGCGCCGCGGAATTGCAGTCCCGAGCGGGCGTGTTCGATGGCTTCTAGGTCGAAGAGGAGATCTTGGGCCCATTGGGCGGCACGTTTGCCTACGGTGATGAGCTGTGCGGGTTGGAGATGGGTGTAGGCGAGAGTGGGCTCATCCTTCCATTGCAAAGCGAAGGCAGATAGGTTGGCAATGACTTTGGCGAGTTTGGGGAGAAGAATGTCCATGGCATCGCGCATGAGGATGAGCTCAGCGTTGTCGGTAACATAGCAGCTCGTTGCCTGTAAATTGATAAGTCTCGTCGAGCCTCAGGAGTCGGGGAGAGCCAATCACGTGATAGTGAGTCAAGTTCCATAGAAAATATAAAGGGTTACACTATACTTACGCCATAATGTATAATGCCTGCTGCGCTGGGAGCAACCTGTCCAAATGCATGCACATGAGCCATAACATCATGTCTCCTCTTCTTCTCCTCAACCCTCGCAATCTCAAAATCCTCATCCGTAACCATTAAATGCTCCCTCATCTCTTTCAACGCCTCTTCACTGATTGTCTCAATCCCTAGCTCTTTCTCCGCCTCGGCAAGATACAGCCAAAGTTTGCGCCATGTCGAGTGGCGCGATCGCTGACTGAAGAGCTGCGACATTTCGGCGGAGCAGTAACGCCCAGTTAGAGACGTCTGGTAGGAGTCAAAGACGGAAGATCCAATCTTCAGCTTCATGGCGCTGATTTGTCGCTGCAAATCGAGAGCTGTATCTGTGTCGTTCGCCATGATGATAGATGTTGTAGTAGTATGAGTCAAGTTCACCTTCGGAATGCTCGTAGGAAAGTTTGCAAATTTGAAATAAAAAATTTGTGTATACGGAAGCCACACAGTGATCCAGGTGGTGGAATTGAAAACAATTGGCGTGTAGTCTGAAAGTCACGAGGGAACGTTGATTCCTTTTCTACCCGCACTAGTTCTACCTTCACGTGTTGGCCAAAATTTGTGCTTCGATGCCAAGACCCCACATCGCATCACTCACAATCCGCGCCCCAGAATTGCAGTGCTGTAGCTTGTTGCTGGTTCGATTTAACGAAAGTATGACCAGGTACAGATATTAATCCGCTTGACAGTTCAGTTTCCAGGAAGTATCTTATCCTGTCGTATTTGAAGCGTAGATTAGAACAGCATTTCGATAATGTGTTTTTGCCACTCTTGAATTAATTACTCTAACAGTATGCTGTCACCTCATCTCATTACTTGGTCGCCTTTTCACGGGAGAAATAGGTACATCCCTAGAAAAGTTCGTCTTCTCCCGCAACGTCCCGATACCGGCCGCGAAGAACTTCGCGTGGGATGCACGTCTGCAAAATCTTACACATTTCAATTGCACGTCATCACAATGATAGGTAAGAAAGATTGTTTTGTAAATGAACTTTGTAAAAGCTAGTCTAGAATGATGGCAATCCAGACTTGTGGTGTCTCAAGACCCGCTTCTTCTCCACCAAACAAACTACTGTCCAAGTTTGAAATCCCATAATTACATCCGCGTTTCCGCATGGAATATGCCCAACCCCACAATTATTGCCCCAAATTTCCACTTTCTACAATGCTGGCGCCTTCCAGACATCCCTGTTGATCTTGAAGAGGTTACTCTGTTTGTGCGGAAGGCTAACTTCGCGCTCTTTATAGAAACCTGCTTCCTGTAGATATTTTGCAAGCCTACATCTGTTAGCAATCTTACACTTATGGAGAGCGTGAGCAGAGATGACTTACTTTCCGTTGTCAACTCGTGGCTCCAGCATGACACGTTCTGTGCGATTATCTGCAAGCCAGCAGTAATGCACAAGCGCACTCAGCCATATCTTAACTCTATGAGCGCCCCTAAACTCCTGCTCGCCCACCAGACAATGGAAACCTCGATCCCAGTCACTCACAATGGGTACGTGCTTCCCGAGGTTGTCTTCCTTCACCCAATAGATCTCAAAGTAGCCGAATGGCTTGCCATCCCAGCATCCAATGACAGGGAAGGAGTTCTTGGACTGCAAGCCATTCCTCAAGAACTCCTCTTGGTGAGAGAGCGGACCAGCCTCGCCCCAGAAGTGTGAAACGCGCGGGTCGTTCATCCATTTATGCAGGTACTCTACGTCGGACTTCATGTCGAGGCTCAGTGCGTTCGTGGGTGGAGTCATAGGTTCAGACGCTGAGTATTGGCTGTTTCGTGGTGTGGTGACAGCACTGGAAATAGGGCCGCGGTATCGCAAGGCCTTGGAGGAACATGAGGCGACTCGGAAAGACAGATACTGGGAGAAGCTTGGGATGTAGCGCGTATAGAAAACTTCGCCCTGTCTAGGGGGCTTCGGTCGTACAGGATGCCGAATGTGGTTTGTAAAGACATATTGAGCAGGGGGCGGCGGATAGTATGTTGGCAGATGTGAGCTCGAATGGAATGGGCCTGGTGCAGTCGGCGACCATAGTCCGGGAGAGACTTGTTCAAGCTGTTGCTCCCTTTGTGTGTCTCCACTTGCTCCCCGCGTTGGCGATGAGGGTCTCGAGGGATAGGGTGAACCAGACGGGAAGAAGGACTGAGCCATGGGCGACAGAGTGAAGAGGTAGATCCTGGGATCGAGTTGCCAGAATGTCCTACGACTAACAAACATCCTTGTCCATCCCTCGGGTGAGTTCTCTTCCTGTGCGCAGCCTACGGTGGAGTCCTCGCTAGCAATCAGTCCCATGCGCTCGAGCTTAGGTAGGACTACTTTGCCCTTAAAAATGCCCTCCCTGTTGATATTGATTCTCCATTCGCCCTTGGGTTTGCCAGCGTCGGCCGTATTCTTGGATGCGGGATTGGTGACCTGGAGCGTGGGTTCGGGCTGGTGGAAGTACCAGTACAGGCTGGCCCAGAGCATCATGGCAATCTGGCGCGTGGGCGAGGCAGCAGCCTTGAACTCATTGCTGCTCGGATTCGAAATCGAGGAGATGTAGAGGTGGTCGCCATTGAGGGTTGGCCTCCTATAGCGGTGGACATTCCGTGGGGTGGCCCTGTCTTCGTCCTCATAGGGGTCCTGCTGCTCTTGCTCTTCAGCGTTCAACTCGTCTTCGGAGTTGAGAATGATTGTCCAGCCTGGGGGGAAAGGAGAATGGGCATTTAGCATGTCGTTTGCCTTGAAGAAGAGACCACCAAAAACTGGCGTCACGGTCAGATTCTGACCATTTGGGAGGTGGACGATGTTTGCGGGGGCCATGATGATGACGATGGCGGGGTAGCTCGAGGATGGGGAAGAGATCAAAGATCAAGACGGTCGTTGCACTGACGCAGTAGACCTCAGTCACCACATATCGCGTGAGGCGTCAGATCGGTCCGCCGAAAAGGTACATAAAAGTTGCTGGGCAGGCACGCGAGCCGTCAGGACTTGCTGGCTGGTCGAGCCATTCTCTTCATCACGGCCCGAGAATGGCCGCGCGGGGTGAATCGCGGGGCGCTGCAAAATGCCAGAGCAGCGTGCGATGTGCTCTAGAAGGGGCAATTGCTGATATACGTAATTACGCCCATGTAGGCTCGCTATCGAAGAATACCGAATCATTACATGATACCATGGGGAAAGGCCGGCCATTGGCTGTGGACGCAGCATCCGGCGAGCGAGCTTGGACGTCCAGTCGGCGCTCGGCGTCGTAATAGATATGACGAAATGCGAAGGTGATTTGCGAGCACAAAACGTCAAGCACTCTGCCACCAAAACCTCGACATCACCACAAGTTCACCCGGCACTCAATTGATCCAGACCACCTCAATTGGCACAATGAACTCCACCATCGTCCGCACCTCTGTCCTGCGCTCCGCAGCAAGGGCCACCACCTCTCGCGCAGCCCTCACCAGCACCACCTTCGTACGCGGGAAAGCCACCCTCCCCGACCTCGCCTGTAAGCCGCTTTCCCCCCCTCGCTCCTAACCACCCCCACCTCACCCACCCACAGACGACTATGGCGCCCTCGAACCCGCCATCTCCGGCAAAATCATGGAGCTCCACCACAAGAACCACCACAACACCTACGTAACCTCCTTCAACAACTTCAGCGAGCAAATCGCCGAGGCCAAATCCAAAAACGACATCTCGGCCCAAATCGCCCTGCAGCCCCTCATCAACTTCCATGGCGGCGGCCACATCAACCACACCCTCTTCTGGGAGAACCTGGCGCCTACCAGCCAGGGCGGCGGCGAGCCGCCGACGGGCGCGCTGGCGCAGAGGATTAATGAGAGCTATGGCAGTTTGGACGCGTTGAAGGACAAGTTCAATACGGCGTTGGCGGGCATTCAGGGGAGTGGGTGGGCGTGGCTGGTGCAAGACGTTCAGACAGGCAATATCCAGATCCGGACGTATGCGAACCAGGATCCTGTTGTTGGGCAATTTAGGCCACTACTGGGCATTGATGCTTGGGAGCATGCGTACTAGTAAGTTTCGTAGTGGCTGATGTGGGGGTTGCTTACTGACGTTTTTGTAGTCTCCAGTACCAGAACCGCAAGGCGGAGTATTTCAAGTCGATCTGGGATGTTATCAACTGGAAGGCGGCGGAGAAGCGACTAAAGTAAGTATGCGTTCGATGGCTGGGCCTGGTAGATGCTTGTCGTGCGAGGCCGGACCGTAAAAGAAAAGTAACTACAATCATCACACAACGCATCCATACTATCCCAAATCATTCGTTCTGTACTGAAAATCTTGCTTCGAAGTGCTATGCAGTATAAAACATCAATATGCCTCAGTTAAAACTCCCAACCCCGCCGCTAATGCATTTAAAACACAATTGCCAAAGCGCCCTACATGCAAGAGAAGGTATAGAACTCCTAAAAAATAGCGCAATTTTCATCAATCATTACGGCTCAACGTGGTTCACGCTCTCCGTCCTCTTCGCCTCGGAAGACCAGACTCCACGCCCACGCTCGGCGGCACAATACCTTTCGGTGCAGGTATTCCTTTTCTTGGTGTTGAAGCTCCGATGCCAGTTCGTTGTGTGTTCTCCTTGCCCTCTGCTGCTACTGCGGCTAGAGACGGTGGCAACATCACTTTCTTCGGTGCAGCGAGTCTACTTTTCCTTTCTTTGGTTGGCTCAACTCCAACAGGTATGATATCGAGACTGGGGAGCTTGGAGTCTGATGGTGCTGATATTGAAGCTCCCGTCATTTTTGCGACGGCCATCTTCTTCATCTTGCTAGCCTTTGGTCCCGGGAGCTGTTGCGCCGGTGCGGAGGCAGTCTCTTCTTGTGAAACAGCCTCTGGGAGTAGTGGTGCTGGTGCTAGGAGTGCCCTTGCTGGTGTGCCGTTCGCCGTGCCGAGACCTCTGACCCGTCGAATCTTAGGCGTAGAATTTTTCGATATTTTACTTTTGGGTTTCGCGCTTGGTGTCGAGGTCGCGTCTGGCATGCTCAATTCATCAGGCGTGGCCAATGACTCCCTTTCTGCCACCGTCTCTGGGTTCTCTTGGTAATAAGTGAGCTGCTCATCCCAACGAATGTTCTTGCCAATAATGAGCTCTTTGGTAGAATCATTAAGAGGCGGAAGGCTAGCAGCGTCGGCAGCCAGTTTTAATAGGCGCACAGCGACACCAAAAGCGCCTTGCTTATTCTTGCGCGTATTGGCTCGAGTCAGTGTTGCCATCTCTTGAGCGTCGCTTTTCTTCAGCACGACATGCTCGTTGCCGTCAGTGCGGCGAATAGCTATCTTGGATGTTTGTGCTGGTGCTGCCGATGCTGGTGCTGGGAGTCGTGACTTCTTCGCTCGGGAAGATCGTCTGGATCCACGCGACAACTTCTCGTCTGCCGGATCTTCTTGTTCGGCTTGATCTGTTAATGGAGAGGCAAGGGCGGTGGAATCCATATTGAGAGTGAGGGTCTGCGAGAGATCTAGCGTCAATTCAGTGTCGTACTTGGCAGGTGAATTTGGGTCCTTCTCCTCGAGAGCGAGGCGAGGTGAGGCGAGGGCATGGCGAATGACATCAGAATCTCTACGGTTCTGCAGTGACTCGCGTCGATGAGTCGAAACAGCGGCCTTCTCCGCTTTGCTTGCGGCTGCGCGATTAAGGAAATCCTTGAGTAGGGCTGTATCGTCATCTAGAGTGATTGTCATGGTTGCGTCGTCCATGTTTGACTGCATAGGGGGCGGTGGTGGAGAATGTAATTTGCGCGATGTTGGTGTAAGTAAGGGAAGTTTTACGGGGGTGAGCGAAAGCGTGAGTCCATTGGTGATGTCGTCAATGGGTCCTTCGGAACGCAAGTTCAGGTTGTCTTCTTTAGGAGCTGATGCCACTGTGGCTTTTTGTATGGTATCCTGCGAGGGGCGTGTTAGTGTCCTGGTGTTTATTTCACCGGTTTCTTCTGGTTCCATCAGCAGCACAGGCTGTTCTTCCTCCATGGTTGCCTCATAATCTTTCTGAATATTGAATTGTAAAGAAGCTTCGGTGAACTCCTCGGTAGCGTCATCCTCTTCGATGTCCAGTGCAACATCATTAGCTACATCAAGGCTCTCGTTCTCATCCATAGGGGTAGATAACGTGGCCTCTGAGATACGGAAATCCTGGTGAGCAAGCTCCATTTGCTCTTCGAGTGATGATGAGGCCTGGAGTGACGCGGAATCACAAGTTGAATTCACACTTGGCAGTGCCGGATAGGTGACCTCGTTGGCAGTTGAAATCCCGGTAGCTGGGGATTTTAAAGTCGGTTCTAGCGTAGCCTCGATATTCTGCAGAGTTTCATCAATGCTAGCAGTCTCTTGTAGTTCGGGCTCCTCAAACGCTACTGTTTCTGGCGTGATCTTTTCCATTTCGATGCGAATCTTCTCATCTTCTGCTCCCATCGTGTAATGGTCGTCTGTATGGATGATAGGCGCGGTTTCTTCCGCGAGCGTAGACTGAGGGGTCATCTCGGAATCAACTTGCTCACTGTCGCTATGAGGTAGTTCAGGGTACTCAATGTTCTCTAGGGTCTGAACAGATGGTATCGAGGCCGATTTTATGGGTGAGCAGAACAGTTGGGCGAGTGTGGTGTCTTCCGGCTGCATAGTAGTCTCAGAGTCTTGATGGTGGAAGTCTTCCAGTCCATTCAAGCTCTCATAGTCGGGTAGGTCGACATTTGCTTCTTCGTCCATAGTAAATGTGAAGGTGGCTCGCCTTTCCTCGACGATAGGTAGCAGGATCTGGTCTGGCTCTATCTTGGAGTCTGCTCCAAAACTTTCGTCAATTGGTATCCCAAGAATTGGGTTTTGTGACTCATCGACACCGTCATTGACCCCCTGTGCGGCTGTATGTAACGACTCGGAATGGCTAGGCTTCTTCCCTATACACAGTATTAGTGCGTCTCTTTATCATCAGTCGCGGCGAAGGCCTACTTGGTAGCACGCTCTTCCTCCTGTCCCATCGCGTCGCTTTGAATGTGCGTGTCTTGCCATTAGGTCTGGAGACAGTCTTTTCCATAGCCTGTGGACTCATATGTTGCTGCTTCTTGACTGGTCTCGACCGCACATCGTGCCCCTCTTCGCTTTCCTCCTCGGCGACCGGCGCGGCACACGACCTGAGATTGAACCTGCGCCAGATCTTCTTCTCGCGGCCGTGTTCCGTCTTCCGTGTTTCCTGCTTACGTTCCCATCCTCGCGGTATCCTGGCGACCGGTAAAGAACTCGGGTCAAGGAATGCGGTGTCCGAGTCGTCCCATGTTTGGTTGAACGGTGCTCGGGACACGCGTTTGCGCGGCGAGGGCGCCATGGTATATGATACGGCGGTAATGATGCTCAGAGATATTAGATACTGCACCCGTCCGAACACCAGAACCAAACGACTGTGGCGCGAATGTCGAAGAAGGGCGAAAGCGTGAGCGGCGCGTGTCGGGCCGCCGTTGGCAGGCAGCGGCGACCACAACAAAGCTCCAAACAATCCAGCCAACCGCGCTAATCCCAGCTTGGACGTTTCCGCGGCTCGAACTTTTGGGGCTCCAGCAACCGTCAACGCCCACAATTTCGACCGCTCGCCCCTACGACGCCGGAAACATACAGCGCCATCTGTTCACGCAGCAGGGTAGCCGATAATCCGCTGCGCAATGGTGCCTAAGCCGCAGGGCACCGCCGTCCAGTCGGTCACGCACCGTCCCCTCCCTCCACTGCCCAAGCTGCGCGTTCGACGACCGAACAAGCCTGAGGCGAACCCATGCTTAGGAGCCATGTCTTCAGTCCTCGGTACGTCATGACGCTAGATATTCTAGAAGAGACGGGATGGTTTCCTCAACTGGAACAGCCGTAATTTCGATGGGAGCCAGAAAACTGACCCACTGCAGGCTGCTGGGCTTCTTCGGGATATAGTGTTCAGGGCTGCGCACAACTTGAGCAGAAATTACGACAGTGTATGGATGCGCCAGTAGGTTCCATCTGTCTGAGCGTCGCGGCCACTTCTCTGACACTTTCAGCGCAATCCAAACCAGAAGAAGAACAACATCAACTACCACCTTTCGAGGATGTATCCCAAGATCATTGGGCCCCACAAGCGGAATTAACAGGATAGTCTTTCACGCGACCTGTGTATATAAGCTGCATACCAATACCTACAGCGGTTGGCACACTATATCCCGCGCGTACTGGAGACCCCGTGGCGATCAGATGCATTGTGATGGTGTTATTGGAATTTGGAAGCCGATATGTACATGTTTCATGTCGTCTAGGAAGAGATGAATCTTTGCAGTGCTTGGCAGACACTATACGGCATGTTCTGCCATGGCTCTGTGCTCACATCAGGAAAGTCCGCCCGCACAAAATATTGATGACTAAAGGGTATTAATTGTGACCTGAAATCTCCAAAACTGGCGCAGTCTTGAAATGTTGTCCAATGTTACCAACAATCCTAGATAGTTAGGGATTAGCGATGACAAGTGCTTGGACGTCGACTGTCAAATACAATAAAGGCAATGTGATTCCCCCTAGAAGATCATCGTCATTACGCAAGCGGCTACACAAGAACTGCAACGTCCGAATCATGCGCCTCAGCGGCCTTATTAATTTCCATCTCTCCTTTGTGTTTCTTTGTTCTTTCTTTGTTGATAAGTGTTTCCTTTGTGTCTGGCCATGCCTCAGGAATGAGTGAGCACGAACCATCTATGATGATACTATGAATGACACTGTGCGGAGGCAGTGCCCGTACCCCACGTGGAGATGGATGAAAGGTATGTTTCATCCATCTTTCAATTCAAGCTCGTGCATCAGTGCCGGTTGGTGCGCTACTACCTTACTACCTATATTTGGCTACCCTGCAAGCGCTCAAGCCCAATCGCCCGCCACCCTTCCAACTGAGATGGCTCAGCCCCGGCCGGCTTGGATTCTGTGCGGCCGAGGGCTGAATCAGGGCGGCTTGATTCGCTTCTTGAAAGAAGTGTAGCGACGAGATGTGCATGCAACGCACGATCGGAGCCAATGGCAGCAATGTCTAAGAGCGGATTGCAAGGGAAAAATGTCCCGCATGCACAAGAGAGCTTGCTTGCCCTTGGATTGTGTTGGCCTGCCACTTTCGCTCAGCCGCGAAAGCCAGAGCTTCTTATAGCCAGCTTGATCGCGTAACGATCTGCGAGACTTTGCACTTCATGCTTTCTTGACGACAGCTTAATGGTCGAATAATTCCTAATACTTCAATGTCGCAGCGCTTGAACCTGTAGCCTTCTACGCAGTAGCCGACGGTGCCACTCACATAGGATCGCGACGATGTTCACTCACGCGATCTGTGTGCTTCTTGCACCTGCTGTCGTCCATGCCGCAGCTTTCCCATGGGCATTACCAGAACCCACAGTGTTTATGGCTGCAGCAGATGTATGGAGTCCTGCCCTAACTCCGGCACCACAACCACCCGGATTCGAGCTTTTTAAACGGCAAAATATAATCAGCAACACGTGCGGTTACCTGTCTGGCTTGAGTCGTATGTACCCAATTGACTTCTCAGTGTAATAACATCCTGACACCCAGCAGAAAGCTCAATCACATGCCTCAAAAGCGGTTTCGTATGCGCAACAAACACCTATAATGGCGTCAACGGCTGTTGCGACCCAAGTTCAATGAGTGATTGTTCTATTCCAACGGCATGCATCGCAAGCACTGCCATGGCAACAGCTTGTACAGATGCCGCATGCAGTAGCAACGGCCTGATCACGAAATGCACAGACTACGCCTCGCCTTCGTGCTATAAGTGGATTATTCAATACTCTAGAACGTTGATGACGCAGCACGGCTGCGATTCTCAAGGCTCCACATTGACAATGCTACGATCATTCAATCTGCTATCGGGCTTCACACAGACGCCCACCGCAACCGCCACACAAACACAAACACAAACACCATCCAACTTACCATCTAGTACGCCCACCCTCACAGCCTCGCCCAAATCTTCTAAACCACCTATCGGTGTCATAGTTGGCGGCACAGTTGGTGGATGTACTTTCATCAGTCTCATCATCATCGCAGCCATCCTCTTCCGCCGCCGTCGAAAAATCATGGCTCGCTATAGCGTCGTTCACCCTCCAACAGCAGTATTCCAAGACGCAAGGGGCTTAGTCACAGAATACAACTCTCTCGGATTCCCAACGACAAAATCCCCAGAACCGGCCGAGATCAAACCCTGGCAACATCGGGTTGCGGGCCCTGTACACCGAGAAGAAAATTCTATCCCACGATACCCCGGAATGGCCGCAGGAATGCATGACGTTGTCGAAGTCGACGGTGTACAACGGCCGGTCGAAGCACCTACCAACCACACCTAGGAGTACAGACGAGGATGAGCTCCTCCAAAGACAGCTTTGGAATTCTATTCACAAGCCAGGGCTCTAGCTTCATTCGTTTTAGCGCACATTGGGCGGTGTTTTTGTTTCTTGCGAATTATGTTTCATGTATGGCAATACTAGAACTTGGTGCATTGGATTGGTAGGGATATGCCCACGGATAGAGCGGACATTCGCTATAGCGAGGGATTCTTGTAGATCCTACTTCACCCACACACTTAGTGTTTGTGGATTTGTGATATGATTTCAGTTGCTTGAAGCGATATCTAAATCAAATATCGAACAATAACGATAAGATTGTCTGATACATGGGTGCCAAGTAATAGTCTTTCGGGATATATTTGAATAAGAAGTGAGAAAGCCGTGAATTAATAAGTGTTTTTATCTCGCCGTTCGAAATTTCGACCAAGTCTATCATGTAGGTGATACGTTATCTTTGTAAACATTTCTATGAGTATGCCGAATTATCTTCAGCCACCTTACTCTCGTTCTTTTATTTTTTTCAATATGCACTTATTATCGCAATTCATAAATTCTAGGCCTCTGGGTCCCAGTCCCAATCTCATATGTTGCCACCTCGCTTCCATCAAGTTCAGACTTTGCTAGAACTTCTTTGTTAGAACATTTCTCCGTATTATTGCTTTTTGATTTGCGATGTAGGAAAATACCAGCCATTGCAAGTAGTATTGTTACGCCCAAGCCCACGCCTACGCCAATACCCACTCCTATTGCTGTAGCACTAGATGAAGGACGGCTCTGCCCGACATTGGGCGACGGTGTTGGAGAGCTACTCGTTGAAGGAGACGATTGCACCGAAGTAGACGATTACACTGAAGGAGACGATTGTGCTGAAGAAGACGACACGGAATTAGAGGAACTCATGGAGCTCGTCTTTCCCACAACTCCGATCGTAGTCTAAATATTCGCGATCCCTAAATCAAAAATTGCAGAACTATTCTTGCAACAATCGCCCTCAAGTCTCTAACAGCAGAATTTGCCCACTCCTGCTCCACTGCATGCATTCAAGCCCTGCCCAGATGCTGAGTCCTCGGCGCTTAGGCAGAACCATGGACAGCGAGGGTCTTTCCATGTTGGGTCCGTACAGCTTCCACGGTAGAACTCAGTTATAGTTTGAAAGCCCGCCGCGCCAGTGCCTGGGCCCGGCTGACATAGGCCATTGCTGAGACAGACGAAGGTTTTGGAACAGCATGGACCTGCAGATGCAGAGGGGTCACAAGGAACATTCGTATTCTGGATACCCCGGCTATCGAAGCATTTTTGTTGGCTGAGTGACGTAGTGGGAAAGCAGAGGATAAAGAAGAGATACAGGGAGGCGATAGGATGCATGAGGTTGGATATGATGATCTCGCTCGACTCAAGCATTGTGCACGTATAAGGAAATCACGAAAATTAAATACCAGCATTCAAGGATGAGAAAGGGAGAAGAAATGATGGAATACTTGACACCTTATCTAATTAATCATGGTTTGCCTAAATTTTAAAACGTGGGGTCCAAAAACACTCTATGTCCCGAGATCGGGTAGTACAACATCCTGGGCACTATTATTCCGTAAAGCGCAGCCTCATCTACGAGTTTTCGCTGTGCATCATGTGCATGATCTACATACCGATGATCCGCAACCAGCTGGACGCTCCAGCATCATACATAATCATCGTAAGTCTCACGTTCAAAAATATCTCAACACCATTGATTACTACAAAATCCATTTCTCTTCTGTTATCAATCTTGAAATCGGCTAATGTAGTTTTCCAAGCTATATGATCATGTACATGCCTGTAGGTGCCGTTGACCTGAGGGTACTTGGTTGAAAACGCGACTTGAACTAACAAGGTTTTCGCATCAAGTAGTTACCTTAGATTTTATTCGGCACCTATGCAATATAGTTCACGGAATAAACTTGAGCATACATGACTCTAAGACAAGTAGTACAACAGCCAGATCCCCATGAGTGAAAGTATTTTAAACGAGTGTGTACCCACGACCAATATCGAAGAACTGCTCTATAAGCCATATGAAGGAGATGGAATGAGTGGGAAATATAGCCTCTACGTCCATCATAGAAGTAGATCCGGACAAAAAAAGAGTAGCGTCGTACAAAGGAGACAAGAATAGAAGATAAAAGAGTTGTGGTCCTTGGCCGAGTCATATGGCTCCAGACTTGCACCGGAATCTTTCGCTATCTTGTTTGCGGTTGTTTGCCCGGGCAATGGTAAATTGATTTACGTCGAATTCTCGTCTGGGTTTGGCGTTTGATACTGCTGTAAAGACATAGGTAAATCTTCGACAGTCCCATCACCATCCAGCCAGTCCATGATTGCATTGTTATCGTTCTTAGGGACGCCAGCACCAATTCGGAAGAATTTTACACCGTCTTTGGTAGCAACATTGGGCTCAGCTGTAGCAGTGCATGCTGCAGGCTCGTCTCTTGTGAACTTAGTGTTTTCCGACCCCTGGTCTTCCAATACTGAGGTGCCACACAGGCGGCACCATGAGTGGCCACGTAGATTCTGCCCGCCAATGCAGCGATTACTGTTTATCGTACTAGCAACGCGTCCACACATATTGCGACCAGATGGATTCCATACCAGGTGAAAGTCGGTGGACGTGCACCCAACACAGTTGCCCGACACGAAATACCTAGATCGCGATTGACAGCAGACCCTGGGACCGATGTTGGTACATGAAAGTTTTGCACCATAGCAGCGTGGTCGCGTATACTGGTTTAGCGTAACAGCACTAACGGTCGAAATCAAGAGGAGAACGGAGACGAGAAGAATTCGATGCATAATGAAGACAGTAAATAACTTTATAGATAGTGGTTGAAACCAGGGCCTAGAGGTAATTGTGTATGATCCAAATAACTTTCAACGGCCTCACCATTTGCTTAAATATATGTCGCTCTTAGGTTCACATGGAAGGCATGTGATTCTACTAGCAAGGATTTTATATCATTTGACTGCCCTTCTCTAGGCAGTGGTAGACTTAAGTTTCACTCATCCTCTCACTAACTCATCTCCTCAGCCCTCTCCCTCCAATTATCATACGATATCATACGGGAACCATTTCAAGGCGTTGATTTGTGACACGTTTTAATAAGAATGGCTTTTTTTGTCGTTATCGTATTGCCCGAGGTGCAACGTTCGTCCTAAAACAGTCCCTTATAGGCGGGGTTAGCGCTTATGGTGATAAAGCCATTCACATGATTAACCCTGTTCCGGACACCCTCGTCACAGTGGGCTTTCCTCCAATGCTAGGGGCTTATGGAGATGTTCAACATACAAGTACGCCGGTCCCCAGGCCGCACTGGTGTCGTTGGAAACGAAGAAGCTAACCGCCTTGCGGACGCCGGGCAAAACGAATCGACGGCTAAAGAGACAAACTGCCCAACCAGTAATACGCTCGATAGCGAAGAAGCTGTTGCAGCACACTGGGAGCACCTAGTAGTCCGAGAAGAGCGCCAAGCTGTCAGCCTAGTACCTTTGATAGAATCTATCTTACTAGCCAACTACCTACAACCCCGGAGCAGCTCAAGCGTATAAGAAACTTGCTGCATACAACTTATCTATTTACTCTACCCACCTTTAAGCTACACAACTACGGTCTTTCTCTGCTAAACGTTTGGCCGTAACAAAACTGGCTGCGACCTTCCCGAAAGAGACTTACACAGCCAATCAACTCTCACCTCGTTGCTTGGCCAGTCTTCGCTTCCGCCTAAATTATGAGTACATCCAAGGATGAGACTGAGGCTGTGGAGAGTGGAAGTCCCCAACCTCACGAAATTCAAATTGTTGCGGCCGATACCACAGTCAAAACGACTTCTACAGCTCTCCCAAAGATGACAGTCAATGAGCTTCTCCAAGCATTTACCGACAATCCCGATTTCCCGCATCCTGATAATATATACGTTTTCGAAAGCCCTGTAATTCTCTCTGAAGTTTTCCGTGCGCTCTCGCAGTCACACACACAAGTCGGGGTTCGTTATATTCGCATCCGCATCTTAGCCGCCATCTCCAACGTTAGCCTAACAGAGTTGGAGCTTAATGGTGGTACTGATGGTCCTCACATCAAGCCGCTTGTCGACGCCTGGCGCCAGGCTTTCCAGGACTTGCCTAAGGCTCACAGACTCGTTAGCGTCCAGTTCGACATGGAGTGCGAGGGTCAGACCATCCAGCTACGTGAGATTGTTAGATTGCTACAGCATATCAGCACTATTGTGTGGGTGCGAGGTAGGGACGCAGTGCGGTGCAAGGTAATTGGCTGCGACAAATCTAGAGCACAATGGTTAGAGGAGAGCCTGGTCACCGCAAAGGGAGATCCAGAATAGATCGTTTCATCCTTTGGTCATGGCTTTATATTGCGAGAGCTCACGAATCTCTTAGATCAGATAACTTGGTCTTCTGGGTGGGGCAGGGCAAACATTACTCTTATAGTATATATAACTTTATCTCTCTATAGAGTAGAGGTATGCAGTTAGCCTTTTAGGTGAAAGATACGACATCATAGGTATTAGACACGCAGTGAGGAAACATGCGAAAGAACAATGTATTCAAGATACTTATGTGATCGAACTCGGACCTACGGGAGCTACTTCAACAACAATCCGTCTCGCTATAATTATCCACTCTTTCAACATTTCACCACAACTCACACGTTCGAAATGCGATTCAAGACTGCATCTCCTTCTTCTCCCTCAAAGCCTCCTCACTTCCCCCACTCTCTTCCGCCCTCGCACCCTGCCCCTCCGTAGGCTCCGTGGCACCCACATCCCCACCACCATTACCTGCAACCTCCCTCTCAATCACCAACTCCGGGTTGCCCGCCTCAAGCCTCTCTCTCATCTTCCCGCTCATTTCCTCCAAACTTGGTACCACCCACTTGCTGCTCTCCCACGGCTTCACACCTAAGAGGTACATGGTATCAATTTCCTCTAGCGTTCGGCCTTGCCCTTCGATAACGAAGAAATACACAATAAGGCCACCCAGCACATTTGTCCCCGCAAACACATACCCGTACCGAAAATCAATCGCGCCCGTTATAAACGGCGTGAAGAATGCAAGCAGGAAATTCCAAAGCCAGTTCGAAGCCGTTGATAGCGCCATTGCTTTAGCCCGGTAACGGCTTGGATAGAGTTCCGACGTGATTGCCCAGATCATTGGGCCCCAGGTCGTCGCAAAACCGAAGATGAAGAAGCAGGCGAAGCAGATCATGGCCGTTGCGGCTGGCTCGGTCTTTTGAGGGTCGTTGCGGTCTAGTGCGAAGTGCCCGACGGATGCGAAGATCAGGAAGCAGATGAACATCCAGGCTGACCCAGCAAGAAGGGATTTACGGCGCCCGTAGTGCTCGACGATATACAGGCCGTAGAATGTCACGCCGAAGTTGATGCCGTTCTGTATTATGTTAGCTAGGAGTGAAGATTCGAAGACGAAGGATAAGAAATACCAGGATCATTTGCGTGACGAATGAGTTCTTGATGCCAGTGCCAGCGAAGACTGTAGTGCCGTAGTAGAAAAAGTAGTTGCTGTGTCGATGTCAGAGTATTGATTCTCCAACATTGGATGCATTTTGTCAAGGACTTACGCGCCAGTCAATTGCTGGAACATCTGTAATCCTATTCCAAGCGCAATTCGATATGCCATCTTTGGCGCTTTCCACATGTTGATCCACTCTTGAACCGGACTTCCCATCTTTTCTTCTGCTGCAAGCTTCACTCTCATCTCTTCTAGCTCGGTCTGGATGCTGTAGTGGTTTTCCGGTACGCCGTAGACGCCGGTCATTGTTTTCGTTGCCTTGTCGACCTTACCATGGCGGAAATTATAGCGCGGAGTTTCGGGGAAGAAAAGGATGCCCACACCAAGGATAGTAGTCCAGACAAATGTCAGACCCATGGTAATCCGCCATGATGCGGCTTTGCCGGATTGATGGCGCTCGGCTGCGTAGTTGAAGACAGCAGCGAGGAATATACCGAATGTAATCAAAAGCTGATAAGTCGATACGAGGGCGCCTCGAATATGGCGAGGTGCTGTTTCGGCCTATAGCTGTCAATATGGTATTCTCGATAGCATAGTGCTGAACATACTTGATACATGGGCACCAATAGACTCAATGCACCGACACCCAATCCAGCAACAAAACGGCCCATCATGATCTGATACCACTTGTCCATGGAAGATATCTGCACAATGATGCCTACACTGACGATGCAACTCCAAATGATGATACTGAACTTCCGTCCGATCTTATCGGCGATTGGAGCAGCCACAAGGGCGCCAAATAATGTACCAATAGATAGTAACGATACGATGAGGCCGGAGCGTACCTTGGAAAAGTAAGGTTCTCCTTTTCCATTATGTTGCCCAAACCGCCGAATAAAGTCAGGCATCGCTAGGAAACCGCTGATCTGGCCAGTGTCAAATCCAAAAATCCCACCACCTATCTGCTTTAGCCTACTGGAAAATGAATATGAAATACAGTCTTACCCATAGATACCAGAACACCCATCCATAACCCCTTCCAGGTCAATCGAGGAAGCGGCGTGGTATCATATCCTTCATGCTCTCCTACCCATCGTGAAGTATGTTCCACGGAATTCCGGCGTCGCCACTTAGCGATTGGATTAGTTATCTTCATAGCATTGACAAGCTTTAGGCGTGACTGTATGTAAAGTGAACCGGCATGGTGGGTTTCCAAGGTACGTTATATATCTGATTGGGGGACCCGACGGTTCGGATGAGAGGCGAACTATACCCCGTTTCCCATTGGCACGAGGTCAGGCAGAGATGGTCGTGGTGTGGGTTACATCGAGTGGGGCGGATGGTCGCGGAAGCCATCACGTGGTGGTGAAGTTCGGCATACATGGCGGATGGAGATCTGCGATCCGAGGAGTGACGGGCATTGGAAAGGGAAAGTTATTGCGTCGATAGCACGAGCCCGTAAACAAGATTTTGGGATACGCCCATACTTGGGAAGTAGCATATTCGAGTCATCTACGAAATTGAATAAGCTGGGATGGTACTGCCAGCGTGGTGATACATAGGTTGGGGCGCTATTGTATCGTGACGAATTGCGTCATAAAGTAAGCTCATACGTAAGAACGGCTGATTGGTTCTGAAATGCTTGCTCAAACGTATGCTGATGTTCCGCGTACATCCGGGGTAGTATCGTGACTGATAAATCTCACTGATTGGAGGCTCTGGACATCCTGTGGGAGTGTGCTGATCGCAGTCGGTGTTGGTATGGTAGTTCTCTTGCTGCCCCGAGAATTTATCTTAGCCAGAACTTCTATCGTGGCCAATATCATTGTGGACCGACGTTTAAGAATACGGAGGAAGTGGATAGTCGTGATATCTGATATCCGGTGCCCTGCTGTCTCGCTTCCGTCAAACCACCTCCCGAGAACGGCAGATACTTAGTGCACATCATGAATATCGTATTATTGTTACATGCTCTAAATGCTTTTTGTGCACTACTACGAATACGGTCGGCATTGAACATTACATTACTAGAATTCTATCTTCTTATTTGTTCACAAGGATGTTCATTCTGCAGTGATAAGTATGGCGACCATATCTATCTGCCTACGTGGATTCGGTGTTGCTCATATTGTCTGCAAGCGGATACTCCTAAAATCCGCGTTACAACGTCCGCTACTGTGAAGAATGTTCTCAAACTCCCAACACTCACAGCTCTTCCGGGGATCAATAGTATGGGTAAACATCTACGCTCAAAGAGAGTAATTATTGTTCCCATTGAATCTGCTTTAACAACCGAAGACGTTGGAACTGAGTAAACGCCGGGTATCAGAAATAGACTCAACACAAAATCTGTAATTACTTTATGGCTTTCTGTGCACTACCTAACTATAACTCGCGAACTAGTCAGATTGAAAATGGCATGTCATACGCTCATGCTCGGACGGACCTAATGTCCCTTAACTGCCCTTCTTCCTAGTGGGACAAGTCAATTTATTGGCGCAGAGTTGCGTTGCGAAGACGCCACGCCTTATAGGCAAAGGTAGGTAGGTTCTGCTGACGGTGGAGAACGCCTACGTAGCACAGCACGTGGCGCGGGGCGTGTTACCCACGCCTTGAGCGCAGAACACAACAACGGAAATCTCACGAATAGTAGCAGTCCTTCAACATCAGTTCACGATATGCCTTGTGAGGGCAATGTCGTTGACAATGACCGACTAGAGCGGCTTCGTACCAGCATATTTCTTCAGCTATATGCACGGGATACTCCAAACGGCGGGGCGGTCCTAGACTTGAACTCGAATAAGACGATATCATACCTCCAGGAGAGTACTACTTCCATATTCCATAGCCTAACCAGAGTAGCGCATCCGAGCGCACCCGACATTACGGATACCCGATCTATCCGCCATTCCACCATTGGTCGTTCCCTCATCGACAACTACCACATCAATGGTGCCTTGAAAAAAGGAGGGGAGCCTATAAGTACACCGTCAATGTCTTCAGTCAGCGCTGTCATCGTCACTCGAGATCGATCTTACGTGGCTTCGAAGCATGGCGGCTATATAGAGCGCGCACACCCGTGTTCTCGCAATGAATTGGGTTGGTTTCGCAAGAATGGCATGCGGCGGTACAATGCAAGACTGGGAATATCTGGAAACGTCATTACAGATGACATCGCAAAGGCGCAGACTATGCGTGCTGACATGCACCGAGCTTTCGATGCGAAAGTAGGCTCAAGTCTTCTTTTACTAGGAATCATCACTACGATTAAGATGATTAGGGTCAACTTAGGACTAAAGTAAGAAGAAGGACGTGCTTTTAAATAGGTAGACTTTAGTATATTGGAAGTTGCGTGTAAAAGCACTACAAGGAGGAATGATGTGGGTTGGCAAAGCCGAACTCATCTCTGTAGTTGCCAACGCTGATGCTTTAGGATCCTTGACAGCTTTGACTCAGCTTACCCCAGAAGCTCTTCGACCTGAGATCAGAAAGGCAAGGAGCATGCTGCTCCAGGCGGCTGTGCAATTCGGTGTCAACACCACACTATTCCCTATAATGAACCCACCTAATTACTCGGCGTACGCGCAAGTCGCGGTGGACAAAGACATTAAAATTTTTGAGGTAGCTGGGGATCCCAGGCCTATCCTTAAGTGCCTCAAGGGGAATGATATCAATATCATACACAAGTGCATCACGCTGAGGCACGCATTGAGGGCCTAGAAATTGGTCGTGCCTAGACTGTATCTCGATAGATGGAATCGAATGTGCTGGCCACACTGGCGAGTATGACACGACAGGCCTGGTGTTATTATTATCACTCTGCGCCAAGCAGCTGAGAATAGGTACCTTGTCTCGCACCTGGAGGGTTCGCTAATGGGCGCTAACTTGCTGCGGCACTTGCCCTCGGAGCCTCGAACATCAACATGGGCACGCGGTGGATGGGTATTCCTGAAGCACCCATTTATGCGAAATGCCAAGGCTGCCATTGTCAGAGAACGTTACCTACGATTCCGTGTCTACGCAAATTCTGCAACACTATCTGCTTGTATAAGAGCAAGGTCAGCACAGAAGTCATCTAAATTGAGGCGGAGAAAGTTTACGTTAAATTCGAAGATGTTGCTCATCTCATGGGCGGAAGGAGGGGTCAAGGCGTTTATGAGACTAAAGGTGTTGATGGAGGTGTTTGGGGTCTAGGAATGGATGTGGGGCTAATACACGATATACCCAGTCGCGAGGGTTTGGTACGGAGAATAGAGGCTGGGGCAGTTGAAGTGTTGGGCAAAAGCAATGCACTGGCACTCAGATGTGCTGGACTCTGATAACTAAATATGCTAGTCTTAGCCAGGCATAGAGGCACATTGCTGATTATGGGAACGCTATCTGGGTACACCCCTAAGGTTCATGAATGATAAACTCTTTACACGATAAGCATACTATAGTATCGTATCTCAAGTCGAAGACACTTGCTATTCTGATGCCCTAAGTTTAGGTACCGGAATGCCTATCCCTCATTAAATTTCTACTGTGCGCCTAAACTTTATATGCAATCCCAACTATATAAATAACAACCGTAATTTCCTCCAGTTCTACCAACTCATGACTGCATTGCGATTCTTTCCGAATGGGTAAAGAACCAGAGCCCCTATAGATAAACCTACGGCGATGGCAAGAGATATCTGAATGACGTTGAGATAAATCGGAAAGGCTGCGGTCATGATCTCTGTTGGACTGCTTGTCCCATTCTTGACTATGGAGTCTGCAGTTATGATACCTGCCACATGAGACCCTCTGTTAGCAAGACCGCTGGGCACAAGGACGATCATGGAAGGTACCATGCTCGCCGCTGCGCATGTGTATCCGATAGTATTCTGAAAGATGCTCTTGTCACCACTGTAGCTTAATCCAGCTTTGCCAGACTCGGGATTGGCCATGTAAGCGTTGTTGCTGTTTCCTGCGGGAGTACCTCTCGAGAGCATATTCTGGAACATTTGCTCGATCTTGATACCGCCGCGACTATAAGCGTTGCCGAGCAGGCCCATAGTCAAGGCGCCAGCGGTGGCGGCCAATGTGAAAGATCCACCCGTGAATCGGTTTGTGAAGAAGAAAGCAGAGTACATCGTGAAGCAAATGAAGACCATTGGAGGGATCTGTGAGAATCTAGCTCCGCTGAGGATAGCTACCTGTATCGAGAAAAATGGCACGAAGAATAGGTTCCAAAAGGGGCTGATGAGGTCCGAGCACTGGTCGGCGCTAACGGCGTCGTGGTCGATAACGCCGTACAACGCGCCGCCTACAGCGATACCGTATGCTAGCAACAAGGCGTAGACGACGGCGTATGTGATTCGGGCACCGCTAGCGGCGATTTGGCGATGCATGAGCTCAAGACACGCGTTGGTAATCCAATAACCGGGCTGGATCAGGTTGATAGCCGCTTCGCTGATGGCTGAGTAGCAGAATATGTAATCGCCTTGAGCATTCTTGATGGATCCAATCATTCGGCCGAGGAAAGAGAAAAGAATGGCGGCTGACACTTCGAACAGTACAGAGTAGAGGTAGTTGCGCGGAGCCAGTCTTGTTTGCAATACGCCTAGTCCAACACTGAACAAAAAACACAGGGGCAAGTCGACAAATCGCGCTCCATAAGCAAAAGGCGCAATTCCTACGCCAGCTAACCCATATATGAAAAGGCGGAACCAGTCGTTGTATTCGGGTGGCCTGTTCTCGAGATCCTTGAGGTGGGTCAAGGCGTCCTCAAGACTCATCTCGTTGTTGATAACGTGTTTGGAGATATTGTGAGCATCGAGCCACCGACCTAGATCGGTGCCGGCACCCTTTATCAATCTAACCTGACCTGTCTGCATGCTTGAGTCTTCAATGTGCATGGTCATGGAATCAGGCAGATAGGCGAATTCGACGTTGAGGTCTAGTGCTCGAGCCGTCATGATCATGTAACGCTCTAGTCGATGTCCCGGAGCGCCATACGCCATAAGAGCTTTGGATAGTTTGTAGAGGTACTGTTCTTTGAGGGATGCGTCAACGCTCTCGACAACGAGGTTCCCCTTTCCGTCTGGGTTGTCGGGAGGGTCGGTCATCATCGGATCCATTGCTGCCGCAGGCCCTCCAGGGCCGAACATAAGTGTGCTGGTTCTTCGGTTGCTGACGGATTCTGTGTGCAACATTGACCTTCGCCGGATACTTTGTCTTGGATTCCTGGGGGGAAGTGGCAATGGAGTGGAAGGTGCTGGAAATGGAGGCGATGTAGCGTATTTCACCTCTGTCTCGCTGATGGTAGGCTGATTCTGGAAGTTATGAGTAAGTTGAGGTGGGGCCCTGGGATCTGTGTAGACGGTCGGGCTAGCAGGTGAGGACCAGGTACTATTACTCCTCCGGTCATGGGTCGTTTGTGTGTTAGGTGTGCGAGGCGTGCGAGCTGACTGTTGTTGGATGGATTGCGAAATCTTCCGTTGGAGTACTTCGATGGTCTCCTGCAATTCGGTCAGGTCAACAGGAGATGTACTTCCAACTGCTGTCTCCGTTGGCGACCATGCCGTAGGGTTTTCTCGTGCCATTCTCCTTTCCTCTTCGGACTGCATGGGTGGTTGATGCATAGGTGGTGATTGTGGTACGTAACCAGGTAGGTATCGTGGCATCGGACTGGTCGACTCCATGAGCAGCGTTTTTTCTGCTTGAAGTAATTAGGGGTCCTGCCCTAAAGAAGGTATGATACAACAAATTACAGACTGGAAGAGACTGGAACGGAACGAAATTCAGATAGAAAAAAATCCGGACAAAGCCACAAGATATAAGGTTCAAAGAAGAATGGTGCCAATGATGTCAAGACATAGGGAGGCAAGTGGAAACATCTACTAGTGAATGGCATTCTTGTAGTGACAATTACACTTATAAAGGTACCTCAAAGCAGGTCAAGGGCAAAAATAGCTCAGATAATGGATGAGGGTTTCACTTTCAAAGTGGAATCTTGCCAAGCGCGAGCAGAGATACCCACAAACCAACACAAATCGAGGCCAAGCTGTTCCGTCAAACTCCTAAGGCTTCACTAGCTGGGCAGAGTTCTGCCAAGCGCAAGCAGATACCCTCCAGTTACTACAGCTGCCGGGTAGAGCCTACTCGGACTATTTCTCAGACTTACACGATATACAAGAAAGGTTACGGATATGTTGAACCTTTTTCTGCCCAAGGCTCTGGGCAAACGTCATCTGGCCGGGTAGCGTTTTTGCCAGTGTAGTGACTGACATGCAAGCCTTGTTTTGTTGCGCAGACTATGGAAATAACTAAATGTTAATATTGTCATAGCGCGAATTATTCCTGGTAGCTTCCGGTACATGATAATGCAAGCTAGGTTCTATCACCGGGCAGCACGGGAGCAACCAGTCCATACATCGTGAGGAGTAATTGACTGTTCTGAAAGTGTGTGCATGCTGTGTGTACACCGTATTGGAACGCTGTACGGTCTTTGTTCATGACGGTTCTCAAGTCTATCAATGCGTGAGGGAAGAATGGGCAGGGGGCCTGGTTTCTACTGCATGGATACAGTTAGCCGAAGAAGGCAATTCATGGCGCGAAACCGCGCTTTGACATGACGGGGAGTATGGATTGCCACAAAACTTGTGGGGAGAGAGCGCGAGCTAACCGCTTTCAACAAGCACAACACTGCTACTGTCGTGCGTGCCTATGTTGCGCAGCAATAGCTCTCTATAGCAATCCCATCACCCTCTTCTCGCTGAGAGAGTGTGCATCCTCTCCATCGACTTTGTAGGTCATGGGTAACGTTATTCTTGTTATTCTTGTTGTTCTTGCTCTTGTTGTTGTTGTTGTCAATTAATAATAATAATAATATTATTATTATTATTATTGTTCTCACGCGTTTTGTGAAGTTGGGGGATCCACGCGTCGAAACGGGCTTGGCGAGGGGTTCGAAGGATAGAGCCGCATGCTAATAGGTTGCCGGGATCTACGAAGAGCCGCGTGCCAAGCTTTGCTAGAATCAATGGAGTGTTCTCTCAACATGTGCAATAAGTCCACCCGTCGGATGGACGCCGATGCCTTCGGCTGCGGGCGAATCAAAAGCTCATGGACAGCAGTGGCAGTTTACTAGCTTCGTTCTGCGGATTCAGATGTGCCGGTCGGGTTTCTGGAAGCCGCTCTCCCTCTAGCCGCAAGCAGATAGGGGCGAAAGAAAGATGATCTGGAAGGCGTATTATTAGTAAGGCCGACGTAAGGCCGGTCTGCAGCGTGCGCGATGGCGCCGATGTAAGAGCCCTGCCAGAGTCCTGTCAGGGTCCTGTCAGGGTCAAAGTAAAAAACACGGAGCGCATTGTTGCGCGGCATGAAGTTGGTGGTCTCTCAGACTAGCTGTTTTAGGTTAAACATGATGTGCCCCCTTCCGGTGAGATCAGCAAACCTAGCCCTCGCCTATCTCGCCCTACCCATGCACATACTCCACGTCTGGTGTCGATCAATACCGAACAGGATCCGCAAGAACACGGGAGATCAACTTCTGTTTTCCTCGTTACACCTTTGCAGCCAATTGACCCTGAGAAGCCTGAAACCGCGACAGCAAAAGCAACACCTATTGCAACGGTATGCCTCGGGCACATGTGGCTTGGTCCGGCTGGCCACTCAATCGAACCTACTACACTTGACAAGAGGCGGCGTATGTAGGTAACCGTGTAACAGCTTGTTGACCTTGGATGCCAAGTTGCGCCATTAATAGTTTATTGAAGTTGTGCGGAGTCAACACCTATGGGCGGAACGCATGACTGCCGGACTGACTCTGCTCCGCTCCTGCAGCTACCTGCAGGTGTACATGGATCCATACGTGTATAAGTATATCGGCCGGACTGCGTGCCCCCCTCAATATCATATAGTGGGCCAGGGTAGCAGTCGTCTCGTGTATCCCCACCCCCTTCACACTCTTCAGCCTTGAAATCTTTCTACAGTATGACTGGGACCACCGATATGTCGTTTCCAGACGACATTGAGCAAATCAGGGTGCGACTCGATACCACGCAGACCAAAACATGGCCATCCATTCTGACGCTTGTTGTATTTGTGCTGACAAGTAAGTATCGATGCATGGCAGCGCGTATTGCTTGCTCGACTTGCTGATGAGGCACAACAGACATCAATGTGCTATTTCCCTTCGCTATACCCGTTCCTATACCACGCGCACTGTTGCGCGCACTGTCCGCAGTAATAAACGGCTTGCGCATCGCACCACCACGTGCCGAGGCGCCCGGCGCAGGGGCCTTTGTGCAGTGCAGGTTCCCCATGAACTTTGTCACGGCGCCCTTGATTGCCAACCTACTCTTACTAGCCACCACGGCAATAGGCCGCCAAGAAGTCCACGATGGCATTATTGGAGCCAACAACATTGCGCCTTACGATATTATGCTCTTTTTCATCTCCCTCGCGTACATCGCGCTGTCCATTGACGCCTCAGGTCTGATTCGCTACCTGGCCTACCGGGTCCTACAACTTGGCAGTAATGCTGGCCACAGGCTTTACCTGTCCTTGTATGCATTCTTCTTCGCCATTACTACAGCTATCGGCAATGATCCTATCATCCTCTCAGGAACCCCGTTTTTGGCCTATATGACACGTGCATCTGCCAATATCACTCAACCTTGGGCCTGGATCTTCAGCCAGTTCGCCGCCGCCAATATTGCTTCAGCAATTCTCGTGTCTTCCAACCCTACCAACCTAGTGATTGCTGGTGCTTTTGGAATCCGCTTCATCAACTATTCTGCTAACGTTATAGTCCCTGTTATCGTCACTGGTGTTCTGCTCTTCCCTTTTCTTCTCTACGTCCTCTTTAGAGACGACAGCCTCGTTCCCAAATGCATCGAGATGCACCAGCTGTCTGAAGAGGCACGAGAGAAGACGCCAGTGAACCCCAACATTCCTAAACTTAAATCCGACGGCAGCAATGCCGACGACGGAGAGAAGGTACTGCCCCTCGAGGAGATCATGAATCCGTACATTGATAAGGTCGGCGCTACTGTTGCATCCGTCATCCTTGCTGTCAGTTTGGTCACTCTCCTCGTCGTCAATGCCGTAACACAGAACAAAGAGGCTATCCATGTATTTTGGATTACAGCCCCAGCTGCTGTCCTTGCCCTTGCCTTCGACCTCGTCTGGGGTTGGATGAACAGGAAAGAGTCTCGACGCATCGCTCACGAAGGCCGAGGTGACGCTAGACTGGTAACTGCACATGCTACGCCACAGCCTGAGGATGAGAAGAATCCCACACAGGCTATCCAATCACGGCCCACGAATGAGCCACTACTACAGCAGAATCAGAAGCCTCACCACCTGTCGTCGTGGATCTCGGCTAAGTCCACATCGTTCAGTGTTGATTTTCCCACTGCTTCAACCGTACTGAGCCGCCTGCCGTTTGCACTCATCCCCTTTGCTTTTTGCATGTTTATCCTGGTCCAAGCCCTAGTCACCAAGGGATGGGTACCCGTCTTTGCTTATGGTTGGGAGGCATGGGTGGCCAAGACAGGAACGGTTGGTGCAATTGGAGGCATGGGTTTCGTATCTGTGATGCTCTGCAACGTAAGCTATAACCCATTAATCAAATTCAAACAAGGAACCTACTCACCACATTAGTTTGCCGGCACAAACATCGGCACCGCAATCCTGCTCGCGCGTGTGGTCCAAACCTGGCAAGACATTCACGTCTTGAGAGGGACTGTCATAACTAACCGTACATTTTGGGGGACCATCTACAGTATGATTATTGGCGTCAACTACGGTGCATTCAGCATAGCTTTTAGTGCCTCGCTAGCCGGCTTACTGTGGCGCGATATCCTTGGCCAGAAGTTTATCCACGTTCGTAGTCGTGATTTCTTCCTTATGAACGTACCCATCATTGCCTTCACCATGGTCGTTGGCTGCTGTGTGCTGCTCGGTCAGACATACATTGTAAGAGATAACTCTCCCTATAACCAATAGGTGGCGCTTAGTGTTTCACGTTCAATTTGATCTTCGCGGTTATCAAAATTTTTGGGGTTTCGGCAAGTCGAAGATCCGCATATAGAATTTCATTGAATGTACTATTGGATGTATTTAGCAACGAAAATTTATAGTTAACGAAATGGTTTCTTCTATCTACGTGTCTAACTTTTCGATGTTAATCCGCCTTGTTTCCACGGTCGTACAGTGACGCTCGGCTACTATCTTGAGTAGTTTGCCTGGACGCCGACTATCGCTTCTATTCATGGCATATACTTCTTAATACATGTTCCATTGCTGAAATAGTGGCTCCCAGCGCAATATACTTTACTTCTGCTTCTTCGTGGACTCGAGCTAAATATATAAGTATACCAAAGCACGCTTCTTTTGCGTCTTGAGTAAGAGAGCCTAACTAAATAGTCACATTCTGTTCTCCAGCTTCCAAGATAACTACTAGACATTAATAACCTAATTTGCCATGCGCTATTGCTCGCACTTGCAATGGTCAATTGACTTTCGGGTTTGCATTACATCGAAGCAGCCCGTCATTTTTTAGATGAGAATGATCGATAGAAGACTGTGAGGTTTTTCTCAAATGGTACGTAATGAAAACGCAAGATCATTGGATTGCTAAATTCGTAGATAGATTCACCAAAACCATTCCCTACTCGAATCGTTGAGTCTTACTCACATGAGCAAAGACTTTCAGATAGAGGAATATTTCGTAAGATTCGATACTATTACAAGGAACAAGACGAAAGTAGCGAAAATCAGTAGCAAGCTTGTTTAGATAAATCAAAGCTAGAAGATTTGCAACAACTCTTGCAACGGAAAGGGCTTATAGTGGCATTTAATGGGCTCTTCGATATGCCTAGTCCATAGTTGAGACTTCAAATTAGGGAATTATGCAATCTCTTACTTCTAAAATGTGATGAGGTGAGTTTAATACTATAGTAAATTACGTTCACTGACGGATTGAAAGAGATAATCATATACCTGCAACATATCAAAGCCTCGTAGCCTAAGATTCTCTGATACAATACTTGATCCATACCAGCATTAGATGCAGGCTCCACTACAGTGTAAAATCTTGAACTCCTTGCCCCCACATTATTAAACATCGATAGGGGTCTTATCTAAGATCTCGTGTAAGGAGAGGTCGTATTCACGATATAGAGTGAGACAGCTATACGCAGGAACCTAATAAACAACACAAACGAGCCCCCATAAGCTTATTACTTCCTTCTAATATTTTTCCGGGATACTCAAGTATTACGAACTAGCCTGTCTCGCTCTCCGGCAGCTTCTAAGGGATCGCATGAAATCGACTATCAAAGCGAGCCTATCAGGATTCTACTTTCCACCACAGCATGTGTGGATTCAGATTTCAGATTCTCAAGAACACGGGGCCGTAAATCCGAGATTGCCCTAAACGGGAATCTGACTGGTCAACAGCAGAGAGATGTGAAGGCAGCTAGGCACTGCAGAAGCCGCACGCCACAAGTGGGGCCGGCCCCAACTCAAGCGAACAGATGAAACGTGATGTGGATTACCTGGAACAAGGGTTGTGACACAGGGACCATCGCTAATCCTTACGTTGAAGGTAGGTGGTAGTTCTATATTGGTACAGGGAACCTATCATTGGAGTTGCAACAATAACGCGGCACGTACCGCATCCCCCGTTGCTGGGTTCTCAGCCACGCTCGCTAAGAACGCTTAGATGATTCTGCCCTTGTCCTGGATATATTAGAGCAAGGGATTTATCGTAGTGCTGAGCTGGGAGTTACGATGCTCTAGTGCTGCGGGGCTTTCCAGCTATCGTCTTCTCTCTCGCTTTGCCATGGTTTGAAATATAGCAAGGTCGATGCCAACTTGAATCCGCTTGGCCTCTTCCCTTACACAAGCCCTCTGGGGTTTTGCTGCGTCGCATTGACAACACGATGTAGACCCCCACATACTATATGCTAGTTAACCAGCGATTTCTGTCGCGAGGAGGGACTATACCTTCAGCTTGCCATTCCTCCTCGATGAGCCATGGTATGTTCAGGTCTCCTGGAAAATCTGCCCATCATTCCCTTGGGCGTTTGAAGCCCGACTCGCGACCTACAGCCGCCCCACCTACGGGACTGGAATAGGAGAGCAGTCCAAATCCCAAGGTCGCCACTGCCTCGCCGCCACGCCCAATAACTGCTATAGACGTCGCTACCGATTGCTTTGCTACTTCCTGCGCCTTGTTACATTTTATAGTCACAGGATGCCGTTTCAGTTACATGTTGTGTAGTATACTCTGATGGTTATAAGTACCCCGCATTCTCATAACAAGATGCCAGCAAACTGAGAACGATCCCGTTTCTTCATACATATAAACATACACTATCCCTGAATCGTACATCATCCATTCACGAAAAAGCAACTAGGTATCGCAAACAAAACAATCATGCCTAGGCAGCGACCGCAGAATATCACCTGGTTTCTCAACACCTCTTACCAAGGAATTTTCAAGAAGGCAGCCGAACTCCACAAGATTGAATCAAGAGTCTGCATCTCTATCATTGTTGAGAAACTTGGGATAGTACCCACTGTGTTCACGACGATAGACAGTGATGCAAACTTATTAGATCTGCTGAAGCACTACATTAGTGGACATTCCGGATCAATCGAGATGTCCTTACATACTTCTCGGGTGGAAAACCATCATGATGTTGTCAAGCGACCTTCTCACTTCCTGTCTCTTAGCGATAGGGTCTCGACAGGACAAGTAAGAGTTGTGAGATCTGGGCCTATGTCTCCCCCACCACCATATATACCGATATCAGCATGGGTAGTCTTGAGGCTCACGTACCCTTTCTGACCGAAGTCTTCCGCCCTCCTCGCCCTCCTCGCGTATCCAGCCCACTGCCCGATCCTTTTGTGCTTCCTTCGAAGCTCTCAGACGAGCTGTAATAGCTTTTAGCCACTATTAGACCAGTTGGATTTTATCTCGCGTACACATACTTAACATATGTCTATATCCTATAAAGAGGATTAAAATTTCGTCGCTATCATCAAGGATCGGAGGGTAAAAGAAGCTAACCTAACATGTTCGTGTTGCTTTGTAGCTCGATAGGACTTGTTTTGATTCCAAAAGTCTTCTCTTATTCTCATAGTCGCGCCCCCACCCCTACCCCAATCCCCTCTAACCAGAAAACTTTGCGAGATTCACTAGTAACAGACACTCTCACAGATCCTCAATGCTCTTCATCTAACCTTCTTTTTTTTGCTCTTTTGCAGGTCCAGTTCTGTAGAGCTTACCACCGGAGGATGTCCAGGTTTTCTAATACTAATTTTTATGGCATCATGGTGCCGTTTTACGACCGATTTGGGTCTGAGAAGGATCGACACGTGTCTCAAAATATCAGCAAAATAGATCGCGTTTATAGAAGCAATACGCTTTCCGAGATGCGTAGTAGCCGACAGTGATTCTGGATAGGACTTCAGATTCGTGGTGCGAATGAGTTCGGCCACTGTGTTGACGAGCTCGCCAGATCCAGATTCGATTCGATGACTTTCACCAAGTATCCATCCATCACCGTCGTCAGGCAGTCCAATGAAACTCTCCCAGGATTGTGTGTTCGGGTCCGCTGGCTTCTATCCGAGGAGGCGAGGACGCTGGGCGGTCTCAGATACAGGCAAAGTCTGGAAAGTGGCTACAGGTAAAGATAGTGTCAACTTCTATGCTTCTCTTGGTACACTTGCATCTTAGTCTATACGTGCTTTTCGACTACTAGATTCCTTGGATGTGAGCGCAACATGCTTCACTATTGAGTCTGGAATTCTCCTTGCTTTTTTATTTCCTTATGTTTACGGTTTAGCGTCTGATTTTTAACCTAAAGATCGTTGTAAGATTTTCATAGGTCTGGATTTGTGTTATTCTCAGTAGCTAGCCCCGATTCTACTTTTATTGGCTCTAGTCCATCGTCGGGCGGCCGGCGGCTTCCGAGATTATCTGGCTAGCAAAAGTCCCTAAAGATCACCTGGAAAAGATCATGTCGGATTGATTCTAGAGTGGCTTTTTAATATGATTCGTGGTTATAAGAATGTGGAAGAAAGGGAATTATCTATTCTTTGATGAGGTTCCCTTTAAAAGGACGACCATATCTTCTCTTGATGTAAATTTCTTCTTTATCCTGGTATTTAACTGAACTGAAGTCTCTCGCTGTAGAAGCTTGGCTTGCAAGGACGGTGTGACGGATTACATCGTTTGGGAAATCATCTTGCAAAGGGTATGCTTTTCGTAGGTAGTCGCGAGCAAGTTGATTGGGGCACTCATCAGTATCTGTCGCGAGTTGCTACGCATACGGGATTCTGAACATTCTGAACCCCCAAGAAACCGCGAATGCCGTTAACAGTTACTAGGCTACCGGACTTGGTCCTAATACAAGTGGCTTGGCTGCTCTCACTTCTTTCTTTGGAGTAAACGATATCAGACCGTTAAAATTTCGGATGCAGAGGACCCAAAACTCGGCATAAGCCATCCTGCATTGATCCTCATCACTAATCGGTGGCTTGACTTCGATCTCTTGACAACGACAACACTAATATAAGTAACCATTTATTGACCAACGCAAAACGTAACCTCTCCCAAGCCTTCAAGTCCATAATATAAAATAATCTAGTAATAGGCACATCTGGTTTTGCGTTCAGCCGTTCTAGCTAGCTGTTTGAGGAGTAGAACAAGATGGACAAGCTTTTTTGGAAGTAGAGCCGAGATGTACAAAACAATTATTAGAGGCAAAAAAGTTAGAAAGCCTCAATACAGTACTTATCTTGAGTTACTGGCCGAGCTTATCGTGAAGTCCCCTCAAGCACAGTCCCAATTGCCCTAGATTTGTTGCAATTGCAAATACGAAAAAGTCTGGCCGAACAATCGCGTAACGGGCGGTCGATCCTAGCCTAGACTCAAAAGCGGCAATATCATAACCTGGTCGTGCCTGTTTCTTGCTCAGTTGCGCGAGCGGTGTTGGGGATGCTTTACGGATACTGGATGATGTGAAGAAACCAACACCCTCTGGAATACAAGGCTCGAGGCTGAGTACCGTAATGGATTCGGGCGAAAGAATTTTGGGCGAAATTTTGTTTTCGATGAGCAGGTTTTGCAGCTCTTTCAGCCCGCACTTTGGACTCTCATTTGCTCTAACCATAACCAACAACCGTAAGGGAGTATCCCTGGAGGAAATGACGCTGTCTGACAGCACACTCCTTCCAAAAACAGTGTTTAGATAGATTTGGGGAAGTCTCTTTCCGCCGCCATACTCTTTCAAAAAGAATCCTGTGATATCGCTAAGACCATTCTTTTCCGCAGATGTTTGAGGATCATAAGCTTCAACCCCAAGAAAATATTTTTGAGCCCATTCGATGATCCGGACAATCCTGAACAACATGGTGTTACCGTTGATACATAGAGTGCCATTCATTTTCGTGAGCATTGCTGCGTTGTGTATACTGAGGGTACGTTCCTTTGCCCAGTCTTCCAGTACACTCTCAGCCTGCTTTTCTGTATATAGTGGCTGGTTCTCTAGCATGGCAATGCGCCATGCCAGTTGATGTGCATCGCAAATGCCACTGGCGATACCTTGACCACCAAAAGGGGGAAACACGTGGGCAGCGTCTCCAATCAGGACAGATCTGCGGTAGAACCATCGGTTCACAAGTTTATGCGTAAAAGTGAAAGGCCTGCAACGCATTATCTTGATGCAATTCCTTGGATACACAGCAGTATTAGGGAAAGGGCTGCCATCGGCGCTTGTCCTTCTGCTTATCATAGGAGTAATATGCTCCCAGAACAGCTTTTCAGCGTCCATGGTCTTATCATCCCATACATCTTGCCGGAACTCTTGTCTCCACAGGCGTTGGCTATGCGGACCAAATCGACCGGCAGCTGTTGGTTTACCGGGTGGGCAACAGAAGTGCCACCCCTTTGGCCAGAATAAATCATATACTTCATCCGGAGTCATGCCCAACTCCCATGCGGGAAAGTCCGGATGCGTTTCTTTCGTCGGAAGAGAGATTTGAAGATTTGCCGCGACCCAGGTTCCTTCGTAGCGATAGTCAGAGTGCAGTTGGTGTATATCTGCGACCTTTTCAAGGAACGTCTTCCGAACAACACCTCTTTTGCCATCAGCCCCGATCAGCCACACTGTCTGTATCCTTTTTGTCGACCCATCCGGGCTAGTGTAGTTGATACTTACACCATATTTATTTTCTTCCAGAGTAAGTACATTACAGCCAGTCCGCAAGTCGCAGAATTCATTTGCAGCTGCCTGCTTGCGAAGAGCGTTCTCTGAATAGGAACGTTAATATATATCCGGATTTATGATTATGTTAAGACTGAAACGCACCAAGAGCTGGTTGCACCTGCAGTATACCCGTTGGGACAGCCTGGTGCAAGCTGTCTTTGTGGGTATCAATTATGTGGAATGGGGCATTGGCGAAGCTGGTCAAATGGAACTGGACAGAATCTACCTCGTGGCCAATGACAGCCATATCTCCACCTAACCCAAGATCCCATAAAATGCGGACTGCATCTGCGGCAAGATACACGCCTCTGGGATCTTGCGTTATCTCATGTTCCTTTTCTAGAACCACACTCTATCTCATAAATTAGCCTCAAGGTTATAGGAATCACGAGCCTAGCCCAAATATACCTTAATGCGATTTTGTGCGAGTGCGAGTGCAAGAACGAGACCTGCTGGGCCAGCACCAATGATAACTACACGTGCTTGTTCCATACTAGATGAATTTAAAGAACTCATAAGCGATAACGTCGAGATTCATCTTCGTGAGGTCGTGGATTAGAGAGAATATGTAGGTGATCGCTGAGTAACTTGCGTCCCACACCGCCCCGCTCCCCACAACACCTTCCCGCGGCCATCCCATGCACCACAAATATCAGCTTCACACTCTCCACTTTCTCGTATAGCCTAAGTCGATCAAACACAGGTTTTCCCCACTCGTCCTTGCGGGACATCCAAAATTCGCGTCTTTTTTTTTTTAGATTATCTTGGCTCTATCGATGACTGCTCGGCTGCGTCCGATCCATGGATGCATTGACACACTAAGGCCGGGTACTCGGGCACTGTGGGAGCATGTGTTGGTTTTTAAAATTCAATGGGCAAAAATCTAACAATTTTCTATCTTGTTCTCAAATAACATGCAAACTAGAATACGTTGAAGGATAGACCGATCAGATTAATAACAGTGTCCCATCTTCGCCAAAGTCCTTTGGTAGCTCTGGTCCCCAGACAGATAATGGTCCCACAACATCCCGCTTCAACTGTGTGTCTTCATTCACTATATCACCATCTGCGTAATGTTCAATCTTGAACCCGCTAGGGTCCTGCCAGTAATCGAAGATCTGGCTGCCCAAAACGTGTCTCCCAACGCCCCATACGCTCTTCCAGCCTTTTTTGGCCAGCCACTGATGCCCGATCAATTGGGTATCAAAGTCTTCTACTTCAAAAGAGGTGTGGTGAAGATATGTCTTGGTCACCTCGGGAGGTGCTCGTTGCATGAAAAAGATATGATGGTCTGAATAATTTTTGCCCAGGTCCAGGTGCATAAATGTCATCACATCGATGTTCGAAAAATCCCAGTGATAGAGTATATCCGATGGTACAAAATTGAAGTTGTCCGTATACCATTTTAATTCTTCATCAAATTGGCGGTGGACGTATCCGAAATGACCCAGCTTGTGGATCAAGGCTGGTCCTTCGTGAAAGCGCTGAAATTGACCACGCCTCGGTTTTTCAAATGGAGTGTTCGCAGGGCCAAAACGCTCATGAGTTGCGCTTGGTGCGGAAGAGGTTTCTAATTCCCGTTCCGTTTGTCCGTAGATGACGTGGAAAGTAGTGTCATCGGCGCGGTGGAATGTAACAATCTGCCCACCACCAGGTGCATCGGATAGAGACCCGAGCTGAGCACCCGGAAGAGCCTTGGCCTTCTCGAACTCTTCCTGAGATGCGGCTACAAAGGCGGGCCCATTGAACTGTGGAGCACCACTAGCCGACTTTGTTGCCACATATACGTACGGGTCCTTCCCATATCCACGATAGTAGTTCTTTCCTGGCTCTCTCTTGGCCGCAACGAAACCGAAATCAATGGAAAATTTATCGAATTGATTCAGATCAGGGTGCTCGAAGTACACATGACCAAGCCTTGCAAGCTGCACTTTGCTCGGATCATTGACGATATTGGGGATCAGCATTTTAGGGACGATAGATTCTCGAATGTTGCGTGGTAATTTGCTAGCTACGTTCAGAATCAAGGATGAGGCAAGGCTCATTGTTAACGAATGGAGTAAATATATTTCAATGGCTTTATCTGGACGTGGCTTTTCATATATATAAATGTTTAGTGTGCGGGACGATGTGGTGTGGGAAAGGCATGGATCTCGCCCCACACTAAGGGGTACGTGCCACAAATAAATTGAAATAGCACCTTAGACCTCTGGATGATTGTCGGCGAACTGAAACTCGTTTTTCTACAATACTATTTTGAAGAACAAAAGGGAATATTCGCAACTACCAACCTTTCCACGGGTTCCCAAACATCATGCACCTGCATCCAGCATCCGTACACTATCCTATCGCCTATTTCGTCCTCGGCAGCTCGTTGGAAATCATCGGTGCAATGAAGCCCAAAATCCTATCCTCTTGGTCATCAGATGTCGATATCGCAAAGGGAGCACAGTATTTGCAAGCGATCGGTCTTCTCACTACGATACCAGTAGTGCTAACGGGTGTATTCGAGTTTGTCAAACTTGGGAAGAAGCAAGGTTTCTTTGAAGAAAACACCGGAAAGCTAAAGCAGAAGGTGAAGGTGGCCTTGATCCATGCAGGGTCTAGCATGGCGGCTATCTTAGGAGTATTTACTCTATGGTATCTCGGGGATGTTGGGAATTCCAAGAAATTATGGATAGCATCAGGACACGTTGTCAATGTTGGTTTATTGTTGTATGGAGCGAAGCTTGGTGGTATGTTAGCTTTTGATTATGGGATGGGTTTCTCGAGCAAAAAGTACACTTCGAAGCAAAATTAGAATAAGTTGTATTCGAGATATGTTACACATTTCCACGGCCTACTCCATTAAGTCTCAATTGATAAAGCCATATTTGATCCGCCTTTCAAGGCCTCCAGGCTTGATCGATTATGAAGTAACTGTTTTGAAGTAGACTAATGTTGGCTGGTGTATGACCACTTTTTCTCTCAAATCCAATGAACAGGGCGGTCCTTTACCTAGAGTCCTTGGCTTTTCGTATTGTGAAGCAATATACCGGGATTTAAATCATGCGAGCATATGCATCTGTGCTACCGATTTAATCTCAAACTCAGGTGGGGAAGAACCGGCCCGCAGAAACATTACCAAGTAGGTGATAGTGCGGGACAGAATGTGGGACCAGAAAAGGTATCAAAAGCCCTTTAGTTGCTTGCTTTAGATCTGTGTCGCTCAACAACAATGTCGTTCGATATTCTTATCAAGTTTGAGTCTCTCGAAAATCAACAATCGTACTTTGCTTCTATAAAAAAGGACAATGATGCTCAGCTTCAAGCTTGTCGTCCTGGAAATGTCATTGAAGCATATACAAACATTGACGATCTCCTAGCCCAAAGAAATGGGAGTCGTGTCACAATAGAAAGGGTACGTCCTTTCCGAACCCACAGCGGGATGGGAAATTCTAACAGTAACATCCATGCATAGCTGCTGGCGCCACTCCCATCAACTACTACGCCCATCTATTGCGTTGGCCTTAACTATAGATCACATGCTGCGGAAGCTAAGGTAAGTCTGATTTATTAGATATGAATGTCTCTGGACCAAGTTACTGACTTCGGTCTCTTCGTAGCTCCCGATACCGAACTATCCTCCACTATGGACAAAACCGGCAGCGTCCCTCGCGGATCCTGATGAAGCTATTCCTGTCAATCCATTCTGTGCAACACGCCTTCTCGATTATGAAGGGGAGCTGGTGTTTGTCACATCAAAGGAATGTAAAAATATCTCAGCCAGTGAAGCACATTCGTACATTTTGGGATACACGATCGGGAACGATCTCTCGTGCCGATTCTTTCAATTGCCGGGCAACTCTGGGGGTCAATTCTTCTTTGCAAAAGCATTTGACAAGTTTGCTCCTATTGGACCTGTTCTTATTAGTTCAGAGAGGTATCAGGCGACAGCTGCAGGCCGACGTCTCATCACAAGAGTGAATGGTACAGTGGTACAGGATGTGGAGATAGCGAAGGACATGATCTTTACACCAGCAAAGATCTTAAGCCATATGAGTCAAGGTCAATTGTTACCTGCAATAATAGCACCCAATGAAACTGACTATAGTACGCAGGCACAACAATACCAGCAGGAACTGCTGTTATGACGGGAACAGCGGCTGGTGTGGGTGCATTCCGAAGTCCTAAAACGTTCCTTCAGGATGGCGACAAGGTAGAAGTGGAGATTAGCAATCTTGGTTCCCTTCATAATGTGATACGGTTCGAAAAGTGAGTGGCCCTGGAGACGGAGCTTGTTATGTTTTGGAATAGGCTGACGGTTATATGGGTCAGTCTCACCTATTGGCAGCGCATATTAATTCTCTTGCAATCTATAGTCATGAAAATTTTTACGTAGCCTATAATCGTTGGGTGTTCTCCGCCTAGTTTTTTTGGATGTAGGTAATCTGCCCATTACTTTCAGCGTTCAGGTCTTGGCATATGAGCAGCGTTACGCTCGCACTTCCACCCAACCATGAAGGTCCAAAATAGTTTTCCATTCTTATTTTAGTAAAGTGATGGGACCCGAAAGTATCAACAGATAACGGCACCATGCCCCGTAAACCGATAGTAAGGCAGCTGACATGGAATATTGTCGATGCGGATCTGCGCAGGATACGAGATAGGGTGGGACGTGGGGACATGGGGACGCGCGTAATTACTACGTAGGTAGACTAGCGCCCCGCAGGCAGCGGGCTTGGAGCGGGACGACCACCAACACTTCCTAATGGGATTCCGTTTGAATTAGCTCTGGCCAGCGCTTGCTCTGCTCGCAGAGTGGGAACCAAAATGAGTTCCCGACACACCTTTGGGAAGCAATCCTGTGAATTTTGTGGCAACTCATTTACCAAGCGAGAGCACTTAGAGCGCCATATTCGCACGCATACAAGAGAAAGGCCGTTCGTGTGTCCCCACTGCGCGACGAGGTTTGCTCGTAAGTGAGTCAAGATGCCGACTGGGATGATTTGCGGGACCTGACGAAGTTGAAGGGACACGCTGCGGAGACATGCGCGGTCTTGCCACGCTGGGATTAATTCCCCGCCTACGAACAGCGGAATAGCCACTGCTATCGACAATAGAACGTCCGCCAACTTGAATAACAGTATTTGCACTCCTCATTCACCTGCCGCTACTGTAGCCACTGCAGCTCCTGCAGAGTTCACAAGCCAGAATGAGAATGGCGATGTTGACTTCCTCATTCCGAGTGCTCTATCTGAGCTAGGATGGGTCGATACGGATTTGCAGTGGAATGATGCCTTCAATCTTGATCCTTCATTCCGTATGGAAGACGTGGGTACTTGCGACCTGAATACAGTCAATCCCGGAATGCCCTGGCTACCTTTGCATGTGCAAACCGGCTTTAGTCAAGGTGACGGGCAGTGTGACGACAGCGCGATTCAAGCAGCTTCTGGAAATGCAGGCCGATCATCCCCCATATCTAGACCATCACGATCTCGGGATAGGCGAGCCGAAGGCCCGTCAATACCGGAGAACGCAGTCGGTTCAGATGAGGAAATTTCTCGGACTCTTTTGACTTCGAGTTTACGCCAACGGGTACCAGAAACCTCGCTTCCCACCACAGCCTTTCTGAACAGATGCATCAACATATATACTACGCGTTTGTGGCCCTTGGTGCCCATTATACACCTTCCGAGCTTTCGATCGTCCCGTGCGAATCCACTACTTCTTCTTTCGATATGCTCCTTAGGAGCGTTAGCAGACGGATCCAGCAATTCCCTATATCATGCTAATAGGCTTTTCGAAAGTGTTCAAAAAACTATCCTTATTTCTTGTAGCACATTTGTTGTTCTAGAAGAGGACGTGCTACAGGTCCTGCAAGCTGCCGTAATCGGACAAACTTTTGCGATGCTATCAGCTCAGAAATCCCATTTAATAACCGCACAAGCTTTCCACGGAACATTATCGGTAGCCGCCAGTACCTTTCACAATCGATTATACAACGAAGGCCGTATTTCAGATCAATCAGATGAGGACACACTTTCTCTAGAGGATTGGGACAGCTGGGTCCAAAGCCAAAGTATCATGCGTCTTATGAGCGTTCTCCATATACATAATGGCGAGTTGGCTTCAATTTTGAATCATCCTAGCATGTTTTCAAAACATCCGGCCCAAGCAAGTCGCGCGGCACCGAACGAGCTCTTTCTCGCAAAGACTGCCGAGGAATGGCTAAGCCTATCACGATATACTAGGCAACATAACATCCACCAAAACCAGCTAACTTATGGTCTCCCGTGGCAACGGTCTCCCATCTCTAGCTGCGCCACTCTTTCAGCATTTTTGGCGGAGATATGTCGACTTAAGTCATCTCCGTTGCAGGAAATGGATAACGTACAAGTCCTACACATACAAAGTTTGCTCATAAAATGGGTAGAAGAATTGGCACCTCAAGTGAAAACAGATGGATGGCAGCGTCTCTCCGTGCATTTACTCTGGCATTCATGCTTCATCTTCCTTTTCTGTGATGTTCATGCCATGGAAAAGTTGTCTGGGCAAGGTGGACAGGTGGCAACTGGGAATGAACTTCGAAGACTTCGAGCCTGGGCTTCACCGGACCAAGCTACACGCTGTGTGGTTCACGCGCTCATGATCATGCGTTTGTTAGAGCAGCTCCGTGCTTCCGAGCCACCAGCCCTTCATGTGGCTCGAGCAGCTTTTCAGGCATGCCTAATCCTCTCAATCTTCTCGATCTCCGAGGAACAGACAGGCCATATGAGCGAAGACCGAGAGGCCCAAAATATAAATGCTGACTCCCTAGCGAGTCAGTATCCGGAACTTCGATCGGCACATGATTTGCAGCTCATCAATAGTAGTGACTGGGGAGCTATCGAGTCTGCTGTATCTCGTGGAAAGTGCGAAAAATATGCGTTTGGACTCTGCGCCACTCTTCGTTGCCTTGGGCCTTGGCAGAATTCAACAACATACGCTTGCAGACTTGATCGCGTTCTCGAAATGATAGAATCAATGCAGTAGTCTTTTACCCACCGATGTGGAATACCCATATAGTCTAATTAAGCCACTTTTATGAACACCAAGGCAACGTCACGGGGGCTCCTGAGATATAAGGTGAGATGAACGTTTCCCTCGGCATTCTAAGATTATATTTCCAAATACAACAGAGAAGAGCTATCTGAAAGCAAGTGTTTGTAAATATTAGGCCTTTATACGAGAAGATAGTATGAGCATGTGCACTTAGAGGGAGTAATAGATGGCGTTCGGGTTGGTGTAAGGCGAATCGCTACCTCCTTGGCAACGATCCACTTCACCTTTTATATACTAGGCAGGATCACGCGGAATTTACTTCACCTCGACCATATAGCTCGCGGGCTAACAGCCCCGGATCGACTGGCTTCATCAAGTTCTTGTGAAGGCAACGTAGGTAATTGCACCCACTATTTGCCCTCTAGCTCTTCCTTAGATTTACAGGATGATAATTAGTGGGTCCATCTGGGGAAGTTTGAAAAATGGTGGTACGCGTCGCACGCAAGAGCGGCAACTCCTTGCGAGGCTAGAAACAAAGCCTAGCCACCGCTGATTCCCAGCTTCTTAAACGCGGAGCCGATAGGCCTTCCCTCATCCATCGAGCCTTGATGTGTGAACGACGAAAATTTTCTAAGACTTTGACCTTGGGAAGCAACGTGGTAGCGCGGATTCTTGGAATAGGTGCAGTCTACATGCAGGATGGCCTCAATTTTTCTTAACAGAGATTCTTGGAGGCTCGGGCAGAGTTTTGAGTGGTGTCAAATACTTGGATAAAAGCTCCTCTCTGTGATCCAATCAACATATCTAAGCACAATCTAGTTCGAAACCTGCGGGCGAGAATCAACTTCTCGCTGTGGAATTAGAATCGTAGTAGCACGGCACTGTTAAAAAAAAAAAAATCTTAATTAAGTCCCATCCAGTGAACGATGATCTTGTCGGCGTTCGCAAATGACGTACGACGCATAAGTACAAAAACGGTTAGCGGCTCTAAGCGGTCCTGTTGCTCTGTAATTGGGGTCCGGTCAGCAGCTGAACGTCCTGTTGATCTCATCCAATTCGGGTTGTCGGGAAGTTTATTGTTGCGGCGGAGAGCCTGCAGAGTCTACCAATCACGTCAATAATATCTGCTGGTGTGTGTGGGGCATCACAAGGCAGACGCGGCTGATGGATGACTGGCTGCATAAGGCAAACAGGCGTTCGTATATACACGGCTGAATCAATTTTTGGCCTTTAGAAGCTGAAGCGCTCACAATGCAGTTGTGCAAATTGATTTGTAGTCGGAATTCAATAGGCTTGCATACAGCCCACATCTTCGGTGCAATCCCAGCAGGAACATAGCCTTCGAGAACGATTGCAACAGGTTTGAAAGCCACTTGTAGCTCAAAAGCTACTCTTATATGATCACTGGTGGGTCGGCTTACGGCGGTGCGCAGTCCGCAGCATAATTGGAGCATCTGCATGGTCAGACGTATTATGGCGGCCTTGGGTCCTTCGTGTGGCTCTATAAGCCACTGGCGAGGCTAGATTATGTATTTATCTGGAATTTCCGCTCTCTGTGGTTGTTACAGCGTTAGTTGTCAGTCTAATTGCGCTCGCTTCATATTTGCATTACCATTGATGCGGAAGTCATCCGGCTCATCTCGTTCACAGTAAGTGGCTGTTTGTGTTTGTTCCGGGTAATGATTGACACAATACTTCAGTTCCTAGACTCACGGCTGCAGATACAGGTATAATGGATCTCAAAGAGGCTCTGGAAAGACAGATAGATCTAGCAAAGGAAAAAAACACGTTGAAGGGCAAAGGAGGTTTTTTAACTGAGGAACTTGTTCATGAACTTTTCACCATAGACAACATCAAAGCACGACTACTAAATGGAGATGTCAACACTCGGTTGCACAACCTCCACGAGATAGTAGAGCTCGCCTCAACTATTAGAGATCAAGGGACTAAACTCTATGCGATACTCATTCTTCTGGAGAAATCATATCGCATCTATGATATATTGAAGGGCTCACACCCTGTAAACGACAACTCCTTATTTGGAACTCAACAAATAGGCATCGCATCCTCTACATGCCCCCTGGACAAGCTCAAAAGCTTTGCATCGCTCAAAGATATTGCCGATGAATTCTACGAAAAACAGTGGATATTTCCCCCTAGTCTAATGGGAGATGTCACTTTTGATTTCCACGCAAAATACTTTCGTTTTCCATTTGTCAGCGAACCCCAGAGACTAGGGGGAGGGTCATACGGTGAAGTCTTTGCCGTTGACTTACCGAAAGGATATTTGGGCCAACACAAGTCAATAGCGTACAAAAGAATCCGACGTGGGAGAATCAATGAAGATCGATGGAAACGAGTACAAAGAGAGGTTCGGGTACTGCAAAATCGGCCACATCGGAATATCACACCACTGCTAGGCAGCTTTCTCGCAGGGCAAGATGATTCGGGAAACCCTGAAAGTGAGTCTGAATGTCTATATATCCTTTCACCCCAGGCAGCACTGGATATGAGAAAATGGTTCGAAGGGCCACCGAACGACTTGGTCAATGCGGACGACTTGCGGCGACACATATACTTCGACGCCATGTTAGGTCTCATATCCGGGTTGACTTATATCCACAGAGAGATTAGCGGTCGAGTTGGGTATCATCGTGACATAAAGCCTAGCAATCTTCTGCTTTTTGTGGAGGAAGGTTCAAAAACGTGGAGAATCTGCGACTTTGGCAGCTCGAATCTCAAATCCACTGATGACACGGCAACCACAAATCTAATTGCCACCAAAAAATGGGCCCCACCCGAATATTTCACAGACAGAGATGCTACAGATGGACAATTACACGGGCGTTCTCATGATGTATTCTCAATGGGCTGTGTTTTCTTATGCTTAGCAACCATTCTCAGATGGCCATGGGACCCTAAAGGCCTACCCGAATTCGAGTCGATGAGGATCAATGCTAAAGAAAACAAAGAAAATGTAGACGATTTCCACAAGAGCATGACTGCTGTCCACGCTTGGGTTAAACGACTTCAAGAATTGGCGATTCGCGACCAGGATCGGGAAGTCTTAGCTCTTATTGACGAGATGCTTTTGCCAAGAGAAGAACGATTATTCTCATGGGAGGTTGAAGTCGACCTGTTCATCATTTTAGACAAGTCCACTTCTCCTAATGAAGTCATAAAGAAACTTAACGAGGTCGTCCAAGAGTCCAGAGGCCCCAATTTACAAGAAAAACACAATGTATTTAGGCGTGCGGAACAGAGAGCGCTCGCAGAAGACGGGAAAGACAAAAAAAGGTCATCTGAATTCTTCGACATATTGAAGGAAAAAAAATGGTATGACCATTCTCCACAAGCTACGACGGAAGACTTCGGACACATCAAACCGGCAATGGGCCCCAAGTCGAATTTTCCTGCTCAGCGGGCTGGCGACGATCTTTGTGGTAGTCAAGGACTATTCATGCATATCTCTCAAGGATTCAAATTATCAGACGTTGTCGCATTATACGGAGTCACTGGTGTTGGGTAAGTCGGCTTGTTATTCAAAGGAAGGTGTAACTGACTAGGCTTGAAGTAAATCCCGGAATGCAAATGAGTATGCCCGACAATACATGCAGAAGATACATATCTTCAGAGTCGACGCCCGGAACCCAATAACATTATCTCAATCCTATGATGAAATCGGGAAACACATAAACGATCCTGGCACAGTTGCAAAGCGGAACAAAAATTGGGGCTTGGCAGGTGCACCACAAATGGTCAAGCTGTGGTTAGAGGAAAAGAACAACGGAGATTGGTTTTTAGTGGTCGATGATCTCAGAGCAAATCAGGACATGAGTGAAATCTGGAAAATGCTGCCGTCGCCTCAAAAATTCAAAGGCCATGGTCAGATGCTCATTACTACCCAGGATCTAGGGACGGTGAAAGACTTGGATATTTATCATCGAAAGGCATGCATTAAAGTGAATCCGCTCGACTATGAGGATTCTTTACGACTCTTTGCTCAGTTCACTGAGGAGAGCCTTTTGAAGCACAAGACAACAAGACCAGGGCTTGGAACAGCTACAAGTACTGACGCAGATATGCGAGGACTTTTGCAGAGACTCTGGACTCCAGGATTAATCAAAGATGCCAGCCGATACATGAATGGAAATCATATCACGGTTTCGCAAATGAATAGCCTGTTTGAGGAACATGGGTTCTCCCACATTGAAGCGTTCTCTCGGATGTATCTCGATCAGCTTCTGAAGCCGTTAATGATGGTCCCATTGTCTTCCTCCGAATCCTGGCCTCGCGAAGTTCGTCTCCTATTTCTACTTGCATTTTTTGGCCATGGTGGAGTTAGTTACGACATCCTAGCCATGGATTACACAAAGGAGCGTGACGTGTTGCAACAATCTCTCGCCAAATTACAAGATTGCTCCCTCATAAAAAGAAAAGATGAAGACGATGATGAGGCCTTTGTCATCAATGGAAACATCCAAAACGCTTTATTGGAGTGGGTTGAGAAGGATACTGGTGAATTTGGCGGACGAAAGGGCCTCTTGATACGCTACAATAGGGTACTCTGTATACTGAACAAGTACTACCGAAGTGGGAAGAAGACACCTGAACGGACCACAAACAAAAAACCTAAGCTCCACATGAGGCTGCGTCCATTGATACCGCATTTCGAGCATTTCCTTGTATTTGTCAAAAAACACAATACCCAGTCACTAGATGTTGCATTAGACGTTGCAGCAGTCAAGGCTATTCTCCACTTTTCCCACGTTCTCATAGACCAAGACAAGCACAAAGACGCGATGGCCGTTATCCAGTTTACTCAAAGGCACTTCAAGATCGATCCGACACAAAGCGGCGATTCAAATAGAGATTACGCCCAAAACGGCCGGATACGGATCGGGCTTGGACGACAACTAGTCAAAATCTACATGACACGTCCCGAAGATGACCAGTCTATTACATATTACAACAGAGCTGAACAGCTGTTGGAGGAGTTGAAGACACAAGCCGCACATATTCACGACCAGACGCCAAAGTTGGCCGGACATACGATTTTGCAATGGGAACTAGTACTGGACCTGATTCGAATTCTGTGGAAATCAAAGCGGTTTGACGACGTCCGAAAAAGGTTCGACACTATCAGGAGAAAAATGGGCAGGCTCTCTCTAGACAAAAGTGGACACGTGCTAGAGCCCGCACTTGATGAGAGCATCGCCGTGTGGCTCGAGACGCGGAAGGGGGAGGATCACGACACAGAGCAGAAGATATTATCCGAATCGCGCAAGCTATTCATTCAGATTGAGCGTGAATACGGGTTGCTTTGTCTAGCCGAGGGCACAAAGCTCGATGATGAGCGCCAGCCGCAGCTCGCTGCCGAGCAATGGAGGGCGGCCAAGGAAACTCTCAGCCTGGCCAAAAGCGCAATCGAAAAATGGTGTCCTGGGAACAAGCAGCTACTCATGGAAGTTCGAAGCGAGATTGCCGTAGCCGACACCAAGATTGGCAAGCCCGACGGTGTGAGGAGTGCGATCCACACGCTGAAAGAGAGAGTTACCGACATGCAAGAAACATATGGGAGTTGCAGGCGAACATGGACCATGCAGCGCAAACTGGACGACGCTCGTCTGAAAGTCAGCGACAGAGCTGAGAGAAAGCTCGCTATAGATGACCTACGCAAACTCCTCCCCTTGTATGAAAACACTCTTGGAAAAGACAAGTATGTCACGCGTAAGTGCGCCCGGCAGCTCCATGATGGCTTGGTCAAGATGGGCAAACAAGAAGTTGCCAAGGAGCTTCACCACGACTATCCCAGCCTACGACAAGTACCCAGCCATGCGGGCTACACGTGGAGGCTCAAGTGTATACTTTTAGCACTGCCCATTTGTGTCGCTGGTGCTTACATCACGTACCTGTTTTGACTTACTCAACGTTAACCCCGATAGGGGTAGGGTTTGTGTTTGCTACCAGGACATGCTCTTTCCAGATTTAGCAGGTGGTCGTTCGTACAAATAGTGTTGCAGATATCTCAGAGTAGTTACTTCACGCAGAGCAAGAACCTCGATTCATTCCAGGGAAGTGCAAATGTTATGTCAATCCAAAGTCATAGTACTTATATTCTCTTCCGCTATGCGAACCCACACATTACTGTACATGTTTGCGGCTTTCGTGACGTCATCCCAGCAAGCCGTTGTTTTCAGAAAAAGAATAAAAAAAAAGATCGTAATGCGATATATCCAGTTCCTTCCCTTAGGTTCCCAATCCAGGAGCTTATTACAAACGGCTTTGTATGTACATGAAGATGTAGAAGATGAAGATGTAGAAGGAAGCCCGCCAAGGGCGACGTGACGTGTAAATGGGGGGGTATCGCGAATGAAAATACAGAATAAAAGAGAGTGTTCAGAAGTTTCTTCGACCCTCTTCGATGGGTACGCCACATTCCGGTGATGGCCCATATCTGTCGAGAAGATGCTGCTTGCAGTTTGCATGAGGGTATCAATTAAGAGGGGCATACCGGATAGCTCCAATCGTCCGGATCGCTCGCATTGGACGATGGCGAGGGGGGGCGAGGATCAATATCATCCCTGAACTGCGGCGGTGCCTGCGCGATGGGTGATTTTTCCGCGCTGCTGAGGCCGGAGCCACTGTAGGCCGATACTGCACCAAGATGGAGTTGTGGAGGTAGCTGTTGGCGGGGGACAGGGGTTGGCCCGTCGCTAAAGTGAGGAAGACTGAACATGAGGACGGGAGGGTAATACTGCTCCTGCCCCCGAACGATGTCCTCGGTGGGAGGGGCCCCGCTAGCGGATTTGACGGCGAGGTGGTTGGATGGGCTGGGCGCAATGCGCTTGTCTCTGCCCGAGATCAGCCGCGCTCGCGTCGCCGCTTCGGTTGGAAGGATACGACTTACTGTTGGCGGGGAGTGCTGAGGCTGGAGGAGCCCGCGCACATGTGGGCATTACTCGGTTCTTGCGTGCTTTGCACTGGCTGTGGTGACTTCTTGCTGGGCGGTACCTCGACTGGGGAAGTTGCGCGTTTGCTGAGTTGAGGGCGGGGCTCCGCGTGAGCGGCCATTGCTTTGCAGGCCGTTTATAAGCGTGCAGTCTGTGCACACTGGAAATATCAGACGCGGTGACGGGGGATTGTGGGGGGAGGCGTGAAGTAGTGGGCTGGCGGTATGAATAGTTATCGATAAGAATGTACGCGCACGTGCACCCGCGCCGGGAACCATGCGGCCCACGCCCGGTCCGCTTTCTCCGAGCGACTCCGCCCGGGCGCTTACCGGCACACGACCAATAATTAATTACATAGCCCCTTCGTAGTGGTTGGCTGTCACCACCATACCTAATCAACCGAGACTTGGCCTCTTTGGCCATCCCGTCCCGTAGGGGAGGATGGCGTGTGCCATGTCTGACGCGTGCCAATGTGTCGCTTCCCTACTTGTATCACACTGATCAATTGGTGCATGCCTTGCAGAGCAGTAAAACGAGACAAATCTCTGGTTTCTTCCATCTATGCTACCTCATCCCTTTAAGCCCGCTTCCTCATGCTTCCTCATGTCCTCGATAGGAAAACTATTCGCAAACGCCGGGGAACGGTCTCTCTTTACAGCGTAGCGCTTCGCGTTCTCACTCGACCCCGTTGGACCTTCAACAATGCCCGTCTCCCAATCTTCTAGAATTATGTTAGGCTGCTTTGTAAGGAATTGGTTGCACGGCCCTACCGTCGTAAAGGACCCAAACTGTGTCCCCTTTTTTGTATTCGCTTTTTGAGCTTGCCCCCGAGGGCGTTTTGGGACGCTTCATCACTGCTGACCAATAGATACTGCGCTATGGTCAATCCTTGGTGTATCCAATCACTCCCAACAATCAACACAGCCGTATGTCGGGGTTGGACTCGAGAAATAATTATGCGGAGCAGGTTGATCAAATCTCACGGATAATCGCGATACTTATATTCTTGCAGTCTAGCAATCATCTGACAGCGCCGGAGAGGACTGCCTTGTGCGCCTAACCAGGCTGTGCGACATTCATATGTAACCCCTCAGCCTTCAGCCTGGTGCTTCATTATACGTCATTACCGGTAAACAAAGCATGCAATGTTGCTAGATGCCTAGTCTTCAATTTGCCTTTTTCAGGGTTTAACGTCTCGCGGTCCTCCGGCCTTCATGCCACTGCCATTGGTTGATCCCAACGTCTGATTTGCAGTGCCACCGGAGATCTTCTTAGTTAAAACCTGCCCCTCAGCTACGCCCATAGCTGTAGATTTGTCTCTGCTATGACCTCAACGTCCCATTATGGATCCTATCTCGACAACAGCGAGTATCATCACTTTGCTTGGTGCTACTGGTGGTACTATAAAAGTCCTCTACAATGCTCTCAATGCTATTGTCGGCGCACCTCGAGAGATAAGAATGCAAAGCAAGACTTTAGAATCTTTCTGCTTGACCATCACAAGCCTTATCCAAGTTTGTGAAACGCTTCCCGACAACTTCCCGTTGCATGTGAACTTGTGTGGCATCGAAGAATTTATCAACGAGGCGAAACAGATGGAAAACAGGCTGAAAACCAAGGCCGCACACGTTCAACGCAGCAATATCGGAAAATTGCACGAGAGCTGTAAGTGGTTGCTATTTGACCGACAGCTCGACAAGTTTTTCAATTCTCTTGAACACTGGAACCTTATTCTATCCCAAGCACTTTGGGTAGTTCAAATGTGAGTCGCTTCATACCAAGGGGGCCGCAAAGCTTACACAAAAGTAGAACCTTCTCAAAACAAATTTTGGGCCATACGTCGTCTTTGGTAGCCACCAAGCCACATACAGCTCCAGGATTTGTGCCCGCTGCACAGGTTGCTGTGCCACCGTTGAGCATTCCTAGCCCTGTTTTACCCAACGCTGCATTGTTACGAACTTCCCCTGCTCGCAAACGGCTACCTATTTCTCTTTCAAATCTCTCTGAGCCTGTTGGAATCTTATCATATCATCGGTATTGGCTCAACTTTCCTTTGAGCAGCCTAGCGGTCCGCGGCGGAAGAGTGATCACAAAACGCTGGTCAAGTTCGGGACAAGAGATGCATACTACGCTATCACACTTGAAAGGCTATTCATGCTCGATCGTACTGTTGCTCCATCTTTTCTCCCATTGGAATTTGACTCTCAACTTCTCTGGCTACCAAATTCCAACCAGTACATCGAGTCTAAATATCCGGTTTACTGTCCAACTGCGTAGAGTATTTCCGCTAACCAGTTCCTACGTGTCTGCTATAGAAAGAGGTGATGTGTTGTTTCTCCAGCAACAGTTGTCATCTGGAGATTTAAGGCCGACAGATTGTGCCCCTGGAGGATACAGTCTCTTGCATGTAAGTGTGCTCTTCTTCAAACGATAGTGAGCTAACATAATCGCATCCAGTTCGCTGCTTATCAAAACCAGCCTTCCGTTGTTACAATGCTTCTAAACGCAGGCTTGGACGTCAATGTTCGCAATGACCGTGGCGAGTACGAAACCTCACAATTCTTGTGACGCTCATCTGACTTTCTTGTCGCAGGACACCACTTCACTTGATATGCCAACGAGGAGGCTCTTATGAATGTGCTCGGCGACTTTTAGATAACGGAGCTGACTTGTTCTTACAAGACGTAGAAGGCCGCAGTCCGCTACATCATTTCTACAACGGTGTAATTGAACAAATCCTGCTTCGATACAGAGACGAGATAGATCCCTGGATGCAAGACAGCCGAGGCAGGACACTTTTACACTGGGCAGCCTGGAGTCGACAATCAAACCATAAAATCCTACCCCCTTTGCATCAAGATCACGCAGAACCAACTTGCCTTGACATCAAGGATTCAGAGGGAAAATCTATGCTACATTACGCCGTAAGAAGGGGCAATCTCGACCTGATTACTTTCCTCTTCAACAGCCCAAATGCATCGGCCCTGGCGATGCCGGATTTCTCCGGCCGAACACTGCTTCACTATGCAACAGAGAGTGGCCGCACAGAAACCATAACTTACCTGTTGAACAAAGGGTTTAGCCTCAATTCGGCTGACAACGACGGGCGCACAGTTCTTCACCATGCTGCTAAGAGGGGCAATCTTGCTGCTTCTCAGCACCTTTTAACACTCAGCACAGTAGATCAACTAGCCTGTGAAGATCATCATGGATTGACATCGCTTTCATTGGCGCAAAGATACAATTCTTATTCGGTCATTGAATACTTCGCATCGCTTGGACGGGTTTCTCACTGGAACGAAGAGCGAGCTGTAGCCTCTGTTAAAATGCACCCAAATTCCCGCCAACTGGTCCAGCGTATTGTTCAATTCCTCCTGGTTCTCTTAGTTGGTAGCATTGTGTACTTATGCACAAACAACCAACACCTAACGTTCGGACACATCATCTGGAGGCGATCGGGGTAAATTATAGATTTCGAGATTTATTGGTTTTCTAGCTCGTGTATCCGTGCTTCGGTGAGACATATTGGGCAAAGGCTAGTAAGCACAAGATGAAGAGAATTAGGAAGTAGGAAGTAGGGAAAAAAGTCTTGGGGCAATTACACTAAACATACACTCTCTTCTCTGAAGGCTTTAGTATCATGTCTAATCTAGATTCTTCCCTTTTGTAGAACGTTATGAATTCTACCATGAAGACTATTAACTTACGTTTCAAATAGTTCATGAAGATTGAAGAACTAATTTCAGCTCATCTAGGAGTATTCTTAGGTTGTGGTCAAGTCAACCATAGGACTTCAACTAACTCTCTACCTCCACTTACTTCGTCCCAATAACCGCCCACTGACTCGCCCTTATCTACGCCTCCTCGCCATCCTTCTTAGTCCCCCGCTGCTCCAATAAATACTTAACTAACGCGTCCACCGCCTCATCCTCACGCTCGATATCACGTATTGGCGCATTGGTAACATCTTGCCAATCCAACTCCCAGTCCCAGTACCTAAGAAAGTAGCTAGTGGTACGAATACTGTATGTTCTAGACGTACAACATGACCTTGCTATATCCACAATCTTCTTGAAGATCACGCTCATATATGTGAACAAAGTATCTATGCCAGGCAAGAAGCGGCGCCGCATCGTGCACTAGTGTCTTCGTCAATAGGTAGATTTGTAGCAGCCCTAGTATGCTTACCATATTCTCCTATGCGGCTATGAACCCACAGAAAATCATCATAAAGTGACTGATTTAGTCCCAATCTAGATGGCATGGTTCTCAAGCACTTTACTGCTTTGATGTACTCGTGCTTTTAGCTCATCTCCAAAGTCCTCCACTTTATCCTTGTACTCATATATTCGCACTGTTCGGACGTGGTAGGACGGCTTTGTTGGAAGGTTACCCAATATCCGATTCCAAAGAACAACAACGCTGCAATTAAAGATGTGAATATGGGCACTCCATTCTTTCTAAGAGCCCTCATACAGAACATAGACTTTCCGAACCGTCCTTCGTCTTCCCCAATCCGAGTATATCCTAGTGCCGACTTTCGAAAAGAAGTAACAAGACATTCCATTTTGACGGCGAGCTATCTTGCTGTGAGAATGGTGGCAACGTTCTTGATGTCAGTAACTGTAATGGAGACTCATCCAAAATAGTCCCTTCCAGTAGATGGGCCAGGAAATTCTGATCCTTTCCAATTGAAAAATCAAGGGCCTGTGTGGAACATGTGAACCGATGTGTGATTGCAGCTGCCAGGATCAATGGAATGAAATGCCAGTTTGGACCCCACCTCTGGGATATGGTCGGCTGTGCTTTCGGTGATACATGAAACATATTCGATGATGTTGAATTTAAGAGGTGGCGGGGGCTATGCCATTCGGAGTGCTCTTGACCACAGCATAACATCCTGGCTATACGCTTTTCCTCTTGCATCTACTATTGCCTGGTGATCATTACTCCGTTCCCGTCGGGGACTAACTCGGACGCTTTCACAGCGCATATGTTATATCTTGTCTCGGTCATTACCCTAATAAGAGTTTCATACGCGCAGCATGATGCCGTGATGTGATAGAATATTGGCTTGGGTAGTTGGCAAACACCAATGAGCGTGACCCACGCCACCGTTGATACCCGAACATTTCAATTAGCGTGTATTTAGTAGTTTCACGACTGGATGGAGTACTATTAAACACAAGAACATACCTACTTTTTCACATTTAAATGCTCACCGCATCTTGATACAAGCCGACATGCAAACATACGCCCTTTACATACTTCAACCTGTAGACACCACCACTACGTTCCAAAGCCTGTCAACCACTTTTCCCAATTAAATCCATTACTCTATCACCGACATCATGAAGATCTCCAGTGTTTTCACGTGGTGCATAATAAGATATACTGTTGCATAGCTAGCAAGTAAATCTTGTCAAAGGCCTATTAAAACCCATGCCTAAAGTATAGAGATATGAATCCCTATATTTCGAAACGCGAAGTTACTCCCAGGGAAATCAATCCGAATTCTTGTCCCAATGAGGTCAAGGCAGATTATCACCGGGATGAGACAGAGCCGGATATACATGTTGACTACTAGTCTCTGTAAGATGCACAGAATGGGCTAGAGAAACGCCACTGAGTAGATAGAGTAAGCATGGCCTTGGATTACCACATGAATCACACACACTCTTTTAGCTATCAATCGTAGTCTGTCAATCGATTTCCATCACTTGGCGCTTACAAGTGAGAATAATATTTTCTATTTTATGGGAAGCAAGTAAAGCGTCAATTTCAGTCGTTGCGTGAACGCTCCGCTAGCATCCGTGGTCCCCATCCTTGTTATGTGCTTTGGTAAATACAAAAACAATAGAAAGGGGTCAACTGACGGCTAGAAAAGATACTATTTATAAGTGTAGAATCATCTTGCAAATTTATGCAAGGGAATGGCGAGGCAGTAACAGTGTCACAATTAGCGACATTAGCTCTGCCGCTAAGCTGCAGCTCACAAACTTACAGAATGCCATTATAGGCAGCCTAAAATGGGAAATTCTGAGCAGGCATTAATTCAAGCAGTTGTCTCCCTCAATATATGTAGTGTAACCAGTTCAACCTGATTGCGCAATAACATAATCGACAAAGTATGGCGAAAGAGGTGATCGCCGACGTTGCATCTGGCTTACTGCTAGCTCAGACGGCGCAGAAGTGACTGCAGAAACTGGTATAGGCTAATTCCGTACACTTGCTGTGAACAAACTCGGATATTCTCTTCACCCCCTGGGTCGGGGACTCTGTCATTCATCTATCTTTGCCATGGATCAAAATATCGAAGTAGAAGAAAGACTACTTACTTCTGACCACAATCTTACCTGTGATGCGTGCCGAAATCCTGTGGTCGAGAGAAATAGAGGATCAGTTTTGGGCAGGAACAGCTACTGGTTGATTTGGACTCTGCTCCTTGTTAGTTTAGCCTCTATTGTTACCAATGTATATCTCCTATTGAAAGGGTTGGAATGATAAGACTCAGACAAGAGGGCTTTCTATCGTTACCTTTTATGGGTAAATCAGCCTACAGTGAGCGGCTAAATAAATGCAAGTGGCATTCAACTAATACTACAAACAGCTAGGTTGGGTTTGGATACACCAACTATTTATCATCACCACTCTGAGTATTGGAGCGTAAACGATACTCTTTCAGACGAATTACGGGACGGTGTTGACACCAATCCAACGGTGGTAGCACTAACAGAAAAATTCGCCGACATACATGGACTACCACGATCAGACCGTTTTGCATGGGATAAATCCAAAGGTAGATATTTTGTAAAAGTATTCTACCAATTACACTGCCTTGTACGTATATACTTCCCAGGCTTGTACAGCACTAATATCCACAAAGAAGTTCATTCGAAGAGCATTCGTAGACCGTGAGTGAGGGATGCCCCCAGAGCTCAATGGCCGACATGTCGGCCATTGTCTTGACAGCTTGCGAAAAGACGTGACATGCATAGCCGATGAAGCTTTAATACCAACTGGAGAAGAAGCTCGCTCGATTGGAAATAAGCAGCCCTTAATGTGTCGTAACTTCACAAATTGCGAGAGTCGATTTACTCGCCAGAAAGAAATTCTTGTCACAGAACGTTGGATGACTATCACTTATCCGATCGAGAGATACGTATTTTGTTCGCTAGAACCAAGTTACTATCCAAAAATGACCAGCTACTTCGAAGAGAATGGACATCGAGACCCATGGGAATGGCGTGCTGGAATAATTGGGCCTGTTGATGGAGAGAGGTATAAAAATATTCCTTCCCTGGTTTGTTTCGTGAACTTCTATTAAATTTGCCTGATATTTTTCTTGGTCGTTTTCTGGGTTTTGTCTGGGGAATAAAACGGCTTATATGGTCTTAAACACCTCGCCTATAAACCCGTTAGATTCTGTTCGGGTTTCTTTCTAACTTGCATCAATATTCACATGTTATACACCGAAATTACTCTAAATTATAATAGTGATTTTCTGACTAAATTTCTATTGTGGCATTATTTTGTGGACTGTCGTGTAAGCAGCACAAGAGAGAAAGTTATCCTCTCGCAATCATTGAATTGTGCTATGAACCACACCCGAGAAAGAGACGAATCCCCATTCTCGGTGGAACCGAGCAGTCGCTGACCCTTGTTTTAATGATACCCGTTCTAAAATGTACGATTGCTTTTTCATCGGATGGTTCTGAGATGGGGAGACATCAGAATAGTAGCCACCATTGGTATCACCCTGCCTCGAGATTGTTTGCAAATTTCCGTCAACAAATCTTGTCGCGTGCCCCGAAGGATTGCTCGGTTGGAGTCTGGTCCTCACATTCTTGCGTTTGAAGAGATGAGGCATTACCCCTGCAGAAACCTCTGCGACACTGTGTGTGACATCAGCATATTAGAATATTTTTCCGAAAAATGGAAGAACTTACGCCCATAAAGATACTGGGGCCAAAGAGACCGAAATATCGGGGTTTTTCAGACTTTTGATGCTTCCAGCTAATCTCATAACCCTCGTCAAGCATGTACTAAGTAAAAGACGGGCTAGAAGTATTCAAACAAGTCTCATCCTCAGCCACTTAGGAGAAACCGGTCGCAAAGATTAAAGATACTCCAATCTTCTGTTTCATGCGAAGCTGCAATCTCCAAGTCCAAACAAGGGGAATTACGGGTATAATAAAGTCGTCAATCACATTAATAACCCCTGTTGCAACAAAGGTATGGTTGATGTTGATGCAGTGACCAGGGATCGTAGGGTTCCATATTTTCCTACGCAGCTTACATTGAAATATTTCAAGAATATAAGCATTTTAAAAGATATGGCGTTGAGAGCCATTAAAATATAAAGACTGTATCGTCGAGTGTTGTTCGTTAGGCGGGATGGAACAAAAATCTCTAGCAGTTGCAGAAGAATAACAACCTTCATGAACAAAATGGCAGGCATGTAAACCGCTTGCTAAATTTTCAGTAGCTGAGTAGGAGAGTTGTTAGTTGAATACTTCAGATTAGGAGTGTAAAGAACATGTACCTCTGCTAATCTAGTGTATGAACTCATTGGAAGGTCCCAGGCATGCTTCCCCATACCAACGTTGACAAAAGCGAAACCCAGAGCTATTAGTGCGATGAAATTCGCCTTTATCATAACTTGTGATATTGTAGAATATTTCCTACTCACGTAGCCAACCAAACAGGCAGCTGAGACATTAGTTAGCTTGTTTCTAAAAGGACTAAGACAAGAGCGGCCTACCATCCGTCATATCAAATGATCCCACGATCGCTATTTCGACATATATTCGCAAGGGAATTGTAATAGCTGGGAAGGTCAATACGAGCACCAAAGAAACCAACCAAGTTACTTTCAAGGGGCTTTCGGCGTGTCCAATATTTGGGGGGATACCCGGAGGCGGTGGAAGTGCACCATGCTGTGGTAGAACTGCCATAATGACTTGTCTATGAATAAGGATGAGGAGATTCGGTGAGAAGGTTGGAGAGACGGAACAACTGTCATATCAACACATCGATGGGTTCTGGGGTGATGTAGATGGCTGTAGCACTGACGTCCAAGAGTGGCTGGAAGGAAAAACGCATTCTTGGACAAGCTATGAAAACATCCAACATGCCGTCGGAAAATTGCTTTCTATTGCGTAATTATCCTTTCCTGTCCTCTAGGGATTTTGCGTTTTGCCAATGTGACCCTAATTAATGCAAATGCCTGTGAACCCCAAAAATACCCCAGAGAAAGCAATATGCTAAGTGTCGTCGATGGATGAACAAACCAATTGCCATTTCTTCCACACATTCGGTGTCATGCCTGCGGCGTCGTAATCTATGATGCGGCGCAGGCGAAGGCAGATGACATCGAGACAGCTTATTGCCCGATGCTAATTTATGTGCGCTTCCGCACATCAACAAGGAAAAAGCGTGACAGCGGTCGAACATCCTTGGCGATAAGCACACCTGCGCCCCTTTTATGCATAATACAGCGCGCAAGGGCGTAGAGGTTCCGACAGAGCGGTCCGGCGTGATATCTAGCCTTTACAAGCATAAATTCTTTCGTGTTTTAAAGCTTCTATCGCTTCATATAAACATACATTTGTCGAGCGATCCTAACGATGAACGATCGTAATAACATCTATGATGACATCATTTGTGGGTACATATTGGCCTTGCAGTAGAAACAAAAAAGGCAGAAGGCAGAGATACTGACAAAAGGCAGAGGTGGCACAGCCGGATGTGTTCTTGCGCGTCGCTTGGCTGAAAATGATACTGTATCGGTGCTGTTGATTGAAGCTGGAAAGCCAAAAAATGAGGTACCGGCATCTGCTATTCCAGCTTGGTGCGTATAATGAGCATCTCCACTCAATTATGTTGCGCAAGAGGTGTAACATAATTTTAGCGTCTCTCAAATCCTTGGTACCGAGGCGGACTGGAACATTCAGAGCGAACCATCCGCTCAATTAAATGAACGAAAGCTTCACTTGGGAAGGGGGAAGTGAGTACACACGACTTTCTTTGAATGTCGATGGATGCTAATGATTGAGTGAGATTCGTGGGAGGTAGCAGTGGCTGCAATGGGACGTTGTGTATCTGAGGGGTGCCCCAGGATTATGATGACTGGGGCTTGAAGGGCTGGAGTGGTTCTGATATGTTTCAGCATATTAAAAAGGTGAGTAGCTATCAGCATAAAAACGTACGCAAACCCTCAGCATTAACGCCATTTAGGCCGAGAATTTCCACAACAAGAATTGTTTCACGGCAGAGATGCAAGTACATGGAACTGAAGGTCCACTTATTACGGCACCCCACGACCCTGCACCTATTTCTAGCTTGGTTCTGGAGTCCTTCCAGTCGAAGGGGTTGCCTCTTCAGCCAGACATGTTCTCTACCGGCGAGAGTGCTCACGGATGTGGCCATGCTGTTAGAAGCATCAACGAAGGTGTTAGGACCGCATCTGTCGACTACCTAGAGACCGGCGTGGCTATACATAACATTGAAGTCATCACAAACAAATATGTCGACAAAGTTATTCTCGAGACGGATGAAAACTAGGCGCTCAAAGCTTCTGGAATTGAGGTGCAAGGTAGTACCGCTGGGGCGTACGGGAGCCCCGCGATTCTCCTTCGCTCTGGCATCGGCCCCAAAACAGAGCTTGATCAGCTCAGCATTGAAACTGTATTGGATCACCAAGGAGTTGGTAAAAATCTCATGGATCGCATGGTTTGTCTACCTCCTAATATTTTAACTATGAAGGAATACCCACCCGCTGACTAAACTCAAGGTAATGCTTAGCTTCTACGAGGTCTCGAAACCAGGTCTAACCAATGACCACCTAATCTGGCACACTGGTGGACGAGACAAAACAATGGCAGAATACAAAACATCCCAAACCGGTTTCCTGTCTTAGTTCCCTTTTGGCGTCTTTGCTTATGCGCGCCTGGATGAGCGGCTCAAAGACAATGAACTCTGGAAGCAAGCCCCACGCTCTGCAGGTCACGACCCTATGGGCACTACCTTTTCTCAGCTGCACATCGAGTTCTGGAACACAGAATGTTATAGCCCAAAATACATGTTCAAGGATTTCCCACAAGATGGACGATTCGCCTTTGCGCTCGCAACAACATTCTTCTCAGCAAAGTCGCGTGGCGAAGTAACTTTAGCATCTACCGACCATAAAGTCAATCCAAAAGTCCAACATAACTTCCTCGAAGACCCACTCGATATGCTCATTTTCGCCGAAGGCTGTAAGCTTGCAAACGAAATCGTAATTCAGGGCTCTGGAACGAAAGATATTATCATCGATTCGTGGCCCGCCGCCCATGCAGACTCCGCAACAAGCAATTAAGTGGGGCTTAGAAGGACCGGATTGAATTGATTGATTACCTATCTTAGCCTAGCAGTTTCCTATATAGGTTTAACTCATACCTAAATAGGTAAGTGGGTCTCTGAGGGTGAACGGGTTGATTTGCTTGTTGCGGACTGTGCGCCCATGGTCACGCCAAATATACGACGAGAGAAGAGTGGGAGGGCGCAATTCGCCAACGAGCAGATACCTGTAAGTTCTGAACAATCTTACCAACGACTCCCGCTAACAGCTTCAGGCTATCACCCCGGTGGATCGTGCAAGATGGGCAAGACAGATGATGAGAGTGCGGTAGTAGATGCACAGCTGCGTGTGCGAGGCGTGAACAATATAAGGATCGCGGATGCAAGTATCATGCCACTTTTGCCTAGTGGACACCCACAGATGGCTGTGTATGCGATTGGTGAGAAAGCTGCGGACTTGATTAAGGGTTTAGACGTTTAGACTCATTGAGCTGATTAGTAGTAAGCCTTTATAGTAGTTAGAGGGATAACAAGTAAATAAAAGCGTTATACTCTACTTTTACTAAACAAGTGTTACGGGGGGCTCTATCTACTACCGAAAGCTACTCACCAATACGAGCTACAGTATTTGCTATCAACAAATCGGTAAGATCCCTACAGCAAGCTAAACCCCTACGGGCCAGCCCATAGCTATGTGATGAGCCCAGCTCTCGACGTAGATACAAATCAATGACCATCTCCCACTCATCCCTAGGCTTGCTTCTCCCGTCACAGCCATCATATGTGGCTCTGCAGCCTCATTTTTGAGATCGCGACTTTGGTGTTCAGCGTGCATCACGCGAACACGTGCATTACGCGCACAGACATGGTAACTAGTTAGTCCTCCGTTCGGGGAAGCCGATCAGGTGATTTGAAGACTCATGAGCTCTCACAACAACACTCTATTTCAAATTTCGCAGAGACTGTCATCACAGATCATGGCCATTATTGACCCCTTCGTGGTACCGAAATCTGCACAGGCGCTAGCACTACCCGATGAACCCAATGCAAACTTTCTTATCTTATACATTGCCTCAGTTGACCCAGAGACGAATCAGCCATGGTGCAGCGACGTAAGAGCCGCGCTTCCAGCCATCAACAAGGTCTTTTCCGATTCTTCCGCGCCATCCGTCCATTATGTGCACGTAGGATTAAAAGCCGAGTAAGTCAACAATCGTGCCGACGTGTGGGTGTATGACTGACTGCAGGGGGTAGATACAAAGATCCAACCAATCGGTTCCGGACACATTGGAATATCAATTGTGTGCCGGCTCTGGTCCGGTATGAGCGGGTCGATGGAGAGGTGAAAGAAGCTGGACGATTAGTTGAAGGTGAGCTGCTGGATGAGAAGAGGATTTATGACCTGATTGGATAATAAATAAGACCGTGTTCTTCGATCCGACGACCGGGGGCGGCAGCTACTCTACTTCCACTTCCTTTAGGACAGACCTGACACGTGATGGGTGTGGACTTGGGTTGGTAGAGATAAATAGTATATGTAAACGTATAGAAAAAGAGGGAAGTGATAAATTCGCAATAACATATCTTGTGCAAACACATAAATTCGAGATGAAATGTGACTGCTGTGCCAGCTAGGGAACGAACATCGTACTTCTTCTCTATATACTTATAGCCGAAAGATTCACACATTAAACCATACAAGATAAAGTCACAGAACATATAGTCACATTCACGACCCAAATTGAAGGATCGGATATTTCTTCATCCCGATCTTACATTTATGAACATCCTCATTTGCTTCATCTTCCAATGAATGCTCCAAGAGGCAATCTAGTTGTCCTTCGTTCAAAATTCCACAACGGTTGAGCTCCAAAAGGTCCGTGAGATGGCAGTGGAAGCACATCGATAGGACCGGGGCCTCTAGCTGGGAAGAACTGCTCGAAAATGATCGAACAGGCGCAGCTCTCCTTCCGCGAAACATGCTCTGTAAAGATTCGGCAATACTTCTCGTTTCAGTTTCCGGCTTCGAGATGGTAATAACAGCAAGTCCAACTATAGCGTAGCCATCTTGATCGCGCTGTTGTATGATCAGCGCCTTATCGGAGCCTTTACTGCCGGCGAAGCTGCATATATGAGTGGCAACGAGTGAAATATCCCGATACCCATCAAGTTGGCATATTACACCGATAACTTGGTTCGTGCCTACAAACGTGGCGATATTTCTATACCAATATCCTCGATGCTCAGGAAGGTCCCGTAAAGCGCGATGATAATTTGCAGAGGCGTCCGTCAAACTGCGAGATAATAGCTGTTGGAAGTCCGTATTCTCAAGTTCCTGATATGGTTGATTTGGGGCCGAAATGCTACCAGATAATGTTTGGCCGTTTGAATTTGCACTACTAGAGAGAGATTGGGCAATAGAATACACGGAATTTTGTATTCTAGATTGCAGCAGAGCTTCACCTTGCCCATACTCTTCAAACTCAAGCCATAATGCGGTTTCCGAACGTGTTACGGCTGAGATTAAATCTACCGAGTCCGAACTGGAAAAGCGGCGTAGACTTGTCGACGAATCAGTCACGGCAGACTTTGCATTGCATTTATGATGTTCGTTAATGTGCTCAAAGGATCCGATGTCGATGATTTGCCCTAGAAATGATAATGGAGGGATCGTGAACTCTGATGAGAACAGTACGTAGATGTGTTTTTCTAGCCCACTGTCGATTCGCAACACGTATCTTGCAAACTCTCTGCGCGAAACGTGCAGTATCCGTAAGAGCAGGATCAAAAATTTGTGACTATGCTGATCTGAGCCTTGACCTTGTATAGAATACTGATTTCGAAGCACATCTGCCAGGAGTTCCACAGGTGCCTTGGAATAATCGGGGTATATTGCATGGGTGGCTTTGAGAGAGTTGGATGCAATGCCAAGAAACCCATAAATCCTGTCGAATGTTTCGGTGCTTTGAGAGGAGGAGAAAGAAAGAAGAAGGTCGCGAAGGCGAAATTTTGACGAAGTAGTTGATCCATTACCACGACGAAAATCTCTCCTGTACTTGAAAAGTGGCCACGCAGGTGATTTTAAAATGGCCTTGGACAGCCTTTTGTGAATTGATAGAGCCTGGTCTTCGTGCCAGATACTGTCGAATGCAACAGCATCCGCAATATGCTCACCGCACCAGACCGCCACGGATTTTGCAAGCACAAACTCTTGCACTACCCACACGCGTGTCCAGTATGGCTTGTTGAGGAAGTTCAACAACTCTGTCTGAAATTCATCGACCCTCAGAAAATTGGGATACCTGGTGAGTATAAAGGCCAGCTCTTCCTGCCCTCGAGATAGTCCCAGCCAAACGATGACGGATTCCGCTTTGGTGTAAATATCGCGCATTTGAGCTACTTGCTGATTTCTCTCTTTCAAGTTACTTTGATCGATACAAACAGCATCAATCCATAGACGGCAAGTGCTGTCGCAGGCTCCACCGTTGTCATACTGCTCGAGGCTGTGTTGTCGGCGGAATTGACACAGAAAATTCCAGAGGTTATCTCCAATCTCCAGTTCTTGTTCATCACAGATAATGCGCCGTTTTCGGCTATCTTGGTCCCATGTATACGACAATGCTATATATGATGGGTTATCATCAAGACTATGTTGCGAAAGTATACATTTGACAGGTGTGTCTCCGAAGCCAGGGAGTACCTCTAGTAACCTGACACTTTTCTTGTTTGGACTTAGAGGTTTATGAAGATGATTTGGCAGTTTATCTGGCCATTTGGTGCTTTTTGTGTGTCGAGTTGCTGCATCAGTATTCAGATCACGGGTGCCTACAACAGCATGTGCAGGTTGGCCCTCGCTAGCCATTTTGGAGACCGTCCTATTCTTATTCGTTTTGAGCAAACAGGTCCTTTGAACTGATTCTCGCTTATCTCGAGATTCTATTTGGTCGTATGCGGAATAACAAATGCCTTCAACTGGCATGACGTGCTCCTTCGCTGCTCAATCCCTCTCTACTCCAGCTGACATAGTGTACCTGAGTCTGTGGCTCTTTGTGGTTAGCGTTCTAACAGCATTTATAGTGACTTTTATTTACCAAAGTATTCCGCTTGAACCTATCTCGATGGGATTCGTTTACCCGCGCTCTGGCATGGGGAGCTGATGGCACCGGCGACATGCCATGACCTGTGAACTAGGCTAAATTTGCTCTAGCTCTCCCCGCCAACATCACACAAATAGCCGTAAGGGTTCACCGCTTCGCTCCTCGTGTCTACCTTTCTGCAAATTGGTTGTTGTATGGGCAGTCAAGGCCCCAAAATCTACGCCTCTTTGTTGTATGGCTATATTTATTGTTATTCACTTTTGTGAAAGGACCGCGCTACATTCTTTGGCGAGATGAGTTCGAATCATGAACATTTCCTGCAACCTCTATGGAATAATTGGTGAGAGGTGGTAGTGATACCAGTACTTAACGCGATCTGTTGCCATGGTTATGACTGCCGACACATATTGCGGCGCTTTGACCACTTGGCACCTTCAATTCTTCCTTGAAACAGCTTCTAGAGAGCCACGCCTAAGGTTCATCTATCGCGAGCAGGGGAACAAACTACGATCGGGTATTTATCTATATCGTAATCTTGGAGACCACCTATGCAGGCACCAATCATTGAGGTGCCAATTCGGATTATCATTTACAGGCAATTACACTGAGGTTTGAAATGACTTCAGGACTAGCCACTGGCTTTGCCGACAGGTAGGCGATGGTATTTACACAAGAAAATAAGTTGAGATATAGCGTAATGCAAGAGATTTGTCGAAATTGAAGCGGCACCTGGTCCTGCTTGCCGGACAACGCGCAGTGATCAAGGTCACAGAAACTTATAAGGGGGCCTCCAGAGGGGCTTCAAAGAGTGTGGCCAGACGTCAAAAATCAAACCCTTGATACTTTTGCTCTTCCTGCGCTATCTTTGTGGTTTCTATCATCATGAAGCTCTCTGTTTTTCTAGCTGGAGCGATCTCTACGCTCACAACTGCCCAGTCGCCGGCTCCGTACACCGATGTCAAGTCTGGTATCACTTTTAATACCTTTCGTCACAGCAGTGGCACGTTCTTTGGCATTGCTCTCCCTGAAAATTCCACTGGAAATACCGATTTCATTGCGACAATTGGTGGCAAGGGCACAGGTTTCACTGGAGTCAGTTTCGGAGGCAGTATGCTCGGTAAACTGTTGTTTATTTCCTGGCCAAATCAGCAGACTGTTGTAAGCAGCTTCAGAAAGACAGCGTACGTACCCGATATCTTGATGTGACAATTGATTCCGACACATGAAGCTAACATCACGCCAAGGAACTATGGATCGCCGGCTGTAGCAACTGGCGCATTCTCCCAGATGCCTATCGCAAACGGTACATATGTCAATAACACTCATTGGACAAAGACGTTTCTCTGCTCAAAATGTATCCAAACCGATGGCACGACGTTCAAGACGACAGACACTGCGCCAAGCATCGGCTACGCGATGAATGCGAATGCACCAGCCCAGAGAGCTAATGCCGGTTCTGCTGTCTCCAAACATACCGCTGAGGGCCAGGTTGTCTTTGACCTAAGCAAGGCGAAGAGCAGTCAGTTCAACACCTGGAAGAGCTGGGCAAAGCCGGCCGTTACGAAACGTTTTGATGCTTGAGATTTTTGAGCAGCGATGACTAAACGTCCTCATCATATGGCATGGATCATCTCGCAAAGGGCAAGCCGAAAGCTCATTCGTATAGGGAAGCTGAGTGGTGGGATTACACCTCACCGCTGGACACGCCTTTCAATTCGTCACAGTAAGATCTGAAAACCAAATACAAGCATTTTCGCCCTGCTTCTTCAGAGCTTCCTATTGCGAACACTGTTTTCCTGATCTGTTCGGTGCGACCCGTTGCTAATGCTACTGACTTTAGCCTGAAATTGCCCGGCCCACAATATGCGGCTGAGAATGCTTGTACATGACCGCCCCGCATTTTGTTGTATACAGTGAGCCGTTAGATTGGTCCGATATAGTGGCAATGTTCCTGTTGGCAGTTCCATAGCGAGCTATGACATACAACCCGGCCTCTTACCCGAATACTTTGCTTGATGACCATCTCCCAACCTGGCACAGCATCTCAATTATTGGGGATGATTGGCATCGTCAGGGATCTTCGATCATGGCGATGTTCCACAGGTTTGTGCTTCGTCCCCTACGTGAGAAGGGCTAGAACATGTCGGGCGTTCGGAGTACCGGTACGACGTTATATGATTTCGGTTTCCGCATTCCCACGCCGACGCGGTCATCCTCCTATCCGCTGTAGCGCCCCAGCTATCCAAGGCGGGGGTAAAGGCTCTTCTATTTTCTCTGTTTGCCATATTAGGAGTGCTTCCTTCATCTTCTTCACACTTACTTGTGTTCGTCTCTACCTACCCTAGATTACAGGACCATTCGCCATGTTCGCATCCTGGTCGCTGTGCTCTATTTCGATTATCCTTCTTATTGCTAGAATTTCTAAAGCAGAGATCAAACCTTACATCTCAACAGCGGCAGAATTTTGGACAGAATGCAAAACTTGCCCACGTTCGCTCTGCCCAAATAAGCTATATTATAGTTTTGATGAGACTCTTAATGTAACATGCTGGACTCGAGGAACGAGGATTATGGGTGATAGGTTGTGGCTGAAGAGCGAAGCTGGATGTTACGTTACGCAGTATGACGTGGTGGAGTATAACGGTGACTGTAAGGGCCCGGCCAATTCAACAGCCACTCAATTGATACGATAGACAGATACAAGTGACCTCGCATACTGCGGCCGTGATTCCGAAGAGCAGCATCTCACTATCGAACCTGCGACAACCAAATACAAGACAGAATGCAGGTCATGCCCTACGCTCACCTGCGACACTGTGGCATACCTTCCCGAAGAAACCAACCTCGATCTGACTTGTTGGACCCCAGAAGGGCAATTGATCATTGACGACCCGTAAGAGCTACAAAAAAAAATAAACTCGTTGACTCTGACAGACAACAGGTATTGGATGAAGACAACCAACAACTGTTATGTCGCGCAAAAGAACCTCTATTCCAAGCCCGACATCACATACCTAGAGTCTTGCGGCCCCATCCCACTTATCGAACCCGCCAACCACAACAACGAAAACGGCACAAGCGATGTCAACAAACGCAACGCAGACCCTGAACCACTCCCCAAGCCCGCCGACCTTGGCGTCATGTATCTTGTAAATGCAACCATTGGCGAGGAGGTAATATCTACGCACAGAATATGGATGAAATACTTACTAACTCGTATACTTTGTCTAGTACGCCTACTGCCGCAGCTGCCCGCTCGAAACCTGCAAGACCGAGAAGCGCTACGAGTTCAACCAGGAGGTCTGGGTACAATGCATAACGCAATCAAAAACAAACGACACTGTATATTGGGACTTGACAACGGTCAGTCGTTGCAGCTTCTGCGCGTCACGGTACTTACACATACACAGGACTTCTGCTACGTGAAGGACTCTGACTTCTGGCAGAGCCCGACTTACGACAGTAAGCAACCCAGTTTGAGTCGGGCGGGCTATAAGATGCTGATATGCCATAGACTATAGAATGCCGCGGTGTGAGTTGTTTGACCCTCCTAGCGGCGACAATCCAGGCGGAGATAACGAGGACTCTACGACGTAGATGCTAAACGTGGCATGGGGCGCATTGCAAGGGAACACGAGGCCATAGGGTGCAATCATGTATAACCAATCCGGTCAAGTATTACCATGAATTACACGCACAAAACCCCCGCGCATCGCCATCCCATGTCCAACTCCATCTCAAGTGAAAAGTGACAAATATTTACAAAAGTCCGCAACGTACAAAGGAAACAAGTCTGGCAAATTCTATAAGTGGGAGGAGAAATATACCACGGTCCAAAATTCCTTTCGCGTGAACTCTCGCGCAAGATGATGTGCAACGCGCACATGCATGACTGCACACACGCTTGGTGCGTAGCAACCCCCATCACAACTCCCCTAAGCCGCAGCCGTCCCAGCTCTCACGCCCGTCTTTGCCCGCACCCTTGGATTCGCATGGCGGCGCGCGTGATCGGCTCTCACGACGGGCTCGGGAATGTCGCCGTCGCCTTCAATGTACCTGGTCAATGCTCGCCCGCCCATGCCGTCACGGATATCTGGTGTATATAGCAGCGCGTGGGAACTAGCTGCGAGGCCTGGATGTGGGAGAGGCAGCGGCTTGGCGGGTGCAAGGGGTCGTTTTGCGGTGTTGCGACGAGTGTCTCTGCGTTTGGAGGTGGCGCTGATGGGCGGGGTGTGCTCGGCGGATTTGGAGATGGGGGCGGGTAGCTGCTGTTTATGGGTCGTGTTTTGTTGGTTTTTTCTCTCTTCTCGTTTGTGTGTTTCGACGCTTGGATGGGTGGAGCTGCGGGCGAAGATTGAGGTGGGCCGCTCAATAAAGGGTGAGAATTGCGGTTTACAGGGACGGTCGGATGGGGTTTGAGTGCTGGAGGAGCTTTCGCTGGCCGATGGACGATTAGGTGTTTGGGGGCTTGAGGGCGCGGTGGGTGTCTCATCGAGATCGATGAGTAAGTCTGATACCTCACTCCCACGCCGGTTTTTGCTTTTGGGAATCGATATGGGCAGTGTTGCACCTAACTTCAGACTTGCTGCCTGTTCGTGTAGCTTGTCTTCGCGAAGATTAGGACGCTCTGATTGAGTTTGATGGGCGCCGGCTTTGTCATCCCTAGTTCTGATCGTAGCAGGGTCTGGGAACGTGCGAGGCGACGGCATGTCGTCCGAAGCTTCATCCGACTCGTTACCTGCGGCAAGTCGACGCTGCATCCGCGTCGGGCCTCGAGGTATGATTGCAGACTTCACTTTCCACCACCTTGGTACCTGCGTGAACCCTAGTTCACGCAGTTTGCCGATCATAGGCATTTCGTGTCTATACTTGCAGCCTACGGAGAGAAAGGCACATTCACCAGTCTTGATCCAATGTGTACAGAATTGCTTCTTTGATGGGTCAGGCTCGATACCGGAGGGGTAGGGGATACGATAGCCGTAACACTGCATATCGGTCTTATGGACAGAAGTAATTCCATCGTGTAGCGATGATGGCGGTGTATGGCCAATGCTTGGAGTGCGTGGAGAGATAGGCACAGTCTTACTTGATTGTTGACGCGGCCGGGCGTCAGGCTGTCTAGGCGTCACGATCGTGTTGATCATCTTAGCCCGAACATGATGATCTGGAGCGAGGAAGTGTGGCTCCGATACTAGCGCGGATTTCGAAAGTAAGAGATCGTGGGGATCCTGAACCGATAAAGGCTTCGAAGCATGCGCCGTCTCCTGAAGAAGCTTCCAGTTCTCGTCAGACATCTGGCGATGGGACAACTGACTTGGTATGCCCTGGAGTTGGAAGGGCAGTTGGTCGACTGGAACTAATGGGACCATGGTTGATCCTCGAAGCAGGTAGTAGCGAACGCCTTCTGGTAGAGCAGGTGATTGGTGTTGAAGTTTATCCATGTTCAAATCTATTGTTGGGGTGATACGAGTGAAGGGGTTTTGGCGCTTGCGGTTTGATATAGAAAGGAGGGATATTGAGGTGGAAGGATGGACGAAAGATTTTGGCAGGTCTTATACCTGAACCGCCAGTGGCCGTGCCTGAGACAGCAAACCGCGTTCCAGCTTTTGGCAAACAACTTCCTGCTGTCTCCGAATAAGCAAATATTGAGCAACATAGCATAAGCGCATGGTAAACCATCGTGCGATTCCAGTTTGACAAACAGTAAAACGATCTGAGAAAAACGAGCAAAAAGTTTGTAAATATACCCAGATAGTTGGCATTGAAAAGGGCAGATCGATGCCTAGCATACGGTTGCGTGCATGTAGCTGTCAATACCCGCTTGTTCCATTCTGGTATAGTCTTGAGGCGCATGTTCATCTCAGTGGTTTTGATTCACATGCCTGAGTCAGCCAACGTTGTTGAGAATGGCAGGACATATTCCAGGGGAGTGTTCTATCTTCCAACTTTTAGTACATATGAAAATGAATCCATGGATGGTGATCGGGATGATGACATTGCTGAGGGAACTCGTTGGTCTTGTAATCGTTGGCGTATGTCTAGCTGGTCTCGATCCAGTCTCTTGACCAATCGGACAACAAAAGAAATGCAAAAAAAGTACTGGGAATGTCTTCACCATCATGGCAAAGCTCCTCTGCACGTCAACTTTCTCTTGATAGTTGAGATTCCGCACAGGCTGATCGTCAGTCCCTAGAGGCGTTGGCACCTACTATATTGAAGATACACCACTATCATCCGAGCCGTTCCGCACGGCACAAATCTCATAGGCATCGCGGAGCTATTATCCAGCATTCCTTTTGCTAAGATTCTAGGAGCAGGAAGCTGGCCCAGTCGCTATCTTCCAGCACACCCCAGCGGGCCTCATCTCAAAGCGCAAGCACCTCGTCCGCGTACAGACGCAGGGCTTACTCTAGTGTAACAAACACAATCTGGATTAAGTTTGGCGTAGGTCACTGCAAGCGGATGTCGTACAGATCAGATAACTGGATCGACGAACCGGGCCTCCGAATGTCGCCCCGCCCAGCCAGCCCGGGATCCTGATCTCCACGACGCCTCGCCAGATGCAGAGGCAAAACGGCAAAAGAAAAAGGATCGGGTGAGAAAGGCCACCATCAGACGGGAGAAGGCAGGAGCGTGTGGCTGAAACGCAGGCTCGCCACGATCGCTATCCACGCTATCCTGGACTGCTCCTTGTCCCAACATTCTAGCAACCCCTCGCCACCATCATCTGTCCTGCTTGGTTGGTTGTCATAGGCTCCCCCCGATCATTAAAGTATAACTTTCATTTCCTGCGTAGATCCTTAGTCGCTGTTTCTTATCTCTAGTCTCGCCATCAATAGGCAGGTTCAGTGCTGCCAATGCCTAATCTAGCGCGGCACTCGGCATATTCGAAAGTTGAGCGGGCGTGCGAGGAAATCCTGGGATGTTGGCGTTTGTCGTAAGTCCACGGAGTGCGGTAAGAGGGACGTCGGATCTTCCGATACTAGAGTTTTGAAGGCCGCTGTAAGCAAAAAGCGGAGTAATCGCACTCCTTGCATCAATGCTAGGTGCATACAATAGACTATATACTACTAAATAATTTTATCAGGAGTTGTAGATTCCTCTAGCCGTACTTGTAGATACCTAGAAGAAAGGTTCTAGGTAGCTTGGGTACCTTCTGGCTGCTGCATCTGAAGTGGTTAAGTCCCACTTTTCCGATTGACTGAGAGACTTAACCCGTTCGCGTGCACCGGCCGTTGAGAAGGATCTTCCAGCGCCCCACAGTCGATAAAGCAGTCGCCCCTATTTCTAGAATATGATCGTTTGTGCTCGGTGCTGTCAGGATGGAAGGAAGGGGAGATGGAGCCGCGATGCACGGCATTGGCTGAGCTGAATTTGCGTGCGACGATGTCGTCAAGAACGGACTTGAAGTCGTCGAGGAAGATGGTGTCAGAAGCGCACTTGAAGACAAGGGCGAAGCGCCAATACGGGTTTATACCGCTGTTGATTGTGACCTTGGCGGCGCTGACGGCTGCGTCGGTGAGGAGGAAGGCGATTGAGAAGGCCATGCAGAGGAGCATGATGCCGAAGCGTGTGTTGATCCGGATCAAGGTCCATAGGTTGAAGCCGTAGGTTTTTTTGATAGCGCTGACGAGTCGCCATGTAGTGAAGATCCACCATGGGTCGCGGAGTAGGGCTTCCCATGGTCGCATTCGGACATTCGCATCAGAGCCGAGAGAGTTGAAGTACGAGAAGTTGGACCACGCTTCGGCTACCCAGAATGGTTGAACGCATATCAGAGATATGATGAACAGCCTCGATCCCCATCGAGGGAGAAAGGGCCGTATTTTCAACCACGAGACAATATTGTGCAGGAAGTAAGATATGAAGAGAAGAGTTGCGGTTGCAGATAGATACCAACCATAGGCAGGGTCACGGACAAAGATGAATGTGCCGTGCCACATGGCGAGAACGAGCTTCGCAATGTCAGTAAGAAACTAGGTGACGGGGTAACGAACAATTCTACTTGCCTCCAGGAGAATGAGTTTATGGAGCCATATGCCTGACCTGTAGTTGCAAAATACAATTAAAACCAGAATGACGAGGCTTCCAACATTGTAACCTTGCGCCCACGCCTCGAGGTAACCCCCTTCAATACTCAGGCTATCTCTTGTTGGTGGTGAGGTCCGTGTAGTGACAGGCTTTGCGAAACGCTTTTCGGGGGCCAGCAATCCTATATCAGTCGCGGGTGCCATTACTCCATAGCCTCGTATCTGGCGTCTTCGGAGAGTCCAAAATCTGGATCGTATGCCGATGTACGCTTTGCTTAGCGATACGCAAGTCTGTCTCTTGGCTTTGATTGCCGTTTGGTGCTTGTGCGTCGGTGTTGTTTTAAGGCCCACCGAAATTATCGAAAAGGCAATGTAAATGCAGTGGCAGCCAGGCTTTACATGTTTCGCTTGCGTGCCCCGCCTGGTGACGATCCTCGAATATAACCCTAGGGAGTGTGTCAGACGTCAACCCACGCCCCGTACAAAGGAGTGGCTTAGAATAGCGGTCGGTCGATCGGTATCAGCATGAGCGTCATAGTTGCTGACCGCCACCCAGTCCTGTCGCCCAACGAGAAAGGTCTAAGTATATGTAACGCGTTTGCCCAAGACAAGACTGGTTAATTTGGTGCCACATGTCTACTACGCTTGATAGTTGACTGCGCAATCGAGCAAATGGTGGCATACGCGGGACAGGTTGCACAGCTGATGGACAATAATGCAAAGCGAGGAAGGGGAGTGGCTAAGCGCATGATGGATGGCCTGATAAGCTGCAACCCTAAAAGGGCGTACTTGAAATCTAAGAGGTCTTACTACAGTTATTAAAAGGCGGCGATCTATGGCCGGATGCAGGGTGGCGGCGGTGAACCGTCTTACCTGCATTCGTCGTGCTCGATGAGTCCGAGGGAGAGAGTGGGGCATAGCCGAAAGAGGGGCAGCTAGCACTGCAACTAATTCCCCATACATGCGATTATTTGACCAAGAATGAGGCTCATGGTATGCTTCCTAGACATGGTCGTCACGTACATTTACGGACAGCCAAGACCAAATCACTGGCTCTCCAAGACCTTCTTCGCCCCATCACTAATCCTCTTGACCTCAGTATGCCCCTTCTTAACTACGTCCTCCATCCTCTTCTTGGCCTTCTGTAGGTCATCTGGCAACACCTCCCGGTTCACCTCATACTTGCGCAGCTTCTTATTGTGTTCCTGCCTCGCCGTCTGAATCCACTTGTCCGCACGCTCAGAGGCCTTGATCGCGCTTTCTACAGCCGCGCGCCGCGACTCGCCTGTTGGTGGGGGCAATGGGACTTGTATGGTTAGAGGGGTAGAGGCCTCGGGGGTGAGCGGGGTGAGGGAATGTGGGGATGCGGCTATGGCTGACGTTACGGGTTTAATGTGCTATTGAGGTATTCCGTTAGTTTAGTTCGTGTGCAACTATGACATGGGTAGTATTTACGCTTTCTTCGCCGCAAATGACGTTTAGCATGCGGCCTCGTGGGACAACTTGGGCTATGTCACCCAGCTTGACGCTTTGCTTGCCTTCGCCGGCGGTCCCGAGTTGCACGCTCAGTTTCTCGACAAGCTCGGGGTTGAGCTTGCCACCGCCTCGCAGTTGGCTCAGCTCGTGTGTGAGTTTCTCAATTGCTTTAAGGACTTGTGCCTCCAGGCCGGAGACATCGTAAGCTTCGTCCGTGGGCGTGGGTTGCCCAGGGCTATTCACAGGTGGTGATGAGTCGGTTCGTGCATGTGCTTTGTTGGCTTTACCGGCTTTTTTATGAAGTGACGAGGTTATTGAGAAGTTCCGTGAGGCGTGCAAGGGACATTGAGGCTTGGGGGTACGGTGGGCAGTGCTATGAGCTGTCGTGTGAGCGTCATCGTGGTAGACGTATTCGGGCAAAACAACCTACATATTGCGACATGGCGACTCAATTGCTTTTGAAGCTACAGGAAATAGCCTTCCAGAGCTGAGACGTAGGGCTGTATTTGATATGGCTACTCGTGACATGGCGATTGACATTTGCTTGGTTGGAGCTACTGACTGGTGGCCCCGGCAGGCAGTGGGATAGAAGAGCTTCACGCACAGGCCACAAACCCGACCTTTGTTGGTCTCATATTTCTTTGTATTATTCTCCCACCCCCTTTTGAAATTTTGAATAATCTACTTTTGATATTTTTTATGCGCGTCAATCACCTTCTGCACCTCACCCTCCGATCCCAAGAAAATGCCTGATCGATCATGAATATGCTCTGGAACAACATCCAACATACGGTCCATCTTGCTATTGACTGCCATACCACCAGCTACACGACATGTCAGCAATCTATCTAATCCCATGCCAGACGTGAGAGTAACTTACCATTCTCAAAAACCATAGCCATAGGCGCACACTCATACAAGATTCGCAGCTTTCCCTTTGGACTCTTCTTATCCGCCGGGTAGGCAAAGATACCGCCATAAAGCAGCGTCCGGTACGCATCCGCAACCATGGATCCAATATACCTTGACGAATACGGTTTGCCGCCTTCTTCAGGATTTTTCAAGCTGTGACACCATTCCTTGACCGGATCTTCCCAGTACATGCTATTTCCCTCGTTGACGCTGTAAATCGCCCGCTTCTTCGGGCACTTCATGTTTGGGTGTGTAAGGATGAACTCGCCAAAGGCATTGTCGAGCGTGAAGCCATTAACGCTTCCCCCCTTCATTGTGATGACTAGTTGCGCAGATGCGCCGTACATTGTGAAACCGCTGGCGACCATCTCGGTACCGGGCTTGAGCATTTCTTCCTTAGTGCCCTTCGCACCTTCAGGGAGCTTATATACGGCGAAGATTGTGCCAACGCTTACACCTGCGTCGAGGTTGGAGCTGCCGTCGATCGGGTCACATGCTACCGCATATCGGGCAGTGGGAAACTCGTCAAATAGAATGCATTCTTCTTGTTCTTCGGATACGAGGAGGCGCACGCGACCACAGGAGCGCATGGCGTTGATGAAGAGCTCGTCACCGATGACGTCGAGTTTCTTTTGATCATCGCCTGTGGTGTTGGAGGTTCCTTGGAGACCGGTGAGCTGCTCATATTAGCCTCTGGAAGTCATGGGGGATTGCAAGGTTTGCGGTTTGCGTACATTGATTAGAGTTGCTCTCCGAATGTAGTAGGCGATGCTCTTGAACGCGAATTGGAGTGCATGGCAGAGTAACCTGGTATCAATCTCCTGTTAGTCTTTCGGTTTTCTCGGCATTCGATGCCCTAGACATACGTGAAGTCTCCCGTTGCTTCCTTATGCTTTGTTTGCTCTTCTGTCAGAAATCGCGTAAGAGTGATGATGTCTGTATTGACCGCCTCCCCTCGATTCTCGCCAATGCCGTTAGACCCCATTGTAGCCTTGTTCACGCTTCGCAAAATGCCTCAGGGATATATCTTGGAAGGATTATGTGCTGGCGCTGTAGGTTGGTATATGCAGCAAGGAGGAAGAAAAGAGACGGCTATCACAATCAATTGAACCACACGAGGGCATGGGAGATTCACTATGAAGTCAGACCTGGGCCCAAGTGGGTAGAATCGGGGCAGCGGACCACCTTTCGGTATGCTTTGGGACTCGCACTGGTTGGATGGAGCTTCCCCTCGGCAAATAAACGTCACGAGCTCATGATGGGACCAGCCCACAGGCGAAGCATTTTCCGCGTCATTGCTAATTATAGTATAAAGATGCGCGCCAACGGCTGGCCGGAGGCCGTTAAAGGGCCTCTATCATGATTTCCCTCGGCGGCACGTTTTTGGCGCGCTTTGTTGCGGGAAGCGATGATGCATGTCGTGCGGATAACATGTGTGGAGAAGTTTGGCGGGGCTGAACGGATTTGCTTGCGCCCCGAAATCTTCCGGCCCGCGGACAAAGCCTACAGGCAGGCACGTGAAGGTCCAGACATACCTCCATGTAACCATCAGACTATTGGTCGCTGTTAGTCAATCTTCAGGCTTCGCATTGGCAGAACACTCCGATATTGACGCCACCGTCCATTCGGCATCAGCATACGAACTTCGATTCAATTTCAGCCTTGCCTCGATAATTGTCTGCTACCGAAGCTGCATCGGTATACCCCGCCAACTGGAAAAAAATATCCCGCGCAGAGATTATCCGAAACAATTGAGAAGCCTACCTGCCTAAAAGACATTCTCTAGCAAAGGAGACTGTCACCGAGTCAGGGATTGTTACCGTAATGAACAAGGAAAGAAGCTTTTATACTACAAACGCTATAGATACACTCCAGTCCATGCAAATATACAGCAAAAGAGTACAATCCAGTGTGTCCCTAAACTCTCACACTACAAAAGACTAGAGGTAAAAAATGCGAACAGTAAATCACCGGAAATCATGATGAAATTTTGCGCCTGTGCGCTGTACGCGTTTACTCGCCCTTGAGCTTATCTTGCTTGACTGTAAATGCCATCTCAAGCAAATCCTTCTCTTCCTTCTTGTGCGAGTTCTTCAGACCAGTAGCAACAGATGCACTGGGATTGCGTCCAGCATACATGACATGTCTCCTGTTGTGGTGCTCGGTCTGGTTTAGCAGAGTCTCGATCCTGGGCTGCGTGAAGAGCCAGGCACCGGCGTTGAGTGGTTCTTCTTGGCACCAGATGATATTCTGAGCGTTGGGATATGAGTCAAGATTCTCCTTTAGCTGTTGCCACGGGAAGGGGTTGAGCTGTTCAATACGGGTGATGGCAACATCCTTCAGGCCACGAGATTCACGTTCCTTGACAAGGGCAGCATAGACCTGACCCGTGCAGAGTACGACGCGGTTAATCTCCTCGTGCGAATTGATCTCACCGCTAGCATGGGCGGGATCCTCAACAATCCATTGGAAATGTGATTCGCCAGTGAACTCGTCAATGCTCGAGCGAGCTAGAGGGTGGCGTAGTAGCGACTTAGAGAAGAAAAGAATAAGGGGCTTGCGGAATTGGCGATTCATTTGCCGGCGCAGTAAATGGAAGTAGTTCGAAGGCTTGGTGCAGTAGGCGATCTGGATGTTGCAGTCCTGATGTTGGCGTTCAAGTTTGTCAGGAGATGGGAAGACGCGGGGATCTTCGTTGACTAATTGTAGATAGCGTTCCATGCGTCCGGAGGAGTGTTCGGGCCCTTGGCCATCATAACCATGCGGCAAGCTCATCACAAGACCGGAGCGTTGAAGCCATTTGACTTCACCCGAAGCAACAAATTGATCGATAATGACTTGAGCAGTATTGGCAAAGTCACCGAATTGGGCTTCCCACATTACAAGCGCATTGGGCGACGAGAGAGAGTATCCATACTCGAATCCGAGCCTGCATATTGATTAGCTTTGTCAGTGAACGAAAAATGGGAATAGTCTTACACTCCATACTCGCTGAGCGAGGAATTTGAGATGACAAAGGTAGCCTGATCCTCGCTAAGATTTTGTAGAGGGATGTATGTCTTCTCGGTTTCCTGGTCGTGAAGGACTGCATGACGTTGAGAGAAGGTTCCACGCTCAACGTCCTGCCCAGAAACACGGACATGATGACCCTCCATGCAGAGGGATCCGAATGCCAAAGCTTCCGCAGTTGCCATATCGATATTTTGGCCCTCAGTGACCGTCTTGGTACGGCCTGCCAATATACGCTTGAGGTTGCGGTGGACAGTGAAATTGTCTGGCGCATTCCCAATCTTCTCGGCAATGTGCTCAAGTTGGGGTGCCTCAACAGCGGTGGGTAGATGCGGCAGGACCTCAGTAGCAAGCTCCTTCGGCGATTTGAAGCCATTCCAGGCCGATGTGAGCCATTCTTTTGCAGATGGCTGGTAGTCCTTACTACGGTTAAAGCTTTCTTCAAGCATACCCCATACCCAGGCTTTGTGCTCGTCAACATCCTCCTTAGTGAATGTCTTCTCATCGAGAAGCTTCTGGGTATAAAGATCTAGAGTAGGCTTCTGTTCCGCAATCTTCTTGTACATCAAAGGCTGGGTGAAAAAGGGCTGGTCGGTCTCGTTATGGCCGGATTTGCGGTAGCACACCATGTCAATAACGACATCTTTCTTGAACTCAGCACGGAAATCTGCTGCTAGTTGGCAGACAAAGTTGAGCGCTTCGACATCATCGCCGTTGACATGAAACACGGGTGCATCAATAGCTTTGGCGATGTCCGAGCAGTAAGGTGTAGATCGTGAAAATCGAGGGTCCGTTGTGAAGCCGATCTGATTATTGACAATTATATGAATGGTGCCTCCGGTGTGGTAGCTGGGGAGTGAGTGGAAGCCCATCGTCTCATAAACGATGCCTTGACCTGCAAAAGCGGCGTCACCATGCAGAAGAATGCCCATGGCACTGCGTGCATCTGTTTCATCATTGTTATAGTGTAGGATGGCGCGGGTTTTACCAAGGACAACTGGATCCTCGGCCTCAAGATGGGATGGGTTGGCAACCAAAGAGAGCTGCACGCGCTTACCAGACGGCGTGGGACGCTCAAAGTTCATACCCAAGTGGTATTTAACATCACCAGAGCCTTCATCGTTGGGCTCAGCAGTTCCGGCGAACTCACTAAAGATGGACTCATTTGGTTTTCTGACGACGTTGGAGAGCACGTTGAGACGACCGCGATGCGGCATACCAATGACGATATCCTTGACACCATAGTCAACACTTCGGTCAATCAGAGCTTTCATGCCTGGAATCAGACTCTCGCCTCCCTCGAGGCCAAAACGCTTGTCGTTGGGGTACTTGGTTGCCAAAAAAGCTTCAAAGTTGGTACCCCAAATTAGGCGATCAAGGATGCGGCGCTTCTCATCGACAGAGTATTTGAAGGGTTGGGGGATTTCCAGCCGCTCACGCAGCCAGTCACACTGCTCCCTATCAGGGATGTGAATGTACTCAACGCCGTAGGAGCCGCAGTAAAGGCGCTCGCAAGTGGCGATGATGTCTCTCAACACCATCTTCCTGCGCTGCTCCGTCTTGAACCGAGGCAAGATACCAGGACCAAGCTCAATTTCTTGGTCCAGATCCTTCTCAGAAAAGTTGTAATGTGAGAGCTCGAGCTCGCGGGGCTTGCGGTACCCAAACTGTTCCGCCTCAGAGCGAATGCCCAGCGGATCAATACGCGCTTTATGGTGCCCTCGAGCCTGGTATGCACGCACAAGCAGCTGCACCTTCAGATGGTTCATGATTTCGGAGCCTTCCGCGGTGCCCATACCCATTCCTGGCTTGAAATCTGGCCCAATGCCGCCATGGGGCGCAATGAGGGTGGGCGGCGGTTGGAAGGCCTGCGAGACAGGCATATCGCCAGACTCCATATTACGGAAGTAGACCTGCCATGAGATGTGCACACTCGTGGGGTCTTGTTTCCACTGCATGTACATTTCATCAACATAGTTGGCTGTGTTGCCCTGTAGAAACGAGTCGTTGGCGTCCTATGCCGTCATAGTTAGCGGCTTTGCCGAAAAACTTTAGAACTTGGAGAACAGAGGCACATACAACGCCCTTACTAGTCTCCTCGGCAGCAATGGCATAATTGCGTCGCTGGGCAACTGCAAGAGGCCGGCGACAGGTCTGGAGGGCTGTCCGCGCCTGCGAGGCGGACAATGACGAAAGGCTTGCTCTCGCCGCAGAGCTCTGGAGCTTGCCGAGGCCCTGGCGCAGTGGAATGCGCAACATGATGTGCAACTATAGGGAAGTGGCCGAAGTGAGGTTGGAGGGCATCCACGCGGACGGAGGTGTACAGAATGGACTTCTGTGTAAGGGTTGGTAGATTAGGCGGCTAGCAGCAGCTCATGTGCGAAGCGGATGTGAGCTCTGGAGGCCACCGTGTCGGGCTAGCGCGCCGCGATTAGTCGAAGCTTTTGAGAAAATCGCTCTGACTCGCTGGTCAAGAAATGCCTCAAACGCGCCTCATATGGATACGGTGGCAACTGGCCTTGCCTTCATTTATAGACGCCGCCTCTTTGCGTTGCGTATCAGCACGGGTGCTCTGCAGCAATCCATGAATGACCTTTCAAGACAAGACCGACATCATCGCCGCCATGGGAACATCAGGCCGCGGACTCATGCCGAGACTATTGACCAATAGCAGCGTAGTCTTTATGTAAACGGGGTGGAGGCCGTCACGGCCGTGACGCTGGGCGAGAAACATGGATGGGACGGAAAACGTATCCGTTGCTTCAGATGTGTATTGGCCATCTTGGCCGGACTGCATGTGTGAGGCTGACGCTGACGCTGACTGGCACATGGCTTCAAATACGATGGAGGCTCCTGAGAGAAATTTGATCCAGTAATTGCTTGCCTGATGCAGTTGAACCGTAGAGTGAGATCACGTGCCACGCGCGTCCAGGTAACCGAAATTGCGTTAGCGCGTTGATTACATCATGGTGGTGGACTTGAGGCTCAAGCGACAATGACATTGGGCACAAGCGCTCTTCCGCCAGCATGTCCAGCGCTGCGGCTCAGTACAAGAAGCAAGATGGCACCATCTCTATATCCCCCGACGGCAAGACTGTATCCTGGGTCTCTGCTACTGGTGCAGCCCCTCTGTCCATAACCATTGCAGATATTGGGAGTACGCGCCATGCTCCAAAGAACCCTCACATGCACACCACTAACAAAGCCCAGATCTCCAGCAGACGCCCGCTACCTCTGCCAAAGCCTCAATCAAGATCGTCGTCCCGGACACTGCTCCTCAGCCAGGAAACTTTACCCTCACTTTTACCTCCGCTGCCGCACGCGATGACCAACAGACGATAACGGGCCTGCTGCGCAGGTGGATCGAGGCTTCGAAAGCACAAAATGTGCCGTCTCCAGCGGGACCTGTTGGCAGTGGCGACGGCGTTGCAGCCGCCATAGCCATGGCGCAAACTGCCACGGCTGCTGCGAAGGGCAAGGAAGAAAGCTACGATGACGCCAAACTTCTGGCAGACTTGGATCTGCAGATGTCGCTTCTGAATACTAATCCAGCGCTGCGTCAAAGATTCGACCGGGCCCTTGCAGAGAAGCCAGACTCGGTATCATTGGGACAGTTTTCTAATCAGTTTTGGTCCACCAGGGTGCATATGCTTCGCTCACACGCGATTGAACGATCCCAGGCAACAGGGACGTACAACGTACTCTCTGTCATTAAATCTAAAACCGTCAATGGTGCCCTAACACTAAGCTTGACCAAAGAACAGATTGAGTTGCTCTTCAGACAACATCCAGTAGTCCAAAGGGCTTATAATGAGAATGTTCCTCAACTAAGCGAAAGCGATTTTTGGGAGAGATTCTTCCATAGCCGCCTCATGAAGAAACTCAAAGGCGAACGAATTCGGGAGCAGGACGTCCTTGACCCTAAGTTGGATAAGTACCTTCAATATGACGAAGCAGTTGACAATCCCCAACAACTCATGGACTCTATTCCGCTCTTCATCAACATAGAGGGGAATGAACAAAACCACAGTCAAAAACAGGGCAATCGACCAGACTTTACAATGAACCCAGCCAACTACGAGAAAGCACCAATTTTAAGGGTGCTGAATCGCATGAGTGAAAAGATGTTGAAAGATGTTCCGTACTCTGACGCTGATCGCCATGCACCTGTTGGGCTCGATGAAGAGACGTACAATGAGCTACAGTTGCGAGACTTACAGCGTGCAGACGATGACAACCGTATAGTCCTTCACGTTCAAGATCAAAGTAGGTTTTTTTCCGCAGGGCAAAGCGTGCAGTCGTCTACTAGTGCGGCGACATATACTAAACGCACCCCTGCTCAAGCCTTGTCAATCCTGCAAAAAGATTTCGATGTCATTAGCACAACCCAGAATAAGGCGGGCGGTATCAACCTCCAGACAATCATCGGTATCGATGATGATAGTAGTAGCGATGAAGAAGGCGCCGCATCAAAGAAGAGGAAAATTGGCAGCAAGCCCTCAAGAGCTGCAGCCACTTCACAAATCATTTCCGCAATCAGGAAGCGACACTTGCACGATGATGATTATTCTCCATCCAAAGCCTTACCTATTGTCGAACAAGCCAAGCGATTAGCCATTTCTGAATCGATTCTCGATAATCTGACGATGACTCATAACACCACTGTTGAGTTTTTGCATTATTTTTGGGCTACATTCCACTCTGGAGATCCTGACCGCGCCAACGAAGTTGCAAAACTTATTGAGACACTGGACAAGTCGCTTGACCGAATCAGGGCTGTTGCCAATGCTGCAGAAGTTGAACGTTCGTCCCTGATAGAGAGATACAAACGGGAAGTTGAATCACATAATCAGCGATCCGGAAAGAAGAAAAGATTTGATCCGGATAACATTAAAGGTGGGGCAAAAGCCGTCAATCTTGTAGTGGAGCCTCTACTTCGAGCGATTAATGCCGCGCGAAGTGAATACCAAAAAGCTCTCCAAGAGCAGTTGGCCCAAAGTGGCCCACTAAATGGGTTATAGGTGTATTTGCGGGTTTTGTCCGATACTTTCTTTTTACATAGCGATGGCGTCAGCGCAGCAAGCGGATGTAGCTAACCTAACTTGCCAACGCCACACGCATGCTCTTTTCCTTGGCTTAGAATCTCATAAATACCCTAGAGGCATTCGAATTACACAGAAAAAAGCAAGGATCGTTTGATTGAAGCAGTGCTATCTGGAAGTTTGCGGTAAAGGCGAATTGAACCATGACTAATAGTCGAGGGAACGATCGGAAATCGGTCCTGAGAACCGAGAACGTGAGCAGTTCTGCCATGCCTGAACATGGGCACAGGCTATTGAAGAAGGAAATTGAGACGAAAAAATCGATATTGGCTGAGAAAACAGAAAATTTGAAAGTGGAGCTGTTACATCTACGTAGCTCCACTAGTATAGTACTTCGAGGTACCATCAACATTTGCAGACAACACTATCGCCGAAGTCTATTTATGCCGTGCCGTTTGATGGTGTGTATGTTACCCAAAGTAAGTACCAATTCTTTCCATGGTCTTTGTCAGCGATATATGTTGTGGACTGGATCGAAATAACCACCAGCATTTCCCGCGGACCCTACTTGCCAATATTAGCATGATAACAACTCAGTCATATACTAGGTATCGCCAACCTCTATGGAGACTTACCTCCAAAATTATTGACGCCATCATTCGTCGTTGCTCTAGGACGTGTATCTCTGTTGTCCCTGGTTGGCAGTCTCAGATCTGTCATGCCTCCTATACCTGATATGATACTGACCTATAGCGAAAGCTATGCCAAAGATACCACCTTGCAACCCAGTTTTCCTCGTTAACATTGGTCTGGTAAAAGCCCATGTTATAGTAGTACCTCGTATGTGGAGGGGCATTTTCGACTACTGTCAAAGTCGCTCGGTGCTTCGCTGTCTCGGAGATTTCATCCCACTTGTATGGGACTTGAATGGATTGGTCCACTCTGGAATGGTCGGTCAAGTTCTGTGGGTTCTGACTCAGAGCGTCTCGTGCGTTCTGGGCCTCCGACTACGAGCAAGTTTCACGTCAACGAATATCCTCTATAAATCACCATGGACACTTACTAGAAGTATCTTGTGGATCTGCTCGTTCAAGCCGAGGCGAGCAAATAGCACCTGCTTATCAGTACTTTGAGCAAGAGGTGCTGAGTTCATGGTCAATGGACAACTCTCGAGGAAGACGCGACAGACAGTATCTTGAAGGGTAGACAAAACCGAAAAGTTGCTCAGCAATATGAAGCTACGGTTGGTCTTCTATGAGGCTTTTATAGCTAGACTTGAACAGCCCGTGGTGGTAACGATTATTGAGTCTGCCATCAGGTGATCACGTAAAATCGTTATCGAGATCGCGCAGTTCCATCCCCACAGAACACTAGGTGCATATGCCCGTAGCAACGGACAACGGCACGAACGGAAACTTTAGGCCTTGGACCGGGCCCATAAGCGCCCATTCGGGCCGACGTACGCTCATAAGAAAACACCCGTGTTGTCTGACTGGCGAAGGCAGGAATATCAAGCGATACAACACCCTGACGACCCGACCAGTCGCCAAGGATTGACGTGTTCAGGGTGGGTCACGCTGTCTCTCGCATAGATGATTCTGCAACAAGGGCAAATAGCTACCTAGAGCTTTCTCACCCTTATTTGCTGCAAGGAAAGCCACTCTCCATACGGCGGCTGCACTAAAACTCGGTTCCCATTTCTCCTCTGTCTAGGGGGCCACGTTCAGTGCACCCGTGCTAGAAAACGACATGTGTCCTGCACTTCGACTGGAAAGGCCATATCCTGGTGCACATTGGGCCACCAGATGAAATGTACAGAAAAAGCTAGTGTTCCAGAAGCCAGGATGCCGGATATTTGTGCTCTACAGTGAAGCAACACGACTGCTGATCCAAAACATCAACATAAGTCAGGAGAGCCTAGCACCCTAGTTTCGCTACAATTAGCGTCAAAGAGCGAGCCCATCTCGAGTTACTAGCAAATGTTTTATCGATTCGGTATCCCCACAACGTACGGTTTTCTCTAAAAGGTTCGACGGCAAGAAAGAAGTGGAATGTTTTTCGGTTTATCGGCCGCAAGAGGCGTTGAGGTATCTTAACTAAAACACTGACATTGGCGCAAAATGCTTTACAGTGCATGGACAAATTACCAATTTCAGTCTAAATTAAAAACAAGACTGCTAGCTGCATACATGCTTCGAGGATCTGGGCATTTGATGGGCATCATCGGCCAGTTGGTTTCGGCTTCGGACGTCGTCAAAGTATACCCAAGCGCCTCAGCAAGACCCCGGTTATTATCATCACAATAGTAAGCCTTTAAAAATATACGCCACATCAAACCGCACTTGCAACGCCTGGAAGCCGGCTTGACACATAGAGCGCAACGGGGTGAAGCGATCAATGGGATCGTTTAGCAAGCATATGAATACGTTTTCTATTTTCGTCCATAACACATTGGTAATTTTTGTCGAGGCACAGATACTACGGCGCCTGTCGAGCAGAGTGTTTGACGATCATGTCATTTGCATACCACGTTATTTGGAGGTCCCCTGCTGCAGGGCCTCCAACTTGACTGCAGGATGTTAGCACCTGCATGCGGTGACACAGAACATACGCCTTGGGTAACCAACAATGGATTCTCAATAATGTATCCCATTGAGCGCGCTGATCTCGTGTACTGGTCTATCCAACATTGCAAATCATTGCCGACTTGGACGCGATCTTGACGAAGACTTCCGATCAGCCGTAGCCAGAGATCCTTTCCAGTTGACTCGTAACGAATATGAAGCCATCCTATTGCCTAGCGAGCAGCCATAAGCTCAGCTAGCAAGTGAACTGGCTATGCCCGAATTGCAAGAGAATCTAGCAGCACGCTTTCCTTGTGTAACGATAAAGGCCGCTTTGTAACTCCCGCACTAGGCAATATTGGGCGCCACACCTTGGTGCCAGGGTACTGAATCAACAATCTTGGCCGAACCAAAAAGAAAGCATAGTCCAGCCGTCCCACGGACGCCCATGCCATCCTTGACGGCTATCGATCCCGATCTCGCCATGGTTGTTTGACAGCTTGCTATTGGCCTGTCGCGAGAACCGATCGAACGGGTCTATCCTTCTGCGCAAATCTCTGTTCAAGCAGATGGTACAACTGACAGTTGACTTCACGCCTAAGCATGGAGACAGCCTGGTGCCATTACTTCTGCCCCTGCATACCTGCACAATCCGATATGTGCAGAGCATCTCCGGATTCATGGGGCATAATTGACTCGCCCAGCTGATGCCCGCCTCGAGTCTCGGTTAGAATCACAACGAAAGACGGGTAGGTTAGTTCGCATCACAATTGCTCTGCAGTAGTAGGTTTCTTCAGTCACCCATCTGCATGAGCAAGCGGCTTCGGTAACAAGAAGCGAGACATCAGCTCCATAGCTTATCGGTGGCTCGAGAATGACAGCCCTTGCCCCTGCGTTTTGTGTGTTAGACTTCGTTGAGAAAGATCGCGTGTTTTGATAGTAGCATTGGCCCTCTCCATGATTATACGACCCCACTTCTTTCAAGACAAGCACCTGCGTGTCCCTGCGGTGGTAGGCTGCCTCACTAAACGACATAATAATGGGTGTTACCGCAGCCACACACCGGTGCCTCCGTCCACCGTGAAAGGAACTTGGTTGTGAAACATCGATGGCGTCGAGGGGGGAAGTCACCGCGGAGCGGTCCGTTCCTGATGTAGCCAGCTTGAGTCCTTGGATACTTTGGGTAGGAGCAAAACAACGGTGGTAGCTCGTTCCTATTCTAAAACAACCAGGTAAACAGAAGGCTCGCAGGCTGCAGCTCACCCAACACTCACGTCCTTCATCCTGTGCCTGCATTGGGCGAAACATAGTTTCCCACGTTACAATAGCCTGTCTCACGCCTATACCAATGTTTCAACCTCATATCCTGCAGCGTCTAGATGGTCACAGCGGCCAAGGTGTCTCTTCCATCGCTAATACAGTGTCACACCGAACAGAACCTGGGTCGTGGAGCTTACCGAGCGCAACAAGTATGCCATCTGACGCGACAAACCCGGCCCTCCAGGATCTTTTTACCTATTGCAAAGACTTTTTGAACACAGATACTCCGTCCATAAGCAGCGCATCTAAGCATGACGATGGTTGCATCTATCAGACCAGGGTCAAGCAAGTTCAAAACTTACCTTATCAAGTTGCTACATTTCGGCCTGCAAATCGCTCCAATGGGGCGCCTCTGACTACTATTCTTGAGCAGGGCTCCTATTCGACGCTTAACTCTCATGACTCTTTCCTCACTGTCAGTCGCTACCCCTCGCTCGGTAGCGGAGGGAATACTACTGCCATCACCATTCCGCATAGATTGTCCTCCAGTCGGGATGAAAACTCACTGCAACTAACACGGCAATTTCCCCGAGAAGAAGAGGGTGAGACCGAATCGGTGGGAAAGCATACCTGGCTACACGGCCGCAAGGGATCCCTACCGACGCAGACTGCGGCAATAAATTTGCCCATGTCAGAAATGCCGCGTCCTGTTTGTTCCCAGATCATCGGCGAAGATTACCATATAAATGATAACAAGTCAAGGGGTTCCCTACATGGTGCTCTGCGGGACTTTAGGGGAGCAACGTGCCTCATATCTCCATCATCAGATACGATAGATGACAGCGACCCAATCTGCCAGCCGCAAACTCATAGTATCCCAAGACAAGAGGCATCTCATGAGAATCGCGAAGCGACGTATTGTGCAGTACCATCGTCTTCGAGTACAGCTTCTATGTCTACCGGAAGGTCTCAGACCAGAGATCGTAAGATTTCTTGGGCTATACTTCAGCCTTCAACGCCTGCATCTATATACCCGCCCATGCTAAAATCCTCTCTACCTCTGTTTGAACAAGAATCCACTTTCGGGTCTGTGGCCCATACGTTGGCGCCCTCGGCCGCAACATGTTCGCGTGAACAGTCTTCTTTTGTTCGTCTTGTGACGCCCACAACACGCGGCGTGGCGTGCAGCGATGCTACCGCCATAGATCAGTCGGACTCGAACGAACAACAGAACGACGAATTAACTCAAAACGGCGTATCTGTGCGTGGATATAACATCTCGTCCCTGCAAAAGAATGCCTGTACCTTTGAGATGACCCATAAGGCGAGTTTCTGTAGCACATCGTCTACAACGTATTCCGGGACGGTACGGGGCATCGATGTTGACCTTTACCACGAGGCCTTCCCCCCGGTGCATCAATCGAGTTCACCTATGCCTGTGTAGTTCACACCGCAGATGGCAGAGCTTGAACGTCAGGCGTCCGCCCCAGAAATACCCGTGCCAAAACAATCGACTACAGTAGACCTGACGCATCAACTAGTCACCTCGTCTGCACTAACATCGCTGCTGCCCATAGCTGCAGCTTCAGGTATTGTACAAACAAATTACAACACGCCCAGGATATCGTTTTTTTCCCCGTCTGGCAACCTAATTCAGCCGGAAGGAAGTTCGTCACCAGAGATGACTAGCCCAAAGCATGAAGCCCCGTCTTCTACATCAACATGGAAATACAATACGCCAAGAAAATACTCATCATCTCAAACAGTGTCGGCAACAGGATGCACGCCACCCGCCAGACCGACTCTTGTGCCTATGACAACTCCTCCTGCACCCATCGTGCCACTCCCAGTGCACTTACGACATCACTACAATTATAGGTATCCTGAGCGATCACAGATCAAGTCGGCTGAAACGCTCATCGACCCCATACCAGCAGTCTTAGGCTGCGGTGGCATCGTCAACCCCCGGTACTCTACTCAGCACAGCGAAGCATGCCGCCCTCCCCATGAGATATTCAACCCGAGTTCCCAGTGTAAGCGTCATCGATCGACAAGATCGTTTGTCCACGATGTAAAAAATGAAGCGAATTTCCACAAATCGCGATACCTTGCCCTGGTAGCTCAGACATGCAGCATTTCACAAAAGCGCCCGAAAGAAAACAAAAAGTCAAGTAAACAGCGGCCTATCATAACCAACAAGGATACTGCATCAAAAAAGAATTCACAAAGCCCTGCTAAACCCCACTACCGCTTGGCAGGCGCGAATATGCTCCGCGGAAGGAACGTACCCGCCAATGACCGACCAATGTCAAGGACTGAAAGTATCCGATTCGGGCCTCTATCCGGCCACATCTTGAGAGTCTGCTTTTGCCAGCCTTACGATGGCGTCGGGGTGTCAACGTGTGCGGCTACTGCTGACGCTTCGTGCATACATACGAGTGTTCACACCGAGATCATGCATGCCAGCAGTCTGCAAAAACAAAACAAGGGTCACCAGACCACTGAGAGTTTGGACATGATGAGGCCTGTGCATATGGTACGCAGAGGAAACAGTCCGTCCCGCATATCCCACTCTGGAAAGTTAGGTCGAACCTGTGGTCCAAGTAGTATTGTCATTGCCAAGGAAGAGTGACTAGGGCAGGGATGAATGGGCTATTCCTAGTATGGCAGCAGTTTTGGTTGGACAAATAATTAGCTACCGAGAATAGTTATTGTGTTTCAGGTCTTTTTTCCAGGGCCAGAATTGGGTACACAAGGTAATGTCACCCTGGCATTGCCTGTCTTTTGTGTAAGGATAGAGTTTCAGGTCGATTCGCACGGGTATTTCGTGTGGGAAGTATAATACGATATGATAGACTGGCTCTATCGAGAAAATGTGCAGCGACAATATTTGTTGTTGCAAGCCTAATCAAGCTTCATTGGTCCAACATGTATCAGTACACCGCTAGAATATCCGCCGGGTGCTTTAAACATCGTCTTATTCCCTGCATTACCGACATCTCGAAAAACGTGCTAGTAGTCACCCACACAATTACGGCTGCAAATTCCGATAAGCGATCTCCATGCCTATCGTGCACTAGCGATGGAGGAATCTACCCTCACCCCTGCCCCGCCATGCACAAATAACACGGGCCATAAGATCGCTTCCTCGGCAACCCTTCGTCGACACCAGTCAATACATCAGCCATGCAGACACAGCGCATTTGATAGATTTACCCGCCCGTCGTTCCAGCACCTCGGTACCCGTCGCACGCGCACACACACACACGCACACACGCAACCGTGACACGTCATGCACACCGCACCCCGAACGGCTAACCTGCAAGCGGTGCAGGTGGAAATACACGCTTGCATCGCGCTCTATTGGGCCGATCGGTGAAGCAAACAAAGCAAAAAAAAAAACACACACACACAGCCAATTCGTTACCAATGAATGGACTGAATTGAATTTCAAGGGGTGCAATTTGCCAATGTAGTCTGCGGCCTAGCCCGAGCCCAACGGGGTTGATGCTGTGGTCAGCCTAGCTAAGACTTGGGGGCCCAAAGGTCGCTCCAAAACTGGCGGAAGCCGTACTGCTTGGAGGTACGCTCGTCTCTGATTCGCACGGGTGCAGATCCCGCGAGGTGGTCGAGCAGCGACTTTTCAGTGCGGGGATGCGCGCAACCGCGGGAGTGAGGTGGCGGTCGTGGTGTGCGCGCGCGATCGAGGATGGCTTGCGCGAGTTGGGGCGCGGTGTCGGCGTAGCAGGCGTTGAGTTCGCGATCGAGGGAGAAGTAGGGGCGCTTGACGAGCTGGGGGGCTTGCAGGTTGTAGGAGCGGGCTTTGGAGTTGAGGTCGGCAATGGCGACGGTGTGGTAGCCTTTTTCGATGCGCTCCCAGTCCGGGTCGCGGAAGGGAAAGGGGGCCCGAGGGACGGACGCAGGGGTGGTGGTGGGGGCTTGTATGGTTTGGGTCGGGGTGGGTTCTTCTCTTGGTGGTGCTGGAGGCTCTGTCGTGGTTTGGGCTGGGGTGTTGAGTATGACCGTTTTGACGGTAATCTGTTCGGTGACTATGGGTGCGCCATCTGCGGAGTTAGCAGGCGGAGACCCTACTTTGAGCTCTCCCGACGGTGAAATTTGTGACAGTTGACCATCACCCTCGATCACTGTGAGCACTTCCTGCTTCTTCCTGCTAGGGTTGGCGATGAGCTCAGCCTTTGCATATGCTTCCGCTCGTCGTATTTGGTCCTGCAATGATCCGCCTTTGCTAGCAATCACACGGACAGCATGCCTCTTCCACTCTGTACGCAATCGACTACGAAACTTGTTGGCTGCAGATGTGAGCTCCTGCTGCTTCTCGATCCACGGCGGTACAATTTCTTGCTTTTGGATGATTTTGTTCATAAAGTACTCTGTTGTATCAATGAATGGGCTCGAAGCGTTGTGGTCACGTTCCACGTTCTTCCCCTTGCCACGCGGTATGTTCTTGAATTGGCCACGGGCAATAGCATCTTCAATTCTCTTGTTGGCCAGAGATGCAAGACCTTGCATGTCTCCGGGCATCATAACGCGTGCATGTGGATCAAAGCGGTCCTTGAGCTCTTGAAGATGCTTTGCCTTGTCTTCAGCGTCCAGCTGGGCATCTGTTTTCACACTGACATATATGTCGCTCCTGTCACGTGCGTTTGCTAATCGCACTCCACGCTGCTCTCGACTGCGTTTGTGTCCGGTATCAATGGTCTTTGGCATCTGGACACCAGGCGCTTTTGGGGGCCTTGCTAGACGCATGGATTTGTGGGAATCATTGAGCATACGTAAACTGATATCGTGAACCGACTCGGTGCCAGTCCAGGCCTCAGCAGTCGCCAGATCGCGTGTGTGGCGGGAGGCAAAGGCGGGCAGATCTGCTTCGGATGACCTGAGATTTGCTGATGCAATACGATGCTCCAACTGCGCCTTGAGCTCTGCGCTGAAGCCTGCCTCTTCCACGGCTTTCAATGCGCCATGTCCTCCACGTTCAAGCGCTTCTTCGCTCATCTCTCGCAGTCTACGCGTCAATGCGCCTTCTTCCTTCTTATCCTCAGTTGATTTTCCATCTTGAACCTCCTCGGCCTTTGCTGCAAGTGGGCCATCTTGCCCAGTTTCAACCTTCCTTATCGACTCATTTGCAATCGTCCGAAGGCGAGCTGGCCGGATGGGCGGACGATTTGCGCGTAGGCAACGTGCACAGGTGTATGGTCTCAGAGCAGCGGCCGGGGTCATCCAGATAGCGGCGAGTTGTGTGTGTGTTTGTAAGATGTCGGACAGCAGGACAGAAGACACGAAGAACTATCCTGCACGTCATCATCCTCATGTTTAGATGTAGACTTTTGTAAGGCTGACCTCTAGCGCATTTCTTATCGATAAAGCCAACTTCACTAGCGCGTCATGAGTACAAGTCACGTGCAAGCGTACAACCATGCTGCGTCATGCCACGAACTCGAACCGTCTCCCTTACTTCGACAACCACAACAATGTTGCAACCCATCGTTCTCCATGACAGGTCCAATTCCCTAGTCTCGGCCTACCTTCCAAGACATATTGGTGCGTTGTTCCACTAGCGCCGTGTCGGTGGCTCAGCCGTGCACCCCTGGCCCGAAATATCGTGACTCGGATCTGTCAACATGCTGCAAAAGCCGAATTTAGACATGAGTTCCTAGGCCTGATGGGCCACGTATGTTACAGGGAAAATCGCTTAGACTTACAGCCTTGCTGCTGGCGCGCCTGGTATTCTGCCTCGTACTCGACTTATATTGTGTGGAACCGCTCTGTTCCGACCTGCGACACACAGCCAATCAGCTTATCACGCGCTTTTGAAGTGTATTTATGCTCCGCGGAGCTTCTTCACTTGCAACCATCAGCTACACCATCGCGAGCAAAGGGAGGCTTTGTGGAAGCTGAGCGAAGCTTGGCAATACACTTGTGGAGCTTTGGAGCTCTACGGCCGCCATGGCAGTGTGCAAAATGGAGCCGAAGGACTGGAGAAAATTGTAAAAAGAGGAGGAAATCCAGCTAAATATGATATCGTGGCAACCCAGGTTGAGCCGAAACTTGACGGTTTTATACGAGAGGCATGCCCCCTATATCACCAACTGTAACATCATGCAATACACCAACACCACCAGACCACAAACCTCACGCAAACATCTAAACCATCCATCTCCCAACCGGTCAAGATGAAGAAAATGACAACACCACTCCCATCTCCGTAACAAATCTCCACATCCACTCCAAATCCAGCTACCACAAATCTACAACACCGACCCCAACCCCCTCAAAGAACACCCTTTCCCCTCCTGCGGCGCCCACAAAGCCAAACTCCCCCGCCAACCATTGCGCATGCAAAAGCCGGGGGTGAGACGCGTCGTGTGCGCCGCTGCGTACCTGCACCCGACCTGCGCGCCCGTTTCTCGTGCAGCAGCTAAGGCGTCCTGGGGCGCGGGCGCGGGTGCGGATGTGGGGAAGGGTGGGGGGGGGGGGGGGGTTTGTGTAGTGAGGTATGAGGTATGCGTCTGCGGTTTGCGGGGCGGGGGAATGGGGTGGAGGAGAGGATTGCAGACTGAAGAAGAGTAGTTTGTATCCTGGCGTCGTAGCAACCGCCATGTGTATGATCATAGGCGAAAAGGGGAAGGAGACATGAGTTTTTGGATATGTTAGGATAATCAGGTGAGGGTGCGATAGGCGCTGGTGGTTAATGCCTTGCACGCGACCGATACCAAAAAAAAAAAAAAAAAAAAATTATGTATCAGGATGAATTGTGACTATGTACTACAGTCATAAAATTTTAATGTCCCTCCTAGCCACCGTGAGCTATCCAGTCTGATAGATCCACGCGCCGAAACACCAACATCCACATAGAGTCATGTTCCACAACCACCGTAACTCTAACTTCATTAAACCGAACGTCAGCCAGGCTATAGGTAAACCCGCTGTGAGGTATCGAACATTCGCAGGGGCTGCTTCGAATCTGCCCACACCATGTCGTTGCAGATTTGACCGTCTATGATACAATAAACACTGAAGGAAAGCATGAGAGAGAAGCCCAACTCGCTAGATCAGAGCTGGGAAGATGTCTGACGGTCCAGTGAAGGGGTCAGATGTTGAGGGGAAGAGGAAGGTTGGGGCCAGCCTTGTGAAATCGCCAGAACTTTTGAGTGTGAGAATTCATGAAGCGTCCGCCCGCCATAAAAGGAATTGTAAACCGTGAACCGTACGCCATGCGCCATCGTTAGCCGTGAGCTTATCGAGCCCTCACCATTGGTCGCCATTTAAGAGAGACACAAATCGAGTCCTACTCGGCGGCAACTGTGAGTAAATTAAGCCTTCTCTTCTTTTGACTCTTCTTTGGGAGCTTCTTTCTCACCCTCACCGCCTTCTTTGTTCTTGACATACTCGTCGTAGACGCTCATGGCTTCTTCGACCTTGGCTCGGAGAGCGGCTTCATCGGAAGTGCTAAAGGATTAAGTAAATGCGAAGAAAAGGTTAGATTGGGGATGTACTCACAGGTTGATCAACTCAGCGTTATCCATCTCCAGGAGCATACCAGTGATCTTACCGGCCAGCTCGGGCTGAATCTCGTGGATCTTGGGGTAAAGGGCTTCACCAAGCATCTGTTTCTGCTGACCTGGAGGGGCAGCGCTGAGAACATTCATGTCGACGCCAGCCCCAGCACCGGGACGGCTACCCTGAGGAAACCCTGGCATAGGAGGTTGGCCGGGCCGGGCTCCCGGCGCACCACCACGACCAGCGCCCTGCTGGGGAAATCCGCCTTGACCACCGCGAATGCCGGGACCACCTGCCATCTGGCCTTGGGGCATGCCAGGGATGGGGCCCATGGGTCCGCCACGTCCGCCACGTCCGCCCATGGCTTGCTGTGCGGCTTGCGCGAGTTGAAGGTACTGCTGATTCATATAGGGACCAGCAGGGAAAGCACCGGGGGCCATACCAGGTGGCATGTACATGGGCGGAATCTGCTGAGCATTGGGGCCACCGCGGCCACCTTGCTGACCAGGCATGCCGCCAGGGAAACCAGCACCACGACCACCTTGAGGGCCGGGCATACCAGCAGGGAAGGGCATCTGACCACGAGTACTAGGGGGGTACATCATGGGTTGTTGACCAGGGGCAATGAACATCTGTGGGATGCCACCGAACTGTTGCTGCTGCTGCTGTTGCATGCGGAGCTGGTTGCGAGCCTGGATAGTTGCCTCAAGCTGGTTCTTGCGCACATCCTTGCGCTGAGCAAGAGCGACGTACAACGGCTTGCCTTCGATCATCTTCTGGTTCATCTCGGTGACAGCCTTGGTGGCCTCATCGGGGTTACTGAAGCAAACGAAACCAAAGCCTTTGCTCTTACCGAGAATCTTCTTCTCACCCTTGATGGTGACCTTGTCGCCAGCCTTGGTGTCCTCACTCTTCTGCTCATCTGATGAGCCCTCCTTGGTCTCTTCTTTCTCCTCGGTCTTCTCCTCCTTGGCCTCCTCCTCTTCGGCGGGTTGTTCGGCGTTATCAGCGGGCATAGCATCGCGCATAACCTTGGCAGAGGTGATAGTACCGAAGGGGGTGAACATGTCACGAAGCTTCTCATCGTCGACATCATCGTTGAGGTTCTTGATATACAGGTTGACACCCTGGTACTTGGATTGCTTCTCGAGGCGAGCAGCTTCGTACTGCTTGCGGAGCTCTTCCTCGCGCTCGTGCTTCTTCTGGGCACGGCCAACGTACAGCTTCTGACCCTTGAAGTCGGTGTCGTTCAAAGCGTCGACAGCGACAGAGGCAGCCTCGTGGCGGATGTAGTTGACGAAACCAAAACCACGGCTCTTACCCTGGTCATCGCGAGCAATGGAGGCAGAAGTGATGTCGCCATGCTTCTCGAAAAGGTCACGGAACTCCTCGTCAGTGACATCAAGGTCAATGTTCTTGACATAGATGTTGGTGAAGTTGGCCTTCATCTCCTCGAACTTGCTCATGCGCTCCTTCTTGGGGATATGGTGGCCGACAAAGACCTTCTTCTCGTTCAACAACATGCCGTTGACGTGCTTGATGGCGTTGTTGGCAGCCTCGGCGGTCTCGTAGTGGACAAATCCATAGCCCTTGGAGTTACCAAGCTCGTCCTGAGCGACCTTGCAGCTCAAGATGTTACCAAAAGCAGCAAAGGTGTCGTGAAGCGCCTTGTTGTCGATGGCGTGATCGAGGTTCTTGATGAAGACGTTGCCCTGGCCAGTCTTGCGCAGAGCGGGGTCGCGCTGGGACCACATGATGCGGCACGGCTTGCCCATGATGACGGTGTAATTCAACTCTTCGAGGGCCTTCTCGCCGTCTTCAGAGCTGTTGTAGTTAACATAGGCGTAACCGAGCGAGCGACGGGTGACGGCGTCACGGCAGACACGGATGGAGGCAACCTGGCCAATGGAGGAGAACATGTCAAAGAGCTTGGCCTCGGTCACGGAGGGGTCGAGCTCGCCGACATAGAGGGACGCAGAGTTCTGATGGGCGGGGGCAGCAGAGGTTGGGGTGGGGGCCTCGCCAGCGGCGGCAGGCACATTGGTGTTGATCTGAGCGCCGTTGGCGTCAGCACCGTCCTGGACGGGCGAGGTCGAGTTGGCGACTTCTGAAGTCATGTTGACTGTCTGTGCGGGTGTCAGTAGGGCGGTGTGCAATTTTGCGGGAAGGAGCAAGGCAGCATGTGCAAGCGGGCTCGCTTCAAGGAAAAAGATTTAGGCTCACCTAACAACACCGAAACAAACTGCAGCGCGGGCGATAGTTGCGAGATGACTCAAGTAGCGCGCAAGAGTGGGAAGAAGGTAAAAGCGAGTGCGTACGAAGTAAACGTACACGCGGAAGGTGGGGTGAAGGGGGGGACCAGAGGACTGTCAAGGAACAAGTGACAGAAGCGAAAGGTCGGCTGGCGGTCGTCGGACAGGACTGTTTTGTGATTTTCTGGATTTTTTTGTTGCTTTTTCTGTTATGTACAGTCCGCTGGGGAACCGGGGGCTGGTTGAGCTGTGGGCGTGGTCGGGTGGTGGAGCGTTTGGGGAAGAGGGAGCATCGTCAAAGGTGTTATGTATGTGGGAGAAATTCTGGCAGCAACGGCCCGTGCACAGCGCGCTAGCCCGCTTGGGACAGCGCATCTAAGGCGGTGAATGAAAGTGCTCTGCACCGTGGCAAACAGCAGGCAAGCGAGGCGCAGCCAAGTGGGCCACAACGGCGGCCTTGGGAAGGTGATACTCTCGCCACGGCTGTGATTGTTCCTTTCCTGCGCAGTGATAAGTTTAGGCTAAGGCATGTGACAGGCAGCAAGTCGCAAGAAAACAGCTTTGAGCAAACAACACGCCGACAGGGCGCTTTCATTCATCTACCAATCATTTTCGCAAAAACATACTGAAACGGGTATCAGTGCGCTACCATATGCAGAAGTATCCCAAGCTCCATGTACGCCAACGCTATTCTCTCAAACTGTCGTCCCAGCCCCCTTGTTCCGTGAGGAAGTCCTCCACTCTTGTTTTGCAGCCCTCCAACCCCTGGCCGAGAGCCTCGTTCCACTGACTCTCCACTAGGCCGACCTTTTCCTTCAGGTCGTCAGTCAACCGCCGCTCTTCGTCTGCTCTAATAGCTTTCATTTCCTGATCAACACTTGCCAAATCCTCTCCCTCGAGTAGCCTCTGTGTCTCAAGAAGGCGTGAGCCCGCCGTCATAACACCAGTCTTGACCTCATGCAGCAGACATAGAAGGTTGATCTGCGATTCGATGAATTGGTATGCAGAGCGCCCTGCATGTGCAAGCACACTATACAGATACTGTAGGGGGAATTGGTGGTACGCGGGCGTCTCTGCGAATTCCTGGGGTGGAACCAGTACTTCGAAATCCCTCAGTCGCAGAGGAACTTGCTGTACAATTGCAAGCAACCCAGGTGCAATGTCCCAGAAAGCAGACAGTTGTGCCTCGACGCCCCGAGTCACATTGTGCTCAATGATACTCATGACATCTTCATATCGCTTTAATATGTCTTTTTCGAAAGTGACCTTGCGGTCTTGTGCGTCGCGTTGAAAGAAGGTCGTAGCTTCTTTCACCTTTTGGTCGTTTTTCGTTTGAACATAGGGTAGTATGATGATGTCTCGGTAGAGGTCATTACGCTCATCCTCCAGTTCAAACATTTCTTTGTGTAGCTGCTCACGAGCCTCAAATAGCCACTTCAGTAAGGTGAGCATCTCAAGAAGCTCCGGTTTCTCGTCTCCCTCTTCCTGGGTTTGATTTGGGTCTGTTTCTCGTGCCTCCGTCGATAGTCGTCCTTTGAGATGTTCTATCGATGCAGACACCTTGGTAATGCGTTCGCAGAACATGGCATGAAGTGGGTTGGCAACCTCCGTCTGGAATGTATCAAATATCCACTGGACAACCACTTGTGCGTGTTTGTGCTCGCGATCATCAAAATCGCTTTCGGCGTTTGCCGCATCTTTGAAAGACATTACACCACTCCGTACATTCTCCTGAATGTTGTAACGAAGCTCGGTTCTTCGTTCGGAAAGTGATGTACCTTCCTGCTCTTTCCGGACTTCGATCTTTGTTGCAAATGCACTTTTCGTTTTCTTGACATCCTCCAAGTCTGATATAGTACGTAGACTAGTCCGGATAGAGGCCAAGTCTGGATGACTATTATTGACAGCAGGATGATGGCGTGGGTAAGATGGTGGGAGTGTGACAAGCCGCGAAACATCCAATTTACTTGGGTCTGGTTTCGCTAGAGTGGGAGGTAGGTACAGTCCATACGACTGCTCAGGTTGCGACTGCACATCTTCATGCAAGCCAACCTTTTCAGGAGGGTACTCGTCGACTCCGTAAATTTGTCGACTGCTAGACCCTGCCCGATGGCTAGGCATGTGCTGTTCCTGGCCAGCCCATTGAAGCTTTTCCTGAGCCTCTTTTGGTAGACTCATGTACTTGGACTCCCTTTTACTCCTCTCTACTCGTCTACCGCCCCCAAGAGACGACCCGCCATCACTTTCCCACCAACGACTCGCCGACCTCCCTCTTGAATCCTCTTCATCCGGAATAGTACTCATAGCCATACTGGGTATAGGTGAGAGCGACGGATGATAATTGTTATTCCACGATATATCGCGTGCCTTTTGGCTTGCCACACTAGATGGAGAGGCAGGTTCTGTATGCGGTGTAAAATTACCAATAGACGACGCCGGACTCGCTGCCGTGGTAGGCATTGAGTTGGTAGGACGAGTGTCAGGAGATTCGCCTGCTATAGAAGCCTGAGATCTCCTACCACTCAACATGGATGATGCGGCCTGTGTGTTGGGTGTTGCTGATCTTCGTCCTGAGTTTCCGTAAGATCGCCATAGATCCCGTGTCAAATCCATCACATCTCCGGCCATGGCGTCAAATGCGCCAGAGTACCGATCACGACGGATCCTTGACTCGATCACAATGAATTCAGCAAAGAGCTCCAGCCGGTCCTGGTCGGTCTCGGCGGCTAACTCCCTTTCGATGAACTGCCGATGCCGCTCAAGCGATGCCTTCACAAATGCATCACGAGCTGCTGGTCTGGGTGTACTCACAGAGCTATCGACCCCGGGTGTTGTCTGGATCGACCTCTGCAAAACAGAACAATTGGCAAGTCCTGATTCAATGGTCAGGCCTAAACCGTCTTCGTCGCCATAGGTACGTATCGGAGGAGTAGGTAGGGCTTTGGAGGGAAGCAAAGTGATTGCTTTCTGGGGATGGGAACGATCAAAATTTTCCGTACCTGGCGAGAAGGGCGGCGTGGGCGCGGATAGAGGAGCGGCTCCTTGATATCCACCCATCCGAGGTGTCGAGTTAGAGGATCCAGGGTCTTCTGAAAGATGCCCGCTTCGAGGAGTTTGGATAGCCCCACTGCTTCGTGGAGTGCCCTTTGTAACAGCGCCACGCCTTGTGAGGCCATTTTCCAGGTCGAGATTGGCAGGCTTTGCGGCTGAATCTTCCAAATCTTGTGCCCAGGGGTTATTGCTTGGCTCGACGCGCTCACGCGCAGCGCGGCTCTCACTTCTGCGTTCGCGGATGCCTCGAGTGCTGCTATCACGCTGCTTAGGGGGGGTACGATAGAGAGTCCCACTCGACGTGGTAGTATTGGTCGGACCAGAGGAGACAGACATACTTTCGGCGTCGGATGGCGGTGCGGCAAGCCCATGGGGGCGAACTGCTTCGGGGCTCGTGTCGATATAGAGGCCACGACGTGCTGGGGATCTGGTATGATCACGGGACTGGTCTTCTTGCCAACCCATTGGGGTGGGAGGAATAGGCGTCAAGGTGGTTTGGCCAGGCCGTCGTGTTGGTGGAGCAGAAGGGCGCGAAGGCTCACGACTCAACTCTACGCCGTACCCTACACTCTGCGATCTTGAGCTGCTAGGAGGAGGCCCTGGGGGTGGCGGTGGTAACGGTATGCTCCGATCCCAGCTGCCCTGTGGGACGATTGGCGACTCGTTAATGGGGGTTCTCGTCTCGGTGCCATGGCCTAGCACACCTGCAGATGCAGCTCGTCGAGCAGTAGGGGCTCTCAGAGGTGACTGAGTTTCTGGGCTATATCGGTGTTCCGGAAACGCATTATTCAGGTAGCTAAAATTATTTAGTTAACGCCAGCGACAGCAAGTGGAAGATCATACTGAGAAGTAGCTCGCTGAGCAAGTAATCCAGGGGAAGCTGGGGCCCGTTGCAAGGCATCTGAAGTGCTTATTTGTAGCGATTCAATTGCACTTGGGGAGGGGCTGTGATCATTGTTTCGGTTTCTGAACGAAGCCAAGCTGAATTTGGAGGAGAGCTTGTCACGCGACGCTGATCGCCCTGGTGCATTCCTTCCTGCTGCGGGTGGCGGGGGAAACTGCTGGTTTGAGACTACGCTGGTCGCGCTTGACGGTATGACCAAAGACCCGGGGCGACTCTGGAAGCCAGAGATTGGCCGGGCAGAAGAAGGTGTGCTTGTGGGGGGCGGAGGCGGCGGCGGAGGATGTGGAAAGGCATGGCCTTGCAGCTGGGGCGACGAAGTTAAAGACTGTGAGATGGGCTGGGGCTGGCCCGGCGAGTATGGCGGAGGAGGGGAGGGCATGGCGGCTAAGAAAGTTTAGTTGTGGACAGTGTGGACAGCGGGGGCGAATTGCGCCTAGTACATGTTGAAATGCTACACAAGAGGCGACGAGGGAAGAAAATCGGGCTGTACCTTCCATGCCCGTCACGTCATGAGGGCGCGCGGGCTGGGGCGCATGAGAAGCATGGGGAGCATGAGGAGCATACTGCTGGCCGCGCACCGGCCCGTTGCGAGACCATTGTTGGGGATTGTAGGGGACAGACGTGTTTCTCATAGCCATGGGAGAGGCAGGCGGCAAGGGAGAAGGAGCATAGGTCGAGGGCGAGGAAGCCGCAAAGGGCGCGGGAGAGTAGAGAACGTTCGGAGTGGCGGCGCTGGCTGGGGTGGGCAAGAGGCCATGCGGTGGTGCGAGGGCAACGGTCCTAAGTCGGGGAGGCTGCACAGCGAGGCGCCTCAGGGGAGATATCTGCGGTGCGTGGTAGACTGGAGACTGGGCCGGCGCGGTGGGAGGCAGAGGCGGTGGGGGAGGCAGAGGCGGGCACGCGTCTTGAGACATGTCTACTTAATCGATGGAAAGGAGGGCTCTGTGCCGAAGCCTCAGCGGCTCGCAGCGAGTCGTAGGGCGAATCCAGCAGCGCTGCGATGGGGTCTGAGCGATGGTGTGGCATGACTAGCACGCACCAAGACCAGACCACCATTCATCAGATCCATCACTCTGCGAGAGTCGGACGCTGGGCGCAGGGCCGACAGTTCGGCCCTGTCGTCTTGTCCCGATCTGAGCTGGCGTCAACGTGTAGCGAAGCTTGACCGTCCCGCCGGCGAATGGCGGGCTGGCCATGCGGTTTGCGTGATGCACGCCGGGCGCTTAAAAAAGAAGACGACGGTGGGACCACCCGGCCTCATCTCAGCGTCCTCGCCGTCGCTGCAATATCAATGCCTGCTATAGCACGCGTGCTTTTCTTCGTCCCTCGTCTGGGCCGGCTCGTGGCCTGGCTGCAATTTACCGCTCTGGGCAGTCGGCCAGAGGAGCTACCTCTCTACCTCTCTACCTCCCTACCTCTCTGCCCGTTTTCTGCCAGGAATCGCCCCAGCTCGGCGGAGAGATATATATAGTAGCGCCACCAAGACGGTCTGCAGCATGGGCCAACCCATCACACCCACACCACCGCAATCACCAACGCCAAATTTCCGTCGCGCACATGCATGCACCTGATCCCGTCCTGCACCACCAAATCCTGTGAATTTGGCCTCTCGAGTTACCGACAAACCACAGCCAGCACGGCTGCCCGGCTGATTACATTGCTACAGTCATGTACATGCCATCCCTCGCCTCTTGCCGTTGCCTGTCATCACTAGACACCCTGGATGCCTGGAAGCATGTGTTGCGTGCAGCCTGCATGAAAGCCCTGATGAATTGCCTCTCCAGTCCAAGGTACAAAGCAAGGCTGCCGAGATCGCCAAATGCACCCGCTCCTATTCGGGCATAGCGTCTCGGTGCCATCGGCTCCGTCCGCCGGCCACCATTCTATCCGTTCTGCATTTATCCTACTTGCTCTTCGCCGTCCAACAATCCCATCACGAACCTGTTGACCGTGCGCGTTTTCATCCGACCGCATCCGATCCACATGTTTAGACTAGCCTCACGGCCGTCGGGAAGGCTTGGTCTTTGCTCTGCTCTATTCTATAATTATAGTGCATAATACTCGTCCAATCCAACACCGACGCTAGCTTGCCGATCCACACCCGGTTGCCACATTGGGTCCAGTGTAAGAACTCCAAGCTTTTAAAATGCTAAGTGGCTGCGCCGGTTGGATGACAAATATACCGCGACTCAAACCTTGTTTTGTGGATTGAGTTCCAGCAGTCCTATTCCTGCCCTCGGCGCTGTGTCAAATTAGACAACGGTTGTGCTGTTTAATCTTGAGGCGTTGGCATCTTGTTGCTTCCCCTTTGCTACCGGGAATCTGGTTTAGGCACCATGGCGGGCATCCAGCCTAAATCTTCTCTTCAAGATCTTGTTCTTCTAAACAAGTATGCCGGATAAAAGCCGCGCATCAATAGGCTGTGGAGCTGCCAAGCTGAGTCCGGAATGCACTGGAGTTGGTTCCCGGTAGTCTGGCCGACAAAGCAGTATGAACAGCCGTCCAGTCCAAGATTAGGCACGGCCAAATCTTTTGTACCAAGACCTTCTTCAATCCCGAAGCGCCTCCTCTCCAAACTCATCTTGATACTGATATATCACCGGCTGCTGATACATCGTATACGAGCCCATCAAACTATCCCCAAGTTGATATCCAGGCTTGCTGAAATAGCTCCCCAGCCCCCTTCCAATGAATATTGGATTGTCAATCGGGGTATCGTACACAGGTGAGGTATAGTCTTCTCGAACCGCAACACAGTCTGACCAGGATGACGCCGACGATGTGTCGATGCGAAGCGCAGTGCGTGGTGGCGAAGGAGCTGCGTCGGTTTGAGTGCTTGTATCCACGTAAGAACGTTTCGATCGCCTCTGAACTGGTGATGAAGGTTCGCTGTCAATAGGAACTAATTTGTACCCCTTGGGTGCTTTGAATTCGGCTGGCTGATGCCCGTACATGTCCATTTGTCGAGGTGTTCTCGCTGATGGCGCAGCCAACGTTAGCGACCGCATGAAACTTTGTTCTGGTATTGGCTCGACAAGAGGTTCGAAAGCATGAACGTCAGGCCTCGCCTTTGGAGAAGCAGGAGCATCTGAGTCTGGTGAAGTCGAACCGGACTCCATCCATTGTGATAAGAGCGAGGAATGAAGTGTTCTTGAATGCCGTGGATTGTGATGTTGCTCTACAGAGGGATTCGAATTAAATGATATCTCTGAACTCGTTCTCGAAAATGATAAACTCGGTGGCCGCGACGCTCGTCTTGATGAAGTCGACGAGGACCGTCTGCTCTCAGCCTCTTCAACGGGAACCGGTTCCGGCCTGGGATCCGGTCTTGTACTGACATCTGCTAGTGGTCGTAAGAATGACACTGTTCTTGCCCTTCTTAACGCGGGCTTCTCCTTCTCCTCCTCGACCTGTGGCTTCTTCACTTCTGGCTCCTTATACTCTAGCTTGCCGTTCTTATCAGACGCAAAGTACTCTTCCCCTCGGCCAAACACCACCTGGAGAGTAGCAAAGTCTCGCATCGTCCCGTCCACTGGATACAACCATTCGTGTAACGCAGTTGGCAAATCATAACCATCTAAATCCGTTAGCCGTCTCTCCAACAATCCACAAGCACACACGCACCTTGCCTAAAGTTGCCACCCTGTGTCTTCCAACACAAATAATACCGCTCAAATGCCCCAAAGGCACACACCAGCAACTCCGCCAGACTCTCCGGGTCATTGGGGTCCTCTGGGATCTCGCCCAGTCGCGAATAAAGACGAGTCGACGCATCCATCGCGTGAAATAAACCGCGTACTAGCGCGACTCAAACCTCAAATTGATGCCTCAGGCTAACTCTACAAAAAAAATGTTTAATCTGGAGGAACCTCGGGGAGGGTGCGTGTGATGGAGTAGTAGTTCCTTCGAAGGGGCATATTGCCCAGGTAAGCCTGTACACGCCCCCCATGAACGAAGGCATATCTCAGCGAGGTACGATCGCGTGATATGCAATGGACGTAACTTCCTGCCAGACAGTGCTGAAGCATCGGCAGTGTAACGTTCGGCTCATGGTGGATCGAGTTTCATGTCCGGCCTTGGCGTGTGCGTGGTCCCGGAGGCCCGGAATGTTCCTGAAACATTAACACAGCGGGCACAGGTATATTTCGTAACTCCTGAGGCTAATGGGCTGATATATGCTGTGAAGTGGTGGCGGTGGTGTTCTGGAAGGATGGCAAGTATTCGGCTGTGAATTGATAGCCGCGGAAAGCCAAGTCACTGTCTGCACCCGCAATCATCTCAAGACTAGAATCAACGCTACCTACCGGGCAATACTTCATTGTGCTTTTGCAGGCTCGAAATCTTAATATGGAAGCCCTTTCCTGTCCTGCCAAAGCGTTCCCCCCCCCCTTTCCCACCTCACAACCATCCCAACACAGCCACCACCCCCGATTTTCCCTCTCACAAGCCCGCCACCCCCAACAGCACACAAACACACCACCCCCAAACTCCGTACCTGAATACAAGGCTGACGAATCAGATCCCACGAAAACCTATTTTTCACCGACTCCGTCACCCACCCATCCCCAATCCCCCAGGCCCACCCCATTCCGCCAAGATATCATACGACCGGGACCCGCTCACTACATGGATTTTGGAGTTTTTGTTGTGCAAATTCGGTAAGCTAGCCTGATCTGCAGGGTTGTGGTGCGCACAGTGCTCGAATCTAGTGACGGCACGTACCTAGTTTTGTTCGGGGACAGGGAACCGGAAGGGTAGGTATTACTATTGGGGGAGGAGGAGGGGGGGGGTGGCACAGACGGGGTTGGATTGCTAGATTGCTAGATTGGGAGTTTGTGTAAAAAGGGATAATTCACAATAGGATTGTGTTTGCGGGATTCAGCGGTTCTGCACACGCTGTACACAGGTTCTCCCCCCAACTCAGGCAAATGCATCCCGAGCAAAAGCACAAACAACCTCCCAAAGAGCCCATTAGATAGCACTACGCAAGTTCAAAAATCCATTACAAACCAAGCACTACCAATTGACCCCCCGAACCCCCCCCCCCCCCCCTCTTACAGCCTCCTTACTCCTTCCCCCCTCCTCCCCCCATCATCCCCCGTATCCTGACTGATCAATTCGTCAATCTCCCTAAACAGCGTCGACGTCGTTTTCCGCGACGGACTCGCACCTTTTAGCCCGGGCGCTAGCCCACCACTCTGGCCCGGCGCCGCGCGCGGCCCTGCCTTGACCGTCGCGCCGCGACTCGGCAGCACGCGGTCGGTGCCGGGCCCATTCACGCGCGTCGGCATGCTGCGGTTTCCGCGGCCAGACGACATGGTTGAGGCAAGGGAGGTGCGCGGCATGGGGCTTGTGCCGGGAGAGGGGCGCGGAGATGTACTGGAGGGTGGGAGATCTGTGCCGCGACGCTGGAGAGCGGGTCGGGTGGTGGGTTGGGAGGGGGTGCGGGAGATGGATGAATCGGCTGTGGTGCCTCTTCGCTGGAGATTTGGTCGCGTGGCTGGGTTGGAGGCTTGGGATGAGCTACGTGATGTTGAAGGTTCTGCGCCTGTGCCGCGTCTTTGGATGGGTGGTCGAGTGCTTGGGTTCGAGGCTTGGGATGAGCTGCGTGAAGTAGATGGTTTTGTTGGAGGTGGTAGTTCCCTTGATGTCCTGGCACGCCGTAGTGGCTCTCGGGTTTTTGAAGTTCTTGAGGGTGGATCTGCACCAAAGATTGCAGGATCCGACGCGTCCGTCAGAGCTCGCCGGCGAGGCGGTGTCCTGGGCCGTTGTTCTGAGACCTTGGTGGTACCGGACCCAAAGACTGGCGGTCCTTGTGAACGATTTGATGGTGCTTCCCTCTTTGATCCAAGCCCTAGAGGAGCGGGAGTCGGCGATGGAGGTAGTTTCTTCTTCATAGTAGGATCGGTCTCTTCGCCTGGGTCCTGGCTGTTACGAGAGTACTCGGAACCTGAATCACTGGTAGGCCTTGAAATTCGTCGGGTAATCCTAGGCCTGGCTTCACCATTTGGTATTTTTCCAGCCATCATTGCCTCAAACTTCTGTGCCTGAGCTAGTGTTCGTGTGCCACTATTTCTGTTCAACTTCGGTGTAGTACGCTTCTCGTTGATTGGAGTCTTTCGAGAGGGTGGTGATGGAGATACTGTCCGTTGTCGAGAAGATGGCATGGGAGAAGGTGAGAACCCACTTGGTTCGACTGGAGGTGTAGCAAAGGCGGGTCGTGTCGTGTAGGCAGGTGGTGGCGTCTTTGGAGGTTCAGGTGGCTGGAAAACCGACCCTTCCAGTATTGGTGGGGGATTTTCAAATATCGACTTCGGCATCCTGAATGGCCTTGACTCTGGTTCATTTACAGTTGGCACGTTGTCAGCTGCATTGTCCGCAGCCTGTGACGAATCGTCCATGACTCCAGGCCTTGACACCACTTCCTCCGCAGCCAGAGGTTGATCAACAGGGGCGTCTTCTTGCGGATTAATAGCCCTCTTCGTCGTCTGATCCTGTTGTCTTGCAATTGCTTCCTTTTTGAATCTCTTTTCTTTCCTGCTAAGTTCAATATCGAGCACACGCGCGCCAGGCGCGACCTTGGACTGCAGCCCATCATCGTCAACATCATAGTAAAGTGCCCAAAGGCCAGCTGCTTCTTCGACTGCACACCACCCTTCCCAGCCATCAAATGTCAATCGGCGGTCCTGGCGTGTGTTGTTGAATGGTCCAGTCAAATTTGGTTGTGCGTCAGCCCGGACGCCATACTTGACTTCGTGTGTTTCTCTATCGATGTATATCCAGTTCATGATAGGAGCGGCGTCTGTGATAGTAGTGACTAGGCCTTCGTGGTTGGAGTCAGGATACGGCAAGTAGTATCCAGCATACAGATGTCCAAAAGGTGCACCATCTTCTGTACCAGTATCGATCCATAGCTTTCCATTCCTAAGGACAACGGGGCGACCATTGATCTCGCGACTTCGCGATGATGACTTGACGCATGTTGCTATGAGATTGCAACGACGGGCACGGTGCTCCTCTCTCTTCTCTTTGGATTGTGATTGTCGAATTGCCTCTTGTGAGCCAAGTAGGCCTGGGGCAGCGATAATCGCAACAAGCATGGACAGAACCATTATGCACTACGATTGAGGATTAGAGCAGAATCTGCCGACCGCCCTTTCAGACGCTCGAAGTTGAGCAAGAGTAGGCTGCTACATGACGGGCAACCCGGACCTCGAACCATGCTCTTGGAGCACAAGACCGAAACATTCTTGTCTTGCTTTGGAAGGAGCACTTGTTACTCGAAGTCAGTACATCTGTGACAGTGTATTGCCAATCACTCTTTCGGTAGCTGAAAAGTGGCCCTTGTGCAGGAAGGATGGGACACCAAGTGTTTACAAACGAAATTCCTCGGGAGATACCCATCATGGCATTTAACTTGCAATGGCGTGATGCTCGTGTGAGCGTTGATGTGAGACGCTTGCACCCTGTTTCATCTGCACGTGCCCGGACCCTTCGCGGACCGTTTAGCATAACCAAGCCCACCAAGTGGAGCCAATACTCTAGGATCCGTTGATCATTCATCCTAGAGTGCCCTTTTGCGAGAAGGTTGGTACGAGTCTCGAACCATTAACAGCGAGTTCCCGACTCAAGGGGGCACAGCAGCAGTTTCGGGCAAGTGCGGACATAGGGGCGGTCAACACGTGTCGATGCCTGGCGTACTGCTAAACAGATACTTAAGGCAGACTTTCGACATGATTTGGAAGGCAGAACAGTTGACCTGCATCTCATCAGCACTACAATCGCTTTGACAGCACAAAAAAACCTAACAGACTCTCTCTTTTAATACCACGCTCCTCCAAACCCCAAGTTTAATCTTCCCACCCACTCACAACAACCAAAATGGCCACTATGTAAGACATCCCCCTCATTGCCACTCACCACAATTACTCATCTGTATACAGCGATTCCACCATACGCCCTACTGGCTACAGCTCCGACACCGACAGCCAAGCTTCGGGTGGCCGCAAGATCTCCAGCAACATCGGGCCGGTCCCAAGTTCTGCGGCCCTCAGCCGCCCCGCAGGCAACATCATCAAGGGAGCTGTAGATGATAAGGGAAATCTGAAAGATGCTGCCTTACTTCTCGGTATCAAGCTGGATCTTGAGGCAGAAATTCATCTGACAGCACGGATTCGCGGAGACATTACGATTGGTCTATACTGAGCTATGATCTATGGAAGACTTGGAAGGAAAGGAAAGGGTTCCCGGTAGTTCGCTGTTGAATTACAGTTGACGTGCTGGCGATCCGGTCGGTCAAGCGACACGATCGCGGACTGGCAAAACGAGATGTTGATATGACCTCTACTCGGAGCTGGCATTCAGGAGCAGGATGCCGCCTAGGTTACAAGTTGTAGTAGCGAAATGACAATTACTGCTCTCGCTTTATTCTGTGCATTTTGAAAGTTTGTGCCCGCAGGATATAGAACTAGAGATAGTGGAAATTATGGTGGCGAAGCGGGGCCTTTTCGCCAAGATCGTTCTCCAAGGCATAGACGTGTTTGAGCGATACCGAGCTTACCGTATATCTGTTGTTTTGTCAGCACCCGCAAGACAAATTTGCAGTTACATAACAGGATTGCATGACGCTGATCAGACTCTTGCCCTGTCACAGGCAGTTATCACCATTGCCGTAGCTCGGTAGACCGTCGTGATAAATTGAATGTTCATCTTTTGAAGCGATGCGTGAGGAATCCATGCATTTACTCACCTACGTTTGAGACTTCTGATGATTACTATGTAATACTTACGTCTGCGCAGCTCATTAGCAAGCGCCCTTTGTTTACGTCATTGTTCATGGCGAACATGCGACTGCAAATCAGTCGTGACGGTTCTCGTCGTTGCCGAAGCTTGGACATATGCTTGTCTTTTGTATGTGTCGATTCATCATTGCAAACGAAGGGAGAGCAAGGAGTTGCATACCATAACAACAAATGTTTGGAAGAGCTATAAAGAGACGGTTAGCCGAATCCCTAATGTAGTCCAGGTTGCGAAGTATGATTAAGTGGATCAGAAAGGCATGAATGGATATTTTAAATGAAGTCGTCACCGGGCGAGCCCGTCAGACTCGTCATCTACAAGTCGCATCATCTCCAAGAGAGTGGAAATATAGATTGCTTACCTGGTCAATAGATGAGTCCAGTCTCAGCGATGGCTGTTCTCAGTCAGATACCTCTTTCGACAATCTGAAAAGACTTGAGTGATGAGGAAATATCAGTCGGCGAGGTTTCTGAGGCCTGCCATGGTAGGCGTGTCCGTCATGAATTGTCGGAGCCCAGTGCCGTTTCATCATTATACGTGGATTGGTAAACAGCAAGAGGAATTGCGCGTACCGAGGGTCAAAGATGAATCCAATAGGACCATAACCATAAACCTATACAATGTCAAAGGTCAGCAAAGGCCTCAGAGTGTAGTTTGTAACATTGCGGGGGGTCAAGAAGTGTCAGAAACAGCCATGTTTTATCGCCATAGACCGAAGTCTCGGTCGGTAATTTCCAGCGTGCCGAAGCACAACAGATCATCATTGGAAGAGGTGTGAAGTGGAGGGTATACCTACTGCTGATTCTGCCTGACGCTGGCGAAGTGTGAGCCATTAGAACGTGTTTTGCCAGAGATCCGTGTACTAGCATGTATGCTCCCATTGCTGGAGTAATAACACTGTTCTCAGTCAGTTGTGTGACTTTCGGCGTATGAAGCATAACTGATAGAGACGAGAAGTCGCGTTCAGACTGACGTGCAAGCAATAGTTTCATTCCCCGGGGGGTCAAAGACTCTAGTTTGAATTTGGCTTTGTGTATCATCATGTAAGTAGAGGATGAGGAAAGAGAGCTCGCATACCTGAAAGCGTCGACGGCAAGGGCTTCGAGCTTGCTTAATGTACTAACAAACTACATGATGTGTAGTTGCGCGGCTGGCAAAATGCGAGGCAACTGTGTGAAGTTGGTGGTTGAAGAAGACGCGCAGTGTCCAGTCGAGAAAAGTTGAGAGAGCTCGGAGCTTGGACCCAAAATTTTCCGTGCTTCTAACCCAAGTTAGCGCGCATGGTGACTCAGCGTTCATCTGCACGTGATGACTGATCGCTCCTCAAAGGCTGTCTCTCAGTAAACTGAAAAAGTGGGGTAATCATACTCCTTACATCAATGCTAGATGCATACAGTAGACTATATATTACTAAATAATTCGATTAGGAATTGTACATTCCTCTAGCTGTACTTGTAGATACCTAAAAGAAAGGTTCTGGGTAGCTACATCTGAAGTGGTTGAATCTCACTTTTCCGGTTGACTGAGAGTGTGTATACGCCCATCAATGGGATATTCTGTGAAGAAAAATATGTAGCGAGGTTCACCGCTGAGCAGGGTAAGTGCAAGTCGAAGATATTATTGTCTTAAATGGATTTAGAAATCCGTATTTAACTTGATCATACAGGAAGGGAAGAAGAACAATTTTCCACTTCTCTTGCATGCGTACTACTTCATGCCAATTATCTTCATTCCATCTAATTAAGAACGTATAGCTGGTAGCGCATGGTATACGCCGGCTCCGGTACTTCCCAATGCAACGGTCATAAGTACGTAACTCATCGAACATGGCCTCGTGAAAGCGTTACGCGTTCGTCTCTTCGAGAGACCGATAGTCAGGCCATACTCAGTCTTAGGCCTCAGACCTGTAGCTGTGGTAGGGCGGCATTTTTCCTATCGACCTGGGATGTAGTCTTGGGGAGGTATTTCCTTGAAGGGTATGAATTAAGTTCCATTTCTCCGTCCCCTACGAGGCGAAAATGCGAACTTTCATATCCACGCAACCTGTGGCAATGACGCATCTTATGCCTGCTTTCGCGGCATCTTCTTCCTTCTTTTTATTTGTTCCGTTGGTGGTTGCGCCGTTAGTCGCGTCTCCATTGATAGGGACGTCCTTGACGACATTGGGCGCCCATCGCATACAACTGACGAAGTGGTCATGAGCATCCGTAACCACCTTGACACATCGACCTTCTTGTGTAAGATCCCAGCATCGAATTGTCTTGTCGTCGCTCGCAGATAGTAGGTACTTGCCTCCAGGGTGGAAAATGATGGCACGTATCCAGTTGTCATGCCCAGCGAGATTTTTGATAAGCGTCCCTCGTCCATCCCATATCTTGATTGTTTTATCTCTTGAGCCAGTCGCCACAAATTCTGCCGAGCTGCTGAGCGGTGGTGGCTTCTTCAACCCAGCCAGCGAAGCTAGGTTTGCATACGAGACTGGCGGTGCTATTGTCACACATTCGATGAAATGGTCGTGGCCAAGGAAGGTGGATTTGACTTCTCCTGAGCTGGCATCCCATAATCGTGCTGTTTGGTCGTTTCCAGCTGAAAGCAACCACCGTCCGTCAAAACTAGGTGCAACGTCTCGTACCCAGTCTGCATGCCCTCGAATAGTCTTTACACAATAACCTGTTGTAACATCCCACACGCGCAACGTCTTATCTCGCGATGCGGAGACTAGCAGGTTGCCAGAGGAGGGTGCGCCAGCTGCTCCACTGGGGACGAATCGAATTGCTGAGACAGAGTGATCATGCCCAGGCAGTGTCCGAATGTTCTTGTACTCATCTGAGGGGTCCCATAGTTTGATGGTCAAATCACTTGAGCACGAGGCCAGTAGTGTGCCGCCTCTTGGGCCACCAAAGTCAACATCCAGTACGCCTTTTGTATGTCCCTTGACTGTTCGTTCCAGTTCGCCCAACTCCCAGTCCCATATCTTGATTGTTGTATCCTCGGAACCCGAGGCAAGCGACGAGAAGATAGGGTGAAACGCGACGCAGGTGATGGGTGAGCGATGGGATTGGAGAGAGTGTCGTGCCGGGGCCCGAGGCAGCCAGCTTGAAGGATCTTGATTTCTGCGAAGAAGGGAGGTTGGGGTTGTGGAGTCGAGCTCACTTTGGAGGCTTTGGTTGCGCTGCTCGAGCTCTAGGACCTGCAATGTGTAAGCGACTACCCTGCATATGCGGATGGCGGCATTGCCTTTTTCTGTAACCGCACGACGCTGGTCCACTTCTTCTCCAGGAGCCCCTCGTACTTTTTCCGTGTCGCATCGTCAAAACTGGAGGTGAGGGGCACCTCTTCCCGGAATGCAGCAGCAGTATTGGGTGCCCCTACAACACCCAGGTAGGCTATTATGGCCTTGTGTCTGCCATTTGATCAGCATCATGTCTGCGAGTGCATTGCTGGGCCTGCTCACAGCTCTTCTGCCTGTCGGTCGGTCAATATGGCGCTCATTGTGGCGGTGGCTGCTCATGCACGAGCTCTGCCCGTCGCCACCATACACAGCAGAATGCGCTGTCCCGTGTGGTTGTGTTGTTGGCCGTTTTAGTGGATTGCGGGGATTTGCGGTGAGCGGTCGAGGGTGACAGGCGAACAGCGGCGGTATAGCGGGGTTTTGGCCAACGCCAGTGTTGGGCCAGGAGGCGTGAGGAATGGTGACGGTGACTGTGACGGGCGGCGGGCAGCCTGGGATTTTGGGCGGAATTTGCAGCGGCCTGGTGATGCGAGGACCAGTAATAAGCTTTCTGGCATTCTGGGGGTGCTTGCAGCGCCGATGATGCAGCTCTCTTTTTAGTTACTACAGGAACAGCGCCCGACCAACACATCAAAATACTTGTGCTTGGCCTTCCTTCCCAGCGCCGCCAGGCACGCCCCCACCACCGCTCCCACAACAAACCCACTGTCCCGCCTCTCTGGCAGTATCACACCCAAACTGGCCCATACGCCTTGATAGAGCACCGCATGTACCGATCGTAAAAGGTACGTCACCTGACTGGGGCGCCAGGCCATCATCATTGTGTTATTGGACGGATTGACGTTGTTCGCGCCAAAAACATTGTCCTTGTACAGTCACATGCAACAGAGCTATCTGTACAAATGCCAGTCTACTTGTCCCGGATGCTGCGACTAACCTCTAGCAAACACATTCGGCTGCTGCTACGACTGACCATCGCGTAGCCATCGATACTCCAACGATACCCCACAACCCTCCGCCCCAAAATACGCATCCTACAGCATGGCAGACCAAGAGGAAGACTTCTCGTCGCTCCCGCTCCCCGACCGATTCACGCACAAAAACTGGAAGGTGCGGAAGGAAGGGTACGAGGCTGCCGCAAAAGAATTCAGCCTCGCCGTATCTGAATCCGATCCCATTGTGCGGCAATTCATCAATGATGCAAGCATATGGAAGGGCGTGGTAGGCGACTCCAACGTCGCCGCACAACAAGAAGGCCTTGGCGCGCTATGCGCCTTCCTCGACATATCAGGCCAGGCCGGCTGCACACGGTACGTCACCCAAGTCAGGGCGTATTCCAAGGCGATATTCTTGCTAACATGGCTCTAGGACCCGGCAAATCACTATCGCAACCATCGCAGAAAAGGGTCTACCATCAACACGACCAGTCGCAAAACAGAAGGCGCTTGAGGCGCTCATGCTCTACATTGAAACCGACAAGCCCGATCCGGTCATCGAAGAGCTCCTACCCATTCTGTCGCACAAACAACCCAAGGTCATTGCGGCTGGCCTCGACGCGCTTACCCAGATATACCACGCATACGGCTGCAAAACGATTGACCCCAAATCAGTTCTCAAGTTATTGCCTAAAGTGTACGGCCACGCGGATAAGAATGTGCGAGCAAAGGCGCAAGAATTGACCGTCGAGTTTTACCGATGGCTAAAGGAAGCCATGAAACCGTTCTTTTGGAATGATTTGAAACCCGTCCAGCAGACCGATCTCGACAAGCTCTTCGAAAAGGTCAAAGATGAACCATCCCCAAAGCAGGAGAGGCTACTTCGGTCTCAACAGGCTGCAAAGGAGGCTGCTGCCGCTGCTCCTGGGGGCGAAGACGACTTTGAGGAAGAAGAGGATGCGGCAATTGACATCGAGCCTGAATTCGACGTAGTAGACGTCTTCGCCAAAATTCCCAAGGACTTCAACGAGCGACTCTCATCATCCAAATGGAAGGATCGAAAAGAGGTGCTTGATGAGGTTCTCAACGTTCTAAATCATCCCGCCATCGCCCCAGGACCTTTTGACGACATGATTCGTGGCTTTGCTAAAAGCATGAAGGACGCAAACATTGCTGTTGTCTCGACTGCTGCAAATTGTGTTGAATCTCTCGCCAAGGGTTTGAAAAAAGGTTTTGCCAAATACCGTAAGGATATTATGGCCCCAATGATGGAGCGCCTGAAGGAAAAGAAACAGACGGTAACAGATGCTATCGCAGCCGCGCTTGATGCCGTTTTTGCCTCAACTAGCTTCAACGAATGCCTTGAAGAGATCTTGGAATTTTTGAAACACAAGAATCCTCAAGTGAAGCTTGAGTCTACTCGTTTTCTCACGCGAGGCTTGAGGAACACACGCGAAGCACCAACACCGGAACAAGCCAAGACAATCGCCGAAGCAGCTACCAAGTTGCTAACCGAATCTCAGGAGGTGCAACGTTCTGCAGGCGCTGAGTTACTTGGTACTCTATGGAAGATAATGGGAGACCGCGTTATGAATGCTCATCTTGATGGTCTTGACGAGATTCGCAAAACTAAGATCAAGGAGTATTTCGACTCGGCGGAAGTCAAAACAAAGTACAAGCCAAAAGCCGCAGCTCCACCCAAGCCTGTAGCTCCGCCTCCAACAAAGAAGCCCATGGGGAAACGGCCAGCACCTGGCGGCGCGAAGAAGCCAGCTCCGGTAGCCAAGGCCGCTCCCCCTCCTCCCGTCGAGGAACCAACAGCGCCTCTCGCACCCAAGCCTACCTCAAGACCAGGACCTCCCAAACTGGGTGCGCCAAAGTCTGGACTTGCAGCACCGTCTAGGCTGGGTGGGCTCAAAAAGCCTGGCTCAGGCCTCGGGGCACCGTCACCAGCACGACCAGTAGCATCACCGCCCCTGGACGAGCTTGAACCACCACCCCCACAACCAAAATTTGGAGCTGGCCGAGGGCTTGCAGGACGCCCGTTGGGCAAGCCAGCCGTGGAGTCTGCTCCAGCAGCACCCGCCACTCAGGCCCCTACAGGACTTAGCTTAGTAGAGCGAGCAGAGCTAGAAGAACTCAGAGCAGAAGTTGACCGTATTCGACGACAGAACGAGGAGATTCGCAGCGAGCGGACGAAGCTCACCTCACAAATACACGAACTCCAAAATCAAAATGCTCAGCTCATTGAGGATCACACACGCGATGTGCTATCTATCAAAGCAAAAGAAACACAGCTTGTTCGCGCCCGCTCGGATTACGAAGCTGCAGAGCAGACAGTGCAAAACCAACGCCGGGAGGTCGATCGTCTCAAGAGGGAGCTCAGTCGTCAAGTTCGCGCCACATCACCTCCACCAACAGAACTTGGAGAACAGATCTATGCTGACACCATCAATGGCAATCGACTTGGCGACTTGGGCTATGGCAGCCAGGGGCTCTACGGCAGGCGAGAGCGAAGCTTTGCAAACGGACCAGCGAGTCCTGGTGGTGATGGTAAGGAGAACTTCGATACGCTTTCGAGGCCTGGTAGCAATCTGAGTGGAAAGCTAAGCCCACTGCGAGCAGATGCATCAGGCAAGTCGTCCTTATCGTCACGAGGAGGCGACCGCATGAGCCCGGCGGAAAGCGGCATAAGTCAGACTAGAAGTTCACAAGGAGCGGCTGGCGCAGAGACTTGGAAGCGTGCGGCAGAAGTCACACAAAACCTGAAGCAACGCATTGAAATGATGAAGGTAGGTGCTAACCTTCCACCCAACCAACCCAACTAAACATCATTCAGGCAAAGCAAGGTATAGGGCGACCTCCGCAATAAGGCACCGCTACCGCTTCCGCGAGACATTGATGGGTAGGCATTGGCATTGCAGTCTAAGGAATTATTATTTTCGACTCGCTCTCGAGTTCGCCATTGCTTGGCTATAGCATGGTTCCCGCCGTGCGCGCATTCTATTTAGGCATTTGAGTGGCGTTCGGCGTGTTCAGTCTATATGGAGAAGAGCATGGAATGTATATGCGGTTGGTGTAGACTGCCTAACTGGGTGATTACGCGGTTTTTCACGAGATTCCCCCTTTGCGTTTACATTTTGGATGATAGAGTTATGTACTTAGTAATACTAGTCCTGTCAACATACTATGTTTATTGATGTGTTCATTTTATGGGAGATGAGCATTGTAGAGTGGTGAGATGGCGCAGCAGATGTATCTAGAGATGTTGATGTGTTTATGATGGAAGGTTCAATAGGTGGTGGGTGAGACACTTGAGGAAAGTCCTAGGAAGGGTGGAGTGGATACTCTGTTTTGGGATTTCACTTTGCCTAGTAGCTGATGCAGGAGACAACAGTGTATTGGCGAAGAATCAAGAGGTGCAGGAGTCTTTCCACGAGATATGTATGTCATGAGTATAGACCAAATGATCGACAAATAGTACAGCGCGCGGTATGGAGGCTAAACCGATTTGCTTGATCATAAAGTGATCTGGACGTTCCAGGAGTGTGGCGACGACTGCCTTGTTGCATCGGTGAAGGCCCAAGATGATAGTCAAGCTCTTAAACTCTGGGATGTCTCGCAACTGTGAGGAACGGGGCTTGATAGGGAGCGTATCTGATTAGTAAGGGAACCTAACTTTGGGTATGATCCGTTACGTTGTGGGTCGCCGCTCAGCAGCAGTTTGGGTTCGACTTGGGAAGTGCGACTTTCCAATCCACCATGTCTCCGGTTGACAGAAATTGAAACACCTGAGTCACCTCCTTCTCGTGACAGGAAATGAGTCCAAGTATTGATCAACCATTATCCTCACGACAAAACACGTCCTCGTCAAACTCGGTACCGGGCTACCGGTCTGATCTCCCTGGTATTTCGGAGCATTCACATGCAAATGGCTTCATATTTGGAGAGGATCATAGTCGTGTAAGTCAAATGACTCTGAGGCTGTTCCACTGACCCACCATTCACTACCACGACGTCAATATGAGCGTTCGTAAACCGTGCAAGACGAAGATGCACGACAAAAAAGATCCAATGAAGACGGCATTCGCGGTATCCACCTTGTGTGTTGGACTTGAGTACCACGTCCGACTCGGGGGTTGAGATTCGGTGCAACGGGGCAAAGTAATAGCCAGATGTCCCCAATCGATAACGACAGCCCGTACCAAATGCACCCAATTCGTCACAAGCTCATGTCCAACTCGGTAACTTGTTCCCGCTCTCTCGACTTGCGCCCTCCATCCCCATGGACTTTGACGCCCCGCCTATTAATATCTATCCAAACCACGCAACCTCTCCGCCCCGAATTGCCCATCACGGCCACTCCATTGGACAGAGAACACCATATGCGTTACGGTGCATACAAACCCCACAAAACACACATGTAAGCCGGATAAAGTTCTCGCACCACAGCTGCAAACCCGAGTTCTGGCCCACAGCCAGCCCCCCCAGCTCGTCCCCCCCATGCAGCGCGTCAGCCTCAGTAGGGTTCTCAAGCACGGGTGAAGTCGAACCAGCGCGGTGGGCCGACACTGCGCCGCCTCCAGATGGCACTTGGCGCGCGGATATATATCTCGGGCCATGGAGGCGGCGCCCTCGCTGACCATTGTCAATTATCCTCGGCTTGTAATTGACATTGCGTTGCCTTTGTTAGGGTTGCGAGGCCATGTCGTTGTCGACCGAGGAAGCCGGCCTATCGGCGCGCGTCGAGACATCGCTCGCGCAATTGGTGGTGCCCGCGACGGCCCCGCCCGTCGAGGGCAGCACTATCGATTTGTCGGGCGCGCAGAGCGAAGTGCTGCAGCCGGAGCTGCTCAAGTTTTTCAAGAGCATGGTGGAGGATCGGGTGGGCTATTCGGTTTGGGCTTCTATTTCTGCGCAGCGTGGGCGATTGCTGATGGCGAGCAGGTGTTTGATTTGCCTGCGCCGCACGGCGGCGATGCGGTGCTGCGCGAGGCATTGGCAGCCTTCTTCAACAAATACTTCAACCCAATTCATTGCGTCAGGCCGGAGCATATCGTGCTTACTGCGGGCGCCAGCGACGCGATTGAGAATGTGATTCACGCCGTGTGTGAAGACGGCGACAGCGTGCTTGTCCCAGGACCATCGTGGCGTACGTCGCATACAATGCCCCGTGTATGAAGCCAACAACGAGACTCACGGGATACACAGATGGCTTTGCCCCTTTACTCAAGGCCCGCGCAAATGTCAACATGGTCGAAGCCCAGCCGCCCACGTACGGCAACTGGGACAACTACCTCATGCCCTCGCTGCAAGCCGTGTACGACTGCTCGGCCGACAAGTCGCGCATCAAAGCCGTGCTCCTGTGCAATCCCCAGGCCCCGCTGTCGCGCTGCTACCCAAAGAAGCAGCTCCTCGAGCTGCTGGAATTCTGCCAGGAGCATGGCCTGCACCTCATCGTCGACGAGGTCTACGCCCTCACCGACCACAGAGACCAGCCCAGCAAGGCCGCGCCCTTCGTCTCCGTTCTATCCCTCGCCGAGCCGCTCGTGCCGTCGGGCGCGGTGAAGGTCGATCCAAGCCGCGTGCACGCCATCTGGAGCGCAAGCAAGCTCTTTGGCATGAGCGGCTTCCGCGTCGTACGTCCCCCCTCATTCCCTCCTTCCATCCACCCCATTCTAATCCATCAGGGCTGCGTCATCTCCCAGCAAAACCCCCCGCTCACCACCGCGCTCTCCCTCCTCACAGCCTCGCACGTCTCCACCCCCTCGTCCCTCACCCTCGCCGCCCTCCTCTCCTGGTCCCAATTCCCCACCCTCCTCGCCCTCAACGCCGACCGCCTCTCCACCTCGGCCCGCGTCCTCGTCGCCACGCTGCGCAGGTGCAAGGTCGAGTTTGTCGCGCCGTCGCATGGCCTGTTTGTTTCGGCGCGGCTGGTGCGGGCGGCGAGTCGCGAGGAGGAAAGCGGGTTTTATACGGAGCTGGCGGCCGAGGTTAGGGTTGGGTGTGCCGATTGGTACACGGCGGTCGAGGGCACGTATGGGTGGGCGCGCATCTGCGTGGCCGTGGACGCGGACGTGATGCGCCGCGGGGCAGAGCGGATCGAGGCGTTTTTGACAAGGGGGCGCGTGTAAGGGTGGAAGGATGGACGTATGGTGGTGGTGGTGCTTGCGCACAGTCTTGGCATCTATCTATTTCGCAGCGAGATATCCCGTCGAGCCAGTCTTGCCCCCCAAAAATGATGATTCACAGCACCAGCTTCCCCTCATTCTCCTCAATATACGCCACCAGATCCTCGATGGTGCACACCTTGATCCCCCACCTGCGCCCAAACGCCAAACACTCGTCGGTCCGCATCATGCCCCCGCCCTCAAACGCCGGCACGCCCTCGACCACCTCGCCATCCGTAATCAGCTCGCAGATGGCCCCGACAGGCGGCTTCCCCGCCAGCCGACACAAATCGACTGCAGCCTCGGTATGACCCCTGCGCACCCTCACCCCGCCATCCTTCGCCTGCAACGGCAAGATATGCCCTGGTCTCCGAAAGCTGCCAGGCTTGGCCGCAGGGTCGGCAAGCGTCCTGCACGTGAGCGCGCGGTCGTGGGCGCTGATGCCCGTCGAGGCAGACGGGTGCACGGCGTCGACGGACACGGTGTAGGCGGTCTGGTTTGGGTCTGCGTTTGCGGCGACCATTTGCGGGAGGTGCAGGGCGGCGGCGCGCGCGACGGGCAGCGGCGCGCAGATGTAGCCCGAGGAGTAACGGATCATGAAGGAGGCTTTTGCGGGCGTGAGGGCTGACGCCGCGATGATGAGGTCGCCTTCGTTTTCGCGCAAGGGGGAGTCGAGCACAATGACGAATTCGTCGTTGGCTGGGGATTGGGTAAGTTTGGATAGGGGGAATTGCATGTGGATTGGGCATACCGAAGGCGGTTATGACGTCTGATATTGAGTCAAAGGCGGCATCTGCTGGTGTGGGATTTGCGAGGCCGTTGGTGTGGCGGTTGGTGCCATTGACGGCAGGCAGGCCGTTGACTTGGCTGGCCATTGGGTGGTGGTGGTGGCCTTTTCGTTTCTATCCTCTCTTATATCTCTTGCCAGATCGAGTCTGCTTTATTGCTGCTGAGTCGTCAATTACCACTGCTTAGAAAGGGTGCTGCTTGGGTAAGCCGAGGCCGGCCGGATCCGCGAATGGCGTCGTTTTTTCTTCAAGTGGAGGAGTGAGTTGAAGAATCGGTCGGGGACGGGCAGAGTGGAGGACCGTCTTGTATTCGGCCAGCAGTCGCGGGCAATGCACGTGTCTGCGGAAGTATCATGGCACAAAAAACGCCATAATGTGTCGCAGCGGCCGTGACTGGGTGGGGTCGTCAATTCGTTCTCGCTCGTCCTAAGCCGAGGCTCCGATTTGTCCCTGTATCGCCATCCATTCCGGCCGTCGTTCCGATCGGGGCCCAGACTCTCTTTTCACGTATTACCACATAATATGCGTAGATACCATCAACGAGCATAATCTTGCTTCAAAATAGCCATACCTAACCTGCTACATGCCGCTCCAAGCATCACCCCTATGCCACGTGGCGAGCCTGCTTCTCCGCCGAAACATACTCCTTATCATGTGCGCTATGCGCAGACCCATCGTCGCTCTTCGGCTCAGCCTGTCTCACATTCACACCCTCAGAATGCTCGTCTGATTTCCAAAAGTCCTTCTTTCCACTTGACAGCCTCTGCACCCACGGCGGGAGGAACCCGCCTTCAATGCGCCACGTCCAAGCCTCCTTCTCCTCCTTGTTCGGCGGCACGATCCGGCCGCCAGACGCCTTCTCCACAATGAACACCATCGTGTTGATGAAGATGTACGAGCAGATGCCCGCAATCATGCCGTACGCAATCGAGTACGTAAACGGCATGACGGTGATGGTCAGGAACGCAGGCACCGCATCACCCATGTATCGCCAATTGATATCCCTCGCCGACTGCGCCATCAGCGATCCAACAATGATCAGCGTGCACCCCGTTGCCCACGGCGGAATCGACGCGAAAATGGGCGCGAAGAAAATTGCAACGAAGAAACACAGCCCACTAAACATGGCCGTCAGACCCGTCTTGCCGCCTTCTGAAATACCCGCGCCGGACTCGATGTATGCCGTGACGGGCGGCGATCCAAACAGCGACCCGATGGAAATGCCGAGTGCGTCGACGCTGTACGCAATAGACGAATTCTCAAAGTCCTGCGTACGCTCGTCGATGGCGCCGCAGAAGCGCGCCATCGAGTACAAGGTACCCGTGCAGTCCAGAATATCCACGTAGAGGAAGGTAATAAACGCCAGACCCCATTGCCCCGCGTATTTCGAGATGTTCCACTCTTGCACGACCAGGACGCGCTGGATCGGGTGGAACGTGACGACCTTCCTGAAGAAGTCGAATTTGGCGTTGCCAAGCGTGTCGTGGGGGAAGTAGGTGACCGAGGTGGGGCGGGGCCAGGAAATGATGGAGACGAGGAGGATGCCAAAGATGATGGCGCCTTTGACGCGGTACATCATGAGCATGACGGTCAGGAGACCGCCGCAGAATATCCCGATCCACATGGTCGGATTGCGCATCTTGACGCTGCCGGGGCACAACCCTGTCTTGGCATCTTTCAAAAGCGGGTCGCAGCCGGCGAGCTCGAGAGGAGTGGCGGTGGCACCTGTGATCAAGCCGATACCAGCCGAGTAGGTAAGTCCGATGATGGTAAGGTAGAGGCCGATTCCGACGCCCGTTGCAAGCTTGATACTAGCTGGGATTGCTCTGTAAGACCAGTCAGCGTTAGATCAAGTGGTGGCTTGGTGGTAGGGCTTTCGATAAGGTACAAGCCATCATGTGTGAAACATGGTCGAGCTAAATTGGCCCAGGTGGGACAAGACGACTGAACTTACCTCGCAAGCCATTGGCGTATACCCAGGAGAGTGAGGCCGACAAAGACGAATCCTTCGACAAAGACGGCGGTAAGTGCGACCTCGTACGGAACCATGCCTGTTGCTGGTCAGCAGATGTCGACTTGATTTGCGCCAGATCCGAAAACTGCTATGAGCCAAACACAAGCCGCAATAGGAATGGTGGGTGCAGATAACGTACCATTGCCGTGGAAGCCAACGACTGTGTAAGCAAAATAGGCGTTCAGTCCCATGCCGGGGGCAAGAGCAATTGGCATATTCGAAAACAAGCCCATGCAGAAAGACGTCAAGGCGGCGATAGCGGCTGTCGCCGTAACCAAATCCCGCTTGACTTCTTCAACACACTGTAGGTAGACCAGGGGGCTGTCCTCGAGACAGTTGTCCTTGCTCGAAGCTGGGCAGACACATGTGCCACCGCTGTCAGATACAATTGTAGCTAGAAAATGTCAACCACGCCCTAATCGCAATATCAATACACATACAATTGACAGAAATGATGTAAGCCATAGCGAAGAAAGTGGCTAAGCCAGCACGAAACTCGGTAAAGAAGTAGCTGCCTTTTCGTTCCTTGGGCTGCATCCATGATCAGTAAACTCGCACCTGATATCAACCTCGAAACTCCAACTTACATGGCCGGAGCCTTCCAGGCGAAAGTACCTGCCCACCACCGAGCGAGCGACAGCCGCATTGGCCTTGTGAACCCAACCCATAGTAGCAATTCCTGATACAAACACTGGCCAACAGCCAACGGAAAAAAAGCGTTTAGTAGGGCGACAGATAGGCAAGCAAGAGACACAACCTACGGGGACGCCGGCTCTTTTTAAGCGCGCTCACTTTTCACCAGATACCGGGACCAAGACAAAAGCGTGCAAGGCGCGTGCGCTCGCTCGAGTGTGAGTGTGTGTGTATCAGCAAACCCTAAAAGCATCCCACACGCCAAAAGATAAGGAGTCTGCGAAACGGCACCAACAACGCCGGGGGATTTTGCTCGCGAAAAACAATTTGCCTATTCGCCATCTCGCAGTCCACTTTTGGGGCGTGGTGATCCTCGCGCGCCTTGCTCGGCGAGGTTTAGCCGCGGCCGCGAAATGCTTCGGCGGGCTTACATGTAGGTAGGTAGGTAGGTGAATATGGGCCGAGGCTCGTCGATGGACTAAGGTCGGCTGCCTGTTTTGGCTATCAAGGGCGCGCGTGGTTCGTTACGGCCAATGCTGAAGAAGCATGTTTGCTTGCTTCTTTTCCTGGGGGACGGCGGGAACAGCCACAAGTGCGCGTTTTCCGGGGGTGGAGGGCGGCGGCGGCCGAAAGGTTGGGTGGCCATTTTGCTGGTGGGAGTCGCCGCCGCTGTGATGGGCGCGAGCGGAGGGGCTCTTTGCTATCGTTGCCACCCACTTGCGCGCCTTTGTGCTGCGCGGCTGATTGTTGCAAATGCGATTTGGTCAGGACCCACTGTTGGACGGAGCATGTCCAAATCGCGGGCCTGCGCGACCAGGGGGCGGCGCGCGGTGGAGAAGATCCGAAGCGGGCATTGCTTTGTGCACCTTGACGCGATGGAGCCCTGCCCACACTTCCATAACGGCTGGCACGTGCTTCACCCCCGCACCCTCGCGGCTTCGAGGCTGTGGTGCGGGCCCATGTCATGCTCAAAATAGCAGAAGTCCAATCCGCAACGCAAGCACATCCACAGTTTTCTGCCTTCGCAGTTGTTTGCAGCTACCACTGATGACACCGTTCGTTGCCATCGTCACTGGCTCCGCGCAAGATGGGGAGATGAAGATGTGCAGGGCAGAACGCGTGTTTCGAAAGACGTCCACACGGCGTTTTCCCCTGAACCAAGCATTCCCAGCCGTGGCGGGCGCAGCAACGGCGCACTACCAAGCGATCTAGATAAGCTTCACTTTCCCCAGGCCAACATTTTGAGACCATCCTTTGTTCTTCGACACACCTAGCAACTGCTCATACGTCAAGACGCTAGTGTGGGAAGACGCAGGCATTCATGAGACGTACTGCCTCGAACGACCAAACACGTCAACAACAACAGTAGCAACGGCAACATGCCCGTGCAAGCACCAGCCATTTGGAAAAAGCGAGTTCTCGTACCCTTCTGGATAGTACGAATATGTCTTATGATATTCATCATCGCAGCTTATGCGATCACACTGCGCAGCCTCAAAAATGTTAAAGACGTCATCCAACCTGCCATCGCGTAAGTCGTCGAATGCGTTCCGTCTCTATAGCCATACTGACTTCTCTAAGAACGGTTGTCATATTCATGCTATTCATCATTATCGTGCTGTTGATCGACATACTGGCAATCGTCCTCTTTCTGCGCGATGCGCTAAAGCCAGCAACTTTCCTCACAATGAACTGTTTCCAGACCAGTTTCTGGGGTGGAGTCCTAATCATGGATATTGTCGCCATCGGAAGGGGGGCGAGCCCTGTGGGTATTGGTTTCAGCGTCTTCGTTTTGTAAGTCTTCAACCGTATATACAGCCTTGGCCAATATCTAACCATGCATAGCGCTACATTTGTCGGTCTCCTCATTTACTCTTCCATCGGATATTCTCGCGCAAAGAAAGCTGCGCAGCGTGGCCAGTATGCTCCAACACATAATCCTGCGGCGGTGGGCATGCCTCAGTCTGGGCACCACAACGCTCCACACTATCAGAATACCGAGTACCATTCACAGAGCACCGCGCCTGTTGAGCTTCATAACCAGTATCCGCCACCTTATCAGGGCGGTGCCTCGAACGAATACTATCAACAGCCCGTGAAGCCTGCGCACATGGTATAAGCCAAGGGTGCTAATGGGTTCACGATATGCAAAGAGAAGCGCCAAATTGGCTTGGTGAAAAAGCGGAACGCAGCAGGTAGCTGTCGCGATGGAAATTTGGATAACCCCAAAGTAGGCTGTGGCCTAAGGCCATAGAAAAGCAGATGGGAGAACAGAAAAATGGGGAGCGTAAATAACATAGCCTACCATAGGGCCAACAAACTTCAGGCAGAGGCTTATGTTGGCCAACAACGCCCAGTCTTGAATAGGCACCATTGTATGTTCGAAATGAGCTCTAGAGAGATTCCAGAAGCATGATTTATGCTTTAGAGAATAAACCCACTTTTGACGTTTCGCTTTACCACCGTCCAATTATAGATACCTATTCCCAGGGTGAATCACAAGCACACTACCCATACAACCTTCAAAAGCCACTTCCAACCAATTTCCAACCTCGGACCACCACGCAATAACGCCATCAACCAATGCACCACCCGCCAACCTTCTCCCTACAGGAAGGTGCCACACCACAATTCTCCGCACCACCCTCCGCACCAAATACCCGCGTTGCAAAACCGCAGGTGTGAATACCCCCAGCAGGAGCAGCTGCCTGATGCAGGCGCGCCCGCCAAGCCACTAGTGGCACGACACTCCACAACCGTCGCCGCGCCCGACCACCACGACCACTCACGGCGCAAAAGTCGCCTATTTCCAGCATCGCTCATCTATGCCATGCTCAATCAGAGCTCCATGATCCGCACGTTTCACGCAGGGCGGCGCCCGGGCCTTGTTGCTGTGGCTGTGATGGGCTGGGATAGGAGGTATAAACACTGGTCTGGCCGGTTGGGTGAAGGGCATCCGGTCGTTGTTGGGCCTCGCTCGTTGTAAGCTCGATCTTTGGTCTGTTTGTCTATTGTGAACATGCGGGCTTGTCTTCTTCTTGCTGCGGCACTGCCGTTTGTGCAGGGTGTGCGTATCGTGCAGTCGAATGATGATGGGTGGGCCGAGGCAAATCTGAGGTAAGGATTGATTGAGGGAAAAATTAATGGTGTAGATGTTGATTTCGATTTGCGTAGGACTTTGTTCGATGTCTTGACCAAGGCCGGACAGGAGGTTGTGCTTTCGGCACCCGCTGAGCAGAAATCTGGAACTGGTTGGTGACCTGATGGACCTTTTTGATCAAGTGATTAATGGCTTTAGGATCTTCTGATGCTGCGCCGACGACTGTCGACTCTGATGGATGTATCCACGCTTCATGTCCTCCTAACAGCCCACCAACGGGGGCAAATGCGACTGAACCTCGTTTGAACTATGTCAACTCCTTCCCTGTATGTTCTATCACATGAAGACAGTGTGCATGACTTCAGCTCTTTTCTGACTCTTCTCCCATAGGTTACTTCAATCAAGAATGGAATCGACGTCACAGGCCCTAAACTCTGGGATGGCGCAAAGCCAGAGCTCGCCTTAACCGGACCAAACGTGGGTGGAAATATTGCTGTCCAGGTGCCCTTCTCTGGGACCGTTGGCGCCGCAACATATGCCGTAAAGACAGCAAAGATCCCTGCCATCGCCTTCTCCGGCCAGACTGGTGACCCTACTGCATGGAACCTACCAACGCCTCTGCATAGCAAAGTCTATGCTGATCTCGCCCTAAACGTTACCCAGACTATCATCAACAGCGGAAAGCCTTACCTACCAGACAACACGTGGCTCAACGTCAACTTCCCCAAGGTCGAGGATAACAGGTGCAACAACCCGAGCCAATTTAAGTACATTTTGACCCGTATCAACACTGGTCTCTTCAGCGGTCGTGACGCGAACTGGTGTGGCAGCACGCGTTTGCCATGGGAGGCCGATGTGATCCTGCTGAGGGGTAGCAGCTGCTACGTGACGATCAGCCCCGGGGATGCAAATGACAAGACGACTGTGAATGATGCTGCTGTTCAGCAGCAGATTATCGACAAGCTGAAGCCAATTCTGTCCTGTCTTCCGTAGATGGCGAAAACAGTCATTGTGCAGTTGGTGCAACTCGCAACTTGATAATCTAATGCAATTATGTGAATATGTTCTGCATTTGCTGACTTAAATTAAGTTAATACAAGAAAAATGTGATGGTGAAAGTATAGCATATAAAGGCTGCTTTGAGATTATCAATATTACTCTCTAACACTCTGATTAATTTATTATGTGGTCAATAGATTCTTGTCTCCGAATTTCGGAGGCTGGTAGTCGACCTTGATAAAGTACAACCATCATTTCATATCCCAATTAATTGGAAGTAACCACCTGCGGTATCGTCTCCTTGAACTCGCAAAAGATCTGCTAACAAACCGATAAAAGAGGCGGTAACTTTGAAGCGGAAGCTGGTTCTTGACAAATAACTCTGTGACGACCACGACGGTGCGAGAACGGGGCTGTAGCTCTTAGGTTGGACATATAGTCCCGCACCTCCATAGGCAAGCCGAGAAACCTGAACACCTCATCGTGTCTCCACCTATCACATAAACGCATCAACTGGGCGATTAATTAGGGTTCAACAGGCAAAGCACGGAGCGGGGGGGACCTAACGAAGCCTCGTGCCTAGGGTCAATTAGAGGCAACAGAACGTGCTTGACGACCGTGTCGCCATACAACTTTCAATCACAGAAATTGGGTTCCTACATGATTGAATCTTGGTGTACGACGTTCCCGATTCAGAGCGCAGGGTTTAGAAAAACCCCCCAAAAAAAAAACGTCATCCCGTTAGTTTACTCCTAGCTTCAGATTTGGTGATGGCAACTACACCGTCATTGTCTGGGAAGATCTTTCCAATGAAAGAACACATTTTTGGAGCGCTGGTTGAGCCTGCCAATTCAACTATCCGACGAGCATGGATGACTACGAGCTAGATCGCATCGCTTCTGATAACCCGGCGTTGACTGCGCCGGCAGCACATCGTGTTTCGACATATCGGTCAAAGTCGCAGAGTCGAAAGCAAACTTTTTCAAAGCTGAATGAAGCAAATCGAGATGTTGAGACACCCACAAGACTGACAAAATATGACGTATGTACTCTGGTGCTTGTATCGCTGTTTAAAGCACAGGGTTGACTAGTTCCAGGCCGGTTGGCGCAGAATTGTGCGGAATTTCTCGCCATCGTGGTTCAGCGTAACGATGGGCACTGGGATCGTTTCGCTGCTGCTTATAGCCATTCCATTCAAATCCGCCTGGCTCTATTGGCTCTCGGTCATGTTCCTGGGTCTCAATGCTATGCTATTCACATGTGCCTTTTCCATCTCTGTGTTTCGATATATGGTCTATCCTGAGATCTGGACGGTCATGATTGCAGACAGTGTCAATTCTTTGTTTCTTGGGACGGTACCTATGGGATTCGCTACGCTCATTTCAGCCTGGTGTTCGCTGTGTATTCCCTACTGGGGGCCCTGGGCTATTACGTTTGCTTGGGTTTGTTGGATGATCGAATCGGTGGTTGCGGTTACAGTAACCATCTCCCTTACAGTCTTATTGATATCGGCATCCCATCGACAGGCTCTGGATCGCATCACAGCTGCCCAATTGCTCCCTATTGCTGCTTCTATCGTTGCGGCTGGCACTGGTGCAAGGGTTGCTGAGCACCTCCCCGATCCGGAGGATGCTCTTGGTACGATACTCGCGTCCTATATTATGTGGGGCATGGCAACTCCCCTGGCCATGAAAGTGCTGGTCATGTACTACACGCGACTCGCGCTTCACAGGCTGCCCCCTCGAGAAATTGTCGTCTCCTCCTTCTTGCCGTTGGGTCCGCTGGGCATGGGTGGGTATTCTATTACATATCTTGGTCATGTCAGTCGTCAGGTCTTTCCAGCAACACGGTTCTTCTCAGATCTCCCTGTGGCTGGTGACATCTTCATCATCATGGGCGTGTTCATAGCCCTCATCATGTGGGCATTTGGCCTGATTTGGCTATGCTTTGCACTTGCGTCAATCTACAAGTCACGCCCCTTCCCATTCAACATGGATTGGTGGGGCTTTACATTCCCGTTAGGTGTTATGGCACTCTCGACGATGGAATTTGGCAGAATATTTCCCAGCTTGTTCTTCAAGGTTCTTGGCACAATCTTTGCAGTCGCTGTCATACTACTCTGGTGCGTGGTCGCTGCAGGAACACCGAAAGGGGCTTGGAATGGCAGGCTGTTCAATGCACCCTGCCTGAAGAATCTCCCAAAGGAGGACAATAATGCCGAACCTGACGAGCAGGAAATGAAAATACCTGATACAGGAGTTGAATAGTATGCGTATTCTTCCAGTGGAGGAGAAACTCACGAAGCCACGAGGCAGTTCATAAATCTCGAATTTCACATGTATATCTGAATTCCACTGAATATCTTTACATTGCTACAGAATCTTGAAAAAAAAAGGGGCGACTATAAAGACAGAACCGCTCATAATCGTTAACCATAACCCTAGCCTTTGCGGCTACATACAATCGTACGCCTTACGATTGCTTAACCACGGGGCCTGTAGCGACGAGCTGTAGCACCTGCTGCCGAGCATGCATCTAAATCATCGTCAATATAAATCTTGTAATTATCTGACTCCAACTTACTCTTCTGCGTCTGGCATTGCTGCGTTGAGAGGTTAGCATTTCCGCCGTTCGCCGCGTTGGCGCATGCATTGAATTGCTGATCACAGCTCCTCTGTAGCGCAGCTCCAAGGTTCACAAAGGTGTCTCCTTTGACCTGGAATGGACGAGCCGCATTTCCAGAGTCAACAATTGGTGTTGCTGCGATGCCACCGAGAGCGCCAGTGAAGGTTTGCGAGTTGGCCTGGCGAGTGTCCAGGACGCGTGCGCTGCTGAAAGCCCCGAGGCTAAGCACGATAAGAGCGGAAGTAAGCTTCATTTTGTATATTGGAAACTAAAAAATGGATTAAACGAGTGTCCTGCACAAAAAAAGCGACTAGCGCAATGAAAGTGAGTGAGCGAATGAATGAATGAAAGAAATGAACGAATGAAGTAACTGATTTGAATTAACAAACACAATCCAGCGAGCCCCTCGGCGAATATATACCGTCTTCGCAATACTAGCCATCGTGTAACCGCGCGCTCGCAGAAATTACTTGTCGACATGACGCGGTGATCGAGACTCCAGCCAAAGAGCCTGAAACTGACAACGTCACAACATCGGCGCACACAACGCTTCACTGCTTTTTATCCGGGTTATGCATGTAGAACGGGCCGCAAATGGACATTGCTTATTGGACACTTCGGCACATTGCTGTAGTTCTCAGTGCGGGAACGACAGCTTATGACCGAGACCCTGGATTTCGGGATGAATCAAGCTTGTCGGGCTTGAGGTGATCAGGTGTGCACTGTCTGACATGTTCGAGCCGCGTAGGATTATTATTTAGCCGAACTGTCTTCAAACTTCTGTACCGAATAATGACACCGTCCTGGTGGCGGGTGCAAATTTGTTCGAGAAGAATGCACGTACGGTCTTGAGTCATAGTCGGTCCTTACCTTTGAACGTTTGTACCGAATCTTTTAAAGCCGAGGGGCATTTGATAAGGAATTCCGCTGTACCTCCTAAAATTCAGCTTCTGGTGATGAAATTATATAATGCTGGGCCAGTATTGAATTTTACAACTCCATAGTTGGAGACTTTGACTACGCTGATCGTAATAGCACAATAAGGTATTTACTTGCTTATCGTGGCCAATAATACCTTGAGAAGTGCCAGTCCGATGCTTATTCGCGGAGCAGCCTCTATACGTGGCTTTGAATGTTGCTCGATGTATTTGTTCTGAAGAGTGTTCGTCTTACTGTTGCCTGTGCTTTTCATCAACCCTTTCGTAGGAAGGTTATCTTGACGATTCAAGAAACCAATAACCTGAAGGATTACCATCAGTGTACATAGGCCACCGTCTTATGTAACCGTCTTGCCTCATATTTCATTCTCAACTCTCCTAATGAGTCACATAGCTATAAGCACAACAACAATGCGTTTTGGCAGCGCGCCAATGAAGCTGGAGGCCAGTAGCAAGCTAAGTGACATAATCTAGACTATTCGAGGATATTTTTGAAAATAAAATGTACTATATTTAGGGCTCAAATTGACCACCAGCTTTTTATTTTTCTAGTGAGGTTATTAGAAGTTTTCTTGAGATTTAATGTACGATATACTACACATGGTACATAAGTATCATCAGGTTTGGTCAAAGGAGCTCTACCTTCAACCCCAGAGAACTTAAAACGATGTAGACCAAATGGGTATCTATGTAGATACACTGCTATCAAAAATACCTCGTGCGTCACAATATAACGTCGGTTTGCCATTCCAGGTGAGGCTTCGCTCGACAGTGAGGAGAAGGATACTAGTGCCGTAGAACCTTCTCCTTTACCTTCAAACAGAGGAACAAAATCTTCTCCTCTCACTTCCGTGTATATCTTCATATTCCTCTTCCAAATTTTTAGCCTCGCTCTCTGTCTCTTTGCCTAACCTCTCAACCACCTTCTTACCCACTATCCCATTCATTGTTAGGTACTAGTCTAGGAGAGTAGATATTTGTAGGTATAATCAGTATATTGTATACCTTAGCCAAGGAGAAGGGAGGTTCTACAAGTTCGGTCTATATATCTCTAGTGTGCCAAGCTAGCTTAAGGCTTAGGCTTTGTCTAAGCCTGTGACATTCATCACCACCAACCAGACCAAGCGCGCACATATTGCGCAGCTATGCTATCCGGAGCACGAAATAACGGTCAATAACTTCACGAATAAACCCTCGATGGGATATGAGGGCACCATCACGGCAGTCAAGGCCACATTCCATCACTATGGCCTTGAGCACGTCCGCCTGTGTGACGTCGACGGAGAGCGACTCTTCGAGGATGAGGATTACCCCTCTTCCATCACAAAAGTCGCAAAGTGAGAGAGTGTTTTTGTCGCGCTGAGTGATAACGAGCGTATGTTTCTGAAGGTGGAAGTGGAGGTGATGTTGTTCCTTGAGGACGACATCTACCCTAGCCCCTGAGAGTATGTCTCTATCTTTCAGTATTTCGAACATACAGTAGGACTTAAAGTCTCCAAGATTGTCCAAGGGTTTCGCTAATTCTCACAGAAAATGTCCCACGACGCTCGTCGCAACCACCTTCGAATGCTCTACCGTCTTGACACTGTTCAGCGCAAAAATATCCTCCGTCGCACCCTCCCTCAGAATGAGGTTCTCGCGGCTGTGGCCAAGCTCGAACAGGCCACCGCAAAACAGACAAAAACGATGTTTTCGTCCAATCAATCAAAGCACGTCCTCACGGGATATTGGTTCGTCGAAAGGTTTACGAGATGCGAGACGAAATGCCTTGCTTTGGCTGTACTGAGTAGCGCCACTGGTGGCTAGCCTCCGCTTATAGGTGACTATCTGAACAAGGCGATCATGTTTAGCCATTTTCCCGATAGGTCCTTGAACAATAGTCTACGGGAAGAGGATGTGCGGGTCGTTATCTCGGCCTTCTATAAGGAAGTGGAAGAACTTGTGGACCGGTTGGGCAAGGCTAGGCTTGCCTTCTGATAAAGATTCTATTGCTATTATATCTAGATGAAAGTTCCCTTAAACTCTTCTATATTACGAAACAGTGAACTTAGTCGGTTATACTACTCTGTGATGCCGAATACGCACCCGGACCTTGCACTTCGGACCTAATATCCCAACCCCAAAATTATCCATGCCCATGTCAATGGGACCCTTATGAAGGATCTCGCAATCGAAATTTGATACCATCACTGCCATTGTGAAGAGAGCTTGTTGCTTCGCAAAGTGCCTCCCTGGACACATGTTCCAACCCGCGCCATATGGCATCCACCACCCTTCAGTTCTTTTGGTGCAGAACTGTACTGTATCACCATCTTCTTTTAAGAAACGTTCGGGGCAGAAAGTGTTCACTGAGGCAGAGTCCCTAGATGTTCCTTGACACCAAATATCTGGGTTCATGTGGCCCGGCGTAGAACTTGCGAGGGTGATGCTACCCTTGGGTATGAACCAGTCGTTGAGGTGAACGTCACTCTGGGCTACGCGCACAAAACATCCATGGCCTCTTAGGCGTAATGTTTCGGCGTAGATAGCCTGCAGAAGTGGTTGCTCAAGTAAGCGCTGAATATCAAATGCTGATCCCTCGTGCGATGAGGTACACGATGCTACCTCATCACGGACGCGGCGGAGAAGATCTTTGTCTTGAAACACTTCAAGAACACTCCAGAAAGTGGCTATAATAGCATTAGAGTTCAAGCTGCCTACTAGTCAGGGCGAGATTCTGTAATTCTGATGCTTGCACAATTTTGACTTACGCGTACAAAAATGCCAGCTCTTGAGAAGCTGCTGCTCTTGCGTCAAATTTGTCCAGTCCAAGCAGCAAGTCATACCGTTCCCTGAAGAATGCAGATCCCCAACAATCATCATCGCCGTTAGGGTACATGTTTTTCGGGTCATAATTGCGCTTTGCCCAGGACTGCCAATCCTGTAATGCAGATAGAACCCTTTCCCTTGCGCTATGTGGACGTGGAGCACAAAAGTGAGGGAAGCGAACGAGGAAAGTTCTGAGATTGTTACTGAAGGTCCAAAAGTCTTCGAGGAACCCGGGATTTTGGCGGAGGAGGGTTTCCCCGCATATGGCATTGATGATTTCAGCCGTAACGTCCTTCCGGAAGAATGAAAGAAAATCGTCCCAGTAGGTCCAACCCGTGCCTAAGTTTTCCGCGGTGCCTTTGATTTGCTTACCCAAATTGTATTCAAAACGTTTCCAGAAAGCTGCTGTGCCAGGCCCAGTCAGAAATTTACGATGCATTATGGCGAGTTTTTGGTGAGTGGTTACCACCTCTCCGTTGTTGTTACAGGTAATATCATTTTCGCTTCCAGGCTCGCTGTAGTGGGCAGTTGTTACATCTTGGGACATGCCAAAAGCATGACGCACCAGATAATTCGCCAAGGAGACATTGGAGAGTCTTTTCTCCCTAAGCATTGCTTGCATATTCTGATATCCTTGGATAACAATCAAGTTCCTTCCGAATATATTGATACCCACAGGATCCGGATTCCAGAATATCCTAAAACTTCATCAGTCGAGATTCTGCTCGTCTAGGCTTGGATTACTGCTCACGATGCAGAGAGTACAAAACGCAGAGGGCTCCAGAGTGGAGTGCAAATTATGCTCCAGAATAGGGAGATTTGGCGAGGAATTTTTATTTTCTGCGAGTTTTCGTTGAATTCATTTAACCGCCAAAGCATGATACATTGGATGATGATAATCCAAAATGCTGTGAATGCAAATGTTAGCCATATGGGAATTCTTATTACAGTCTTCGGGGCGGCATTTCCAAGGTATGTGAGTTCACTAAAAGATTGGTTGAAAGACATGGCTAGAGTCTCCAGTAGATTGAAGGGTTCTACCGGAAAAGAATATCGAGATGATTGAGATTATCGCTTTATAGGGGTCAAAAGCGAATCACTCTTCACGTATACGCTTAGCAGGTAACAGCAAAACTACGGAGATTTCGATCCGCCCCACCCAATCACCTATACTGATGCATGAAAACAGTCGGCTATGCTTCGGTGTCCGACGTTATTGAGCTAACAGGGAGCTTGAAACGAACTTTAGCAAGGCCACTGCTGACTGCACTACAAGTTCTGCAATGATACCCCGTCAATATATATATCGGACAAGCATAGCAAGCACCAATACAGGGTGTTATTGAACAAATGAAGAAGAAAGGGTAATAACGACTACAACCGCGATGCTGGGTGTGGTGCGGGAGACTATTGACATCACGCGTCATCAACCAGGGGGTATCATAGGCACCAAATTATCGAATAATAACTAATATTTGCACAGCCCTTTCCACTTGACAAAACCCCCACTGTTGCCTTGGGTGGTGTTTGTTTTAAACCTTCGCCCCAAGATCCAGATACGGCTTGAACTGCCCTGCCCGTCTGTGCGATTATATGATATGGGATATGAACATCTATCGATAATATTCGGCTTTTCGTGCTTTTAAATACAAAGAAAAATAGATTATCATGCATCGGTCGGCCTCAAAAGTCGGGTAGATCATGGCCGCGACTCAATAAACCATTTTGCAGACCTGTTGATACCTTCTTGCATGTCGACTTGGGGACTGTACCCGAGCCTTACCTTTGCTTTGGTTATATCGAGAGTTCTCTCCATAGTCGTATATTTCACCCGTGCCCGGTTAAGTCGGGGCTCTTGTCTTCCGAATGTGAAGATCCAGAAACCCCACTCCAGAAGCCAAGCGAGCCCCATCATTATGCGCCAGGGAACGACAATGACGTCCTTTTCAGCAGTAGGGTAGCCTGCAGCTGCAGCCAATCCCCGTGTGAAGGTCCAAAAGTGCCAGGGCTCATCGTTTGTGATGACAAAAGCTTCGCCGTCAACGCGAGTGTTTTCAGCTGGTGTTGGTGTTGAATAGCTGTTGATAAGCGCTCGTGCTGTCAATAGCTGGGCGTACGCGTTATTTCCAACATAAGTCCAGTCGAAGCGATTGGAGTTGTTGCCTATCTGGAGCCGACCCTTTCCTTCTCGCGCGTTCGAGATGACACTTGTAACTGTTCCAGTATCGCCTTCACCAAAAAGGCCGGCTGGGCGAATAGCAGCGGTGCGAATTCCATTTCTATTTGCTGCTAGAACGAGCGACTCCGCTATGGCTTTGGTGTGAGAATAGAATTCTGTCTGTTCTGGTATAAAGAGGAGAGGAGCATCCTCGGTGGCCATGATCAAGTCGCTGCGATTGTTGTGTATGACCGACGAACTAGAAGTATACACAAGGGCTTTCGCACATTCGAAACTTTGTGCACAATCAAGCACATTCTTCGTTCCGTCAACGTTTACCGCTTGAAACACTTTGTTGTTTTTCGAGAATGGCCCAGGTGATACGGTGTGGAATACGACAGTTGGCCTGGCGGTTTTGAAAGCCAAATTGAGTTCATCTTTTGACGCAATGCTTCCAGTGATGTACTCGACACCAGGGATACGGTTCTTGGAGGTATCAACGTCGAACACCGTGACCTTAGAAACGTCCCGTGCAAGTAGAGCCTGTTTGGCGATATGGTGGCCAAGGAAACCGCAACCACCCAGCACAAGTACTGAGTCCAGTTGGGGAGACGACACGTCCATTTCAACAATATTGTAAGTGGGAGCCTGATGGATGGAAGTGGTACGGCAAAATGGTGATTTGCGAGCCTTTAAGTAAGGTCAGTCGATACCTTGCAAGGGTCTGGGTTACCGCGAAGGTCGCTTACCTAGGTAGGACCTCACACAGGCCGCTTCACTTGCGCTAGCCATCCATGTGTCCTCGGACTACTTAGAGAACTGTGTAAGAGCGCTTTCTATGATGTGCCCCTGCATACTGTAATTCATCTATATTGCCGAGGAGGAATAGTTGATGGACACACGACAAACAGCACTTGTAAGCGCCGACCGTGGGGTGCAATGACAGCCCACTTGCAGTAGACAAGGCGCTCACAGTTCGGCCTATGCGGCGTAGTTCTTCTCTATTCGCCACGGATAAAAGAGTGGAGCCGTGACAATGGTACCGCATGCCAATGCCGCTTGCTGCCTACATATCCCTGCTCCCTTGCGGCCCCACAACGCCACGCACTCGCTATTTCCCTGCACATCCCGGGAATAAGTTTTGCATGCTCTAACCACTGACCTTCGGGGTCCAAAACACTGGTTAAGATATGAGCTCGGGCTGTGTGCCTGGTCACAATTTACGGAGAGCGAATTTCTGCATTAAGCGAGTCTGAATAGGGAGGCTGTCAACCGTCGGGGACCAAATGTCTGGGACACGGCATTTAGCTACCGAATCTGCTTACTGTTTATCTATCTTGACTGTGCCACAAAGTTTTCAAGGGCTCACGTAGGGTGCTTTGATATCCTTTGCCTCTACTGTACACCGGGCCATTTCTATCAAACCATTCACTGACCCTCCTCACCGATCGAGGATATTGCCTATCATGTCCGCTACAACACTTCCAGATCCATCAGTGCTTTACCGGATGCCAGCTATGCCACCACCACCGGGTATCAAATCGAACTTCAACACGCCTGTCACGAATGCGCCCACCATCAGAATATTGGACGGAACGTTCCTCGGTTTTGCCACGTTGTTCGTTCTAGTACGCATTTATATCAGGAGATCTCTCCCGCAGGGCTCGAAAATTGGATGGGATGATGGTATGCCATGGTTATCCCTATCGCTTTGTTCCCCCCCAACTGATCGAATTTAGCAACATGCGGACTGGCATTGGTATACTCACTGCATATTTTACGACTGTTTCGGCAAACTGAGGTTTCACAGATTGGATCCATTGTGCACACCGTACTTGTTTATCTCATACTAGATCTCGGCTATGGTCGACACTTGTGGGATATACGGGCAATATCACTCTTGGACGGTAGACTGACGGTATTTGATTCTTGTTCCGATCGTGGAAAATTGCTGACATCCTGATTAAGTTATTTGCCGGCGTAGACATCGTCTACACCATTACAATATATCTTGTTAAGCTATCTATGCTACTCCTCTACAAGCGGCTATTCAGCATTTACGCCACATCAGTACGTTTGATTATTTCGGGGCATGTCATGATTACGTTCATAATGATTACTGCCCTCGGAAACTCAATCGCCCGGATATCGATATGTTCGAGTGTTCTCAAATCTATGGGCATCCCCTTTTGCTCAGGCAAAAATGTTAACATCGTCATTATCACCACATCAGCACTCAACGCCTTCACAGATTTCTATATGCTCGCCATCCCCGTTCACCGGGTGCTAGGCATGCAAATCACCAAAAGAAAGAAGATGGGTCTTTTGGTTATTTTCTTGACCGGTTTTGTGTAAGCTCTTCCACAACTGTAACCGAGTCGATTGTCCACTTACATGATTATAGTGCTTGCTCTATGAGTGTTATTCGTCTGGCTATAGCTATTGTTAATTTGAATAGTCGAGATGTTCTCTGGAACGCATCAAGGGTGACCCCATTTACGTACGTCTATACCTCCGTGGGCTATTTAATGTGGGTATTGACACTTTTAGAATTGTGGAGATGAACCTTGGCATTATGTGTACTTGCATGATGTTTGCCCCTTCGGCTTTTCAAAAGGGAAAAAACACTACAAGGCATATAAAGTCCTTATTAAACTCAATCCAAAAATCGCAAGACAGCATTTCCGAGACCAACACTTCCAGCAGCAGTAAGGGCCCGATTCCACGATGATTTGAATATATGCTAAGATGAAGATAGAAGTTTGAATACACGATCTGCTGGGCGGAGACAAGTATATATACCATAATAATACCACGATCAATGAAGATCTTTTGCGTACAGAACCTATTTGAAATTTCAATTGAACATATCAACCTAATGTACCCACTCTACTTTTGTCCACTATTATACTAAACGAAACCTCACCGGCGATTAAATCAGATCATACTCTAGGGATTTACAATAGTAGAGCTATAGGTAGAATTTCTTTAAACCCAACTTGTCTAGAAGACTTTTTGATAAAGGAGTGTCAATCTTATTCCATTTTGAAACCGGGTTTTGCGCCGTGGAATGCGCCTCCAATTCGTTAAAGGTAATTTAATAAATAAACCACCGTCTACGCGATAATCTTTTACGAATAAAGCAAGCAAATCTACCTTGGTAGGGGGGGATTTCCCTCCTACCTCCTCAAGGTACTCAATATATCGGTTATACCAATTATCATTTACCCTCCTAGGCTAGTACGTAATATACTGTTGTGCCGCAAGAACGCTGTACAACTAGTTGCCTTGTCTCCCCAAGTAAACCGAACGCTCGAATCTGCTGGGATTAACTTGCCTCATTTTAATTTTTAGTCATGCTGTAAAGCTCTCCTATTCCTGTATGCTCAAAGTATGTTTCGGCCATCACTTCACACTCCCCAGCATACATGTCATATTTATAATTGTCATTGACACTCTCTACCTCAACTTCTCACCTCGCACCGCCAAACATCTTTTTATTCTTCTTAATCAGCACCGTCAACTTCTTCTCCAACACCTCATGTTCCTTCTTCGCAGCATGCATCGCGCGCTCCGCCTCCTGCAGACTCATGACGCTTCCGCGCCCATACCTGCCTTCCTTGAACGCCCTCGAGCTCTCCAGCGCATTCATCAAGCCCTGCACATCGAGGCCGCCATCTCCGCCTACAGCGTCCTTGCCATCAGCACCGAGCTGGACGTCGCGACCAAGCGTAATGCCACCAGCATCGTGGCTGCCGTCTCGACCGAGCGTAATGTTGCCGTTGGCGTCAAGGCCGAATTCGTGCGAGGACTGGTAGCCGAGGCCGGCGCCAACAAGGGCTTCGAGGCCCTGTGCAAAGGCGCCGCCGAGTAGATCCGAGGCCATGCCCATGCCATCGATATCGGCGCTGCCGACTGCGCCACCTTCGACGACGGCTTTGGCGGCTTTGGCAAATTTGCTGACGTTCATGGGTATGTTGGTTGTGCCTGCGCCGGGGGCGCCGCCTACTGCGGCCATTTCTGGGCGCGGCTGGTTGGCAGGTGGGTTGTCGGTCTTGGGAAGGACGAATTGGTTTAGATAATCGCCTGCATCGGCAGGAGTTCCTTGTTGCGGGGGAGGCGGGGGTCTCAGTGCTTCCTTTGGCTGAACTGGGGGTAAAGCGTCCGGAAAGTTTTCGGAGTGTGTAAAGTGGCTACCAATTTTTTTGCCTGCTTCTTGAAGTGCTGTGGCAATGGCAGGCAGGACGTCAGTGGTTTGTGCATGACTGGTGGTATTTTGTGGCTGGCTTTGTGATGTTTGTCTGCGCGGATGGAATCGAGTGTGTCCTTTGTATTCTTCAATCCTTTTCTCCAACTGGAGCACTCTTTCTTCCTGCTCTTCACTTAATCCCCAAAAGAATTTCCCATTTGGTGTGATCAATGTTCTTGAGTCAAACTTGTCGCCATGACCGGTCAATCGCACGGGCTTGCGTTTTGCAAGTGCTTCAAGATCTGCTTCCGAGAAATGTATCTTGAGATCTGGAGGGTTAGAGAAATTACCCGCAAGACTCGTTCGAGGTGCATGTGTGAGTGATGATGACAATGGCTTGAAGAACTCCAGGGTTGAGATGAGAAGCTCCCCCGTCTTCTGCAGGTCGGCAATGATAGATTGCGCAGTGTGTTCACGCTTGTCCTTCTGTTCAGCAATTTGCTCTGACTCTGGTGTCGCGCTTGCTGAGGGTTTTGTGGATTGGACGGGCTTTGAGGGTTCAACGGGTGTTTCCACATGCTCGTCCTCGACAGTAGCGTGCTTCGGCGAGGCGGGTTGACTTTTCGTGGTAGCGAGGGATGGCTTGGTGACTGTAGCAGGCTTCCTAGCTTTTTTCTTGCGCCCAATAATTGGGGCCTGGATTACCTCAACATCAGATTTGTTTTCGTCGACAGCTAACTCTTCTTCTATTTGCCGTTTGCGTTCTTGTCGATCCTTCTTAGCCTGAGATTTGGTTTTCTTTCGTACTGGCGCTGTTCCAACCTTACTACCAATAGGTGGGGGAGAGCTAGCCCTAGAGATGGACGCTGATGTGATCGAGGCTGTATCAGATATAATATCGCTTATAGGCGTACCGGGGAAGTTTACAGATGCAATGCTGGCCTGCCTGGATCTAAGCTTGTCCACGGTCGAAATTTGTGGTAGTGGGGGTGCAGAATTCGCAGATAAAGGTGGAGGTATTTCAGTCTTCGGTGTTGGCACGACACGTAAAGTTCTTGGTGCGATAGAACGCTTAATTGGTGACCCGGTAGCTGCAGCAGCAGGACTCGGTGGAACAGATGCTGTTGATGCTCCAGGAATTGTGCGAACGCTCTTTGCTTGGGCATCAGCCTTATTTGAACTCGTCACTGGGGATTGTTCGGCCTCTGGTGCCTGTATAGCAGCTGTTATATCAAGCTTCTTTGGCGGTTGTCGTTTTGCCGAAGACACTGGTGTGACTGGACCCGATGCAACTTCTTTGGGTTCTTCTTTTACGGCCTTCTGCGGACTATTCTCGAGAGAGAGAGAATTCTTTTTGCTGTCTTTGGTTTTCGAGGAGTCTTTCTTTGTCACTTCAGGTGCTGATTTCTTGTCGTCCTCTTTCTGCTGAGGTTTCTTCTGTGCAGGAGTATCATTTTTCCCTTTTGATGTGACTCCGCTTGTAGTTGGCGTCTTTGCTGAAGCTATTTTCGTGGTAGCCTTCGTTGGGGTCTGAGGTTGTAGCTTAGCTGGAATGGTTGCCGCTGGAATAGTTTCCCCTGGTTGCTTTGCCTTTTTGACTTTAGAGGGCGTCGTAGTTCGGATCGGTGTTACAGGCACAACAGGCACAGCAGGCGTGATAGTCGATGACGTGGTCCGAGACATAGGCCGAGATCCCGGACCAAACTTGGATTCTTCAATTATCGCTCGAGGAATGGCAGGGGCCGAAAATCCGGGTGGTATCGTTGGAGTCGCTCGGCGAGGCTGCATGAAGAAGTGACCACTCATTGGCGTGCTTGGAATACTATAAGTCGGCCCGATCTCAGGCTCGGATTCATTGACAAGAGCATCAACGTTGAAAGATGCCTGTTCTTCGATACTAAAGTTTGCGTCGTCTGTGTACCATTGTCAGCCTGAACATTTCTTTGGTTTTAGTGATGCTAAATATGCGACGTCAACTGGAACACAACTACGGCGGTGGCTTGGGGAATGTCAGCAATAATGTTGCTCGATGAGCAATCAATACATCAAGGTCTAGAGGTGTTTCCCTCATCATCTTCGTCACTGAAAGGAACAGGAAGGTTTCAAGAAGCCATCTCTCTATTAGAAAGTAAGCGTGCCGGCCTAGATGCGGCAGGAAGGGAGTTACGTACATGCGATGACGATGACGAAGATGATGAGAGAGGCTGACCTAGACATCGGGCAAAGCAGCATAAATCCCACCAGCCATAACTGACGAATGAAAACAAAATTGTGAAGGTAAAATAATGCCCGTAAGGCACGGAAAGCCATTAAAGTGTGACAATGTCCGACCCTTTTGTAAACGCCGGGCATATCAGTCTCATGTGCTGATTTCTGTGCCGATGCATGTCCAAATTCCGAACGCCATGCAGCCATCGTAGAAAGAAAGGAAACAAAGCAAGACATTTTGCCGATACAATGGATGAATATGTAGAAGAAGTAAGAAACGATTACCATCTCCCGGCACCGCCGTAGTTGTTGTTCGCATAAAGGGAGGAAAACCCACTTTGGCCTTGACCATACAAGCCCTGCCCAGCCATACCGCCTTGATGGAGCCTTGCCTGCAAGATACTCGGGTCTTGGACATCTGCTAGACCACCTCCCCCGGAGGAGGAAGTGTTAGCGTGTCTATGCTTTTTGCCCTTTTTCTTAGATTTCTGCGAACCAGATTCCTGGTAAGCGCTAGGCGAAGGTCCGTAAGGATAAGGCAAGAGGCCAGGAGCAGGGGCAGGCGTTGAACTTGTGGGGTGTTGGTTTAAAAATGAAGGAAACATTGACTCACGCTTTCCAGCCTCCGCTACTCGGGCACCACCGTCCATATTCCTGTTACGAAGCAAGTCTTGATACATAGCATCATTGTTGCTCCTACCGGCAGCATTTGCGCCGTAGCCTGCAGCGAATCCATGTCCCTGCCCAAACATGCCAGTTCCGCCAACAGGTGGTGTTCCGGTGGGTTTGAGACCTGGAGGTGGGCCCTGCACATTGGGGAAAAACTGTGCACCAAGAGGCTGGTGCTGAGAAATCTGGCCGAAGTGATTTGTGTTCTTAGGCATCATAGAGGTTTGCTGGCTCATTAGCTTCTGATTTGCGACAGGTTGCACATTCGCAGATGCGGAGGCACCATCATTCGCGAAGCTGAAGCGAGATGTCTGCCTAGCATGACCTGGTGCATTTGTAGTCAGGCCGTGTTGTTGGGTCTGGATATTTTGTGCTCCGGTGGATTGCGTATTCGATTTAAAATTCGAGAGGAGAAGTTGCTGTTGCTGCTGGGGAGTCAAGCCTCTATTACTCAATCCCAAGCTACTGAAGTCTTCTGTCAGGGAAGGGTTTTGACCAAACAGACCACCCCCAAATACCTGTTGGCCTGGTGGTGCAATCGCGTGGTGACCTAGATGGCTCGTCCCTGTTTCGCTTTCTTCTGGCTCTCCGCCTAGCTGCAAGCTACCGCCAGCTGTTGCTTCATTTTCTTCACGGTCGACAGTTGGTGCTGGTTGTGGGACAACTTTGACTTCTGCCTCAGCTTCCCTTTGAAGGGCTAATTCCTTCTCTTTATCTCTCATCGCACGGCGCTTAGCACCACCATTGGGATCAAGGAGATGAGGGAATTCAACAACTTCCTTGAGCTCCTCTTCGGTGAAAATGGCATTAGAGAAAACGAACTTGAAATCGGGTGAGCTGATAACTTTTAGCAAGTTGCTTAGTATATCGTCAGCTGGAGTTGAGGCGTGCGCAACAGGCGCCGGCGTGGGCTGCGGTGTCACAGGCTTAGAGGATTGTGCGGACTCGTCCTTTTCTTTCTCTTTCTCTTTCTCTTTCTCCTTCTCTTTCTCTTCTTTCTTGTCTTCTTTCTTATCTTCCTTCTTTTCTTCCTTCTTTTCCTTTTCTTTTCCTTTTTTCTTCGGCGGTTCTTCTCCCTTTGAAGGTTTTGTGACTTGCGCGGGGACAGCATTTGTGACAAGTGGGCTTGGATTGGATGCGATGGTTGAGCGGCTCGCGCGACGCTCAAGTATTGCTTTGCTTCCCCAGTTTGCTGTTGCTGGTAGGCCAGGCGCATCGTGGGTTGAACTGGAAGTGTCATTACTGTCCTGCCGCGTCATCGGTGCTGCGGCAGCAACCGGTGGGCCAGGATGGGCCGGGGGTGCGGCGCGAGTGGAAGTAGGCGGGGTAGGCTGCTGGGTCTGAATCGAGTTCATCATGGACAAGTCTTGGCGGGTAAAGCTGTCATTGTCTTCGCCGGGCTCATGCAGGAACATGCAGTTGCGGTTGTTACATTGCTCACCACGGAGGTAGGCTGAACAGTACTTGGTGGTGCCGTATTGGGCTCTGAGTAGGACGTGAGCACGGCCCAATGGAGGCACAATCGCAAAGTGCAAACTCACCGTAATTGTCTGTCGCCATTGGGTGAGCCATCCACGGCTTTGATACATTGCTCTGCATCCTCCTTACGAGCGAATGTCACGTAAACACCCACCGACTGTTGATGTTGCGCGTTCTCTCTGGCTTTGCTGACCACGATTTTGATGATCTTGCCATATTGCCCAAAATAGTCAGGGCCACGTAACGTGTCCAGCAGGCGGTCTTCTCGTATAGTCGGGGTCAGGCCGGTGACGTAGACGAGGTTCTTCTGGACAACGCGCAGGCCGGCGAGATGTTTGCGACTGAGGGAGTCGGCCTCGGCCTTTTGCGCTTCCTTCTGCCGTATTTGCGCGTTTTTCTTGGCTTTCTGCGCGATCTGCTGCTTGTGCTTGGCCATCCTGTTCGGTGTTAGGGGTGCTTAGGTTGGGGTGGAAGGTGCACAAGACGCACTCTTCGGGGGAGATGGTTTTCCATTCGATGGTCGAGTCGTCGTAGGGACGGCGACAGGCGGGGCACAGCCCGTTCATGGTCGTCTTGATGTTGTTGTAGCAGAACTGGCATATCTAGCGCGTGGGTTAGCACACGATGCGAGATGACTCGACCGGCCGGTGGTGCAGAGCCGTGGAGCGGGCGAGCGTACCTGGTATCCACAGGGACAGGGCCGGAAGTTCCTGTCCGAGAGGTCGAACTCTTCGACGCATAGCGGGCAGCATTCCTCCTCCTCATCGTCGACGAACTGGTCCTGCAGCATGCGAGACATGCCGGGTGGTGTGGTGCGGTGTGGCGTGCGGTGGCACTCGGGCGTGGGAGGTGAGGCGACAAGGAAACGCGTGCAAGCACAAACAAACGCCGGCCGAGGGAAGAGAGAAGCAGAAGCAGAAAGGATGCGGGATGCGGGTGCAGAGGACTTGGGGTGACGGGGGCTCAGAGGCTGCACCTGGCCGTGGAGAGACAGCAGGGTTAGGCCGGTGATGACTAACTAGCGCCACTGCCTTGAGGGCTGGCGATGCGAGCGACAGTGGCCGGCCGTGGCCGACGACACCACCACTACCGGCCAGCCCCCGATTGCTGCACCGCGCAGCCTCTCCACCTCCTCCCCTTTCGCCATGGCCATGCGGCTGGCTGTCGCCCGGCCATTGGGCTCTGCTGCGCGCTCCTCGTGCTGCTCTCGCGCCGCCGTGCGCACCTTTGCCTCGACGGCTCTCCGGGCCAAGGAAATTGCTGCGGAGAGCAAGGACACGCCCAACATGCGGGTGCGCTGCGAGCCCCCTCGGTGCTGCCGTGTCGTCGTGTGACCGCTAATCACGTGCGCAGTATGCTCCCCGCGACGCCGCGGGCCGGCTCAGAGCCGCCATTGTGAACCCAGCCGACAAGTACAAGGAAAAGGGCGAGGCGTTGCACAAGTACGGGCAGTACCTCATGTCGTGTCTGCCCAAGTACATCCAGCAGTGCGTCCTCTCCCGGCTTCGGCATCCGCCTTTCTGATCAAGTGCAGGTTCTCCGTCTGGAAGGACGAGTTGACCATCTACATCCCTCCCGCCGGCGTCATCCCCACCTTCACCTTCCTCAAATACCACACCGCCGCCGAGTACACCCAAATCTCCGACATCACCGCCGTCGATTACCCCACCAAGGACCAGCGATTCGAGGTTGTCTACAACATGCTCAGCATCCGCCACAACTCGCGCCTGAGGATCAAGACATATGCGGATGAGGCCACGCCAGTGCCGAGTCTCTGTGACCTCTATGACGGGGCGAATTGGTACGAGCGCGAGGTCTATGACCTGTTTGGTGTCTTCTTCGTCGGCCATCCGGATCTGAGGCGGATCATGACTGATTATGGTTTTGATGGACACCCACTACGCAAAGACTTCCCCATGACTGGCTACATGGAAATCAGATATGACGAGGAGAAGAAGAGAATCGTCCAAGAGCCTTTGGAGATGACCCAGGCCTATAGGAATTTCCGTGGTGGCTCAGCGGCATGGGAACAAGTCGGCCCTGGAGATGATCTCAAACCGGAGAACGTAAGTTTCGCACGAATCCCGGTCTACGCATACATGGGTTGGCTAACTTGTGCTTGCAGTTCAAGCTACCAACACCCAAGCCAGAACCACCAAAAGAGGGCGAACAGAAGAAATAGATCATTTAGACAGGCCAAAGTGTATATACCTGCGAAAGAATGTACTAGTACAGCAGTATTCCAATTTGTTCAAACAGTGCGACTAGCAAATCAATGGATGCGTCCCTCAGACGCAGACTAGATATGGCGACACTCAGAATTCCTCACAGGATTTGTGATTGGAACAAATAGCTGGTGCAAGGTAGGTCCTTCAGCATTCGCCAAGTACTGACCAGCTAGCCAGATGAGCTCTCGAATGCGAGTTCAGGGTCCTGCCAAGCCATCTACACCATTGTAGGCTCCCTCGCATATGATCGCTCAATTAGGAATCGTTGCACTTGTTGTCCCTAAAAACAATAATCTGGCACCGCTTATTCACAAATCAGTGGCATAATGCTCCTTGGCAGTCGAATACGACTGAATATCAGGCTTTCCTGCCAAGATCTGCACCCCGCTTTCCCTTTTTCCATCATGAGATTGCTGCATGCTAGGACACAAGGGTACCAAAGGCATCGACTGCCGGCCCGACAATTGCGAGAAGTATAAGACTATGTCGTAGTTCAGGTTATGCTATCCCCAAGCTGGTTTGGCACTCCCGAATTTCTACCTTCCAGACTACCTAAGACAACCCATTCGACCCCACGTGTGGTCACCTCACAGCACATAAATACGTCTCGAAATCCCGTCTCATGTCTTTCATTTTTTACTTTAAGCCTCCTGCTTTATTCCCAACACTTTTTATTCTCATCCATCTAGCAGCAATGTCCGTTGCGACCACCACCACCACTATTCCCCCTTTCGATCTCTCTGCGCCCCCAGGGACAGACATCTGGCGTAAAGCCCCATCCCACAATGCTTTCAACGCACCCACACACCCCTCTACGCTCCCTACCTACGACTTGAAAACATTCCAGCGTGCAAAACTTACTTTTGCCCTGCCACCCGCTTCTCAACTCCGCCAATACGACCAAGCCGGGTTGCTCCTCCACGTTACCAAGCCAGGCGTCCCGGACAATCAAACCAAGTGGGTCAAAACCGGCATCGAATTCTACTATGGAAAGCCATATGTTGCGACCGTGGGCTGTGATGCGTGGGCCGACTGGTCACTTGTGCCTGACCCGAGTTTCACAAACAACGAGACGCGGCCGAGTGCTACGATTGAAGCACGACGGGAGAGAGATGAGCTTGGTAAGAGTCTCTGGGTATACTGGATCGTGAGAAATGCCGAGGGAAAGGAGATTGAGCGACGGCCACTACGAGAGGTGAATTGGATATTCGCTGACGAGGAGGGGTGGAGCATTGGTGTCGGCGGATATGTCTGCCGGCCAACGAAAGATGGGGGCGAGGAGTTGCTACATGCAGAGTTCAAGGAGGGGGTGGAGATTGAACTGCTGGATGGGTGAGCTAGGATAGTGGTGCTAGGAAGATCTTGGAATTGTGATTGAATGAGAATTGCGTTTTGAGTATCACCATATCGTACGCTGGTGGGGAAGTCCACAATCAATCCCATGTATACTTCCTGCAAGGCATATTTGCAATCTGCAGTCGACGCCAGATGCTCCTTTCCTTATGCACGGGAGCCGTCTTAGGTACTAAAGACCATGCAGACGTCCTACTTCTCCGTCGCTGTACCTACCACGCCCTTGCCCTTCTTGTCTTCCCTCTTCTTTTCTCTCGCCGCCTTCTTCTTCTCCTTCACCTTTGCCTTCTCGCTCTTCGGCTTCGTCAGCTTAGCTGGAATGACACCCGCCAATTCATAGATGATCGTAATGGCATTAACAACATCCTGAGCCTGCACAACAGGCGAAGTATCCTCACCATCCGAGACTCGAAGTTTGATCGCCTTTTCCATGTTTTCGCCCGCGAGTCCCTTCTGTCCTGGCGTAAGGCTACTCAGAATAGCCAGCGCGGCCAACGCACGCTCGTCCCAGATCTTGCCATCAACTTTGAATTTGGCGGGTCTCATGTCCTTGGGGAGGACGTACTGAACGCTGTTCAACCACCTCTGTTCGATGAGCGACTCGCACTCTGCGAGGTCGAAATCCGACGCCATCTTTTCCGGTGTCGTCCGCTCCAAGAGCTTCAAGTCATCCGCTACAGACTGCCACTGCCGCGTAATGCGCAGTTTATTTCGTAACTCAGGCTTGGACAGGATGAGGCTGCCAATATGGTTGCTCTTGTCGCGCTCGCCAAGACTATCCCACGGCTGGAGATAGCATTCGAGATCAGGGTCAACTTCCTCGCCTTCTTGTCCGTCGTAGAACTCGTATTCGTAGGTCGAGTCCGGTAGTATGAGCTCTTCCTCCGTGGTGGCTACGGTGATGCGTTCACCTTCTGGGATGTTGCCGAGCTTGGTGATGGGCTTCGCGTCTTTGGTGTACAGTGCGACATACTCCATTTTGAATTGGCCGCTGATACGAGCCAGGACCTGGTCGAAGGTGTGGAAAGGTGAGACTACGAAGCCTTTCCATTCCTCTCCGCTGGAAGGGCAGTAGAGATCGATGCATTTGCTCATAGTGGCGGCTTGCTATCTCAGTTGATCGAGGTCACGGGTGTTTTAGGGAAGGAGCTGAGCAAAGGCAGTGGACTTTATAGTGAGAGGCAGAATGTTCTGAAGACTCACTTGCACATGGCAGCTGGTCGGATCTTAGCTGTTTGCTCTATTATTCACCTGTTGCTTCCCGGGGTCTGATACTAAGTTCCTAAATAAGCCAGTTCCTGCAGGCTCCCGAACGCACAGATTTTAGTCCCAGGAATAAAATATCACGGTGTTGAAGGCACCGGAGGTTCCATTGAAGGTGAGGTGATATACTGCATTGATTTCCTGTCCATTGGCTGATCATTCTCTTTCCTAGGTGATGCATGGGCATACAGTGCGATGAAACTCAACATCAATACATGCGAATATGGTCACTCAGACACAGCATTGTGGTAGTATATAAGTGATTTCCAAGATCTGCATCACACTCATGCTCAGGCGCAGAGTCATAAATGACTACGCATGAGCAAAGAGGCTAGTCCGAGGCTTCAAGGCCTGAGGTGCGCAATGGCAGTGGATAATTTAAGACTTGATCACCGTTTGATGTCTTGTTCTGCACAAAGTGGTTGTGAGAAACCCTCCAGGTGATTAGGCAGATGTGATGTGGTGCAAATGCACGCTAAGCCACGTGAGCTGCCGCACAGCCCTCTCGCCTCGGAAAACTGCCCGCGTCTTGAGGAACAGGCTCTCTTTCCTGGTCCACCCCCATTAGCCCACTGATTGCAAAAGCTCTCGGATCGCTATGGCGCGTACGCTAAAATATTAGCCGCTCAAAAGTCCTTTTAACACAGCCTCGCACATAATCTGGACCTATATTGAGTTCCTGGACACAACTCCGGCTCAACTTCCACGACCACTTACCTAGGTATCCGTCTTAGACACGCAGCGTCAGGATGTTGGGAAACGGGAAGATCGACTCATTAGACACACACTTGGAGCAATTTAAGCTTAACAACCAGACTTCGCAGAGTGACCTGCGGGTATGCCTACTAGCCCCGTGTTCGACTTGGGAAACATACTAACCGTAATTAGAACATACTCAAAGAATACGGCCAACTACTAGACGATTACAAGGATCTAAAGAAGGCATTTGAAAACAAAGGCCCAAAATCGCCAGCCAAAGCTGTGCATACATCTAAAGTGCATAGTGATAAGGCACGCAACACCTATGTGCTCGTGCTTATCGACGGCAATGACTACATCGTAAGCTATCGCCTGCCGTTTGCCAACTTGACCATTAACATGCTACAGTTCAACGATGAGCTTATTCGCGAGAAAGAAGAGGGCGGTATGCGGGCTGCTCGTATGCTAAATGAGGCAGTAGAAAAATATCTGCATCAAAGCGTTCCCGAAGCCCGCACATCACGCATAGTAGTTCGAATCTACGCTGATCTCACGAATCTTTCCAAGCAACTGGCCAAGTCAAAAGTAACAGGACTAGAGAAACGATCGATTGCTCCGTTCTCAGCTGCCTTTACACGCGCTATTAGCCTCTTCGATTTTGTTGACGCGCTAGATGAGGAGGGGACCAAGTTCAAGATCAGAGGTATGCCCCTGTCTGGCTCTTGTCAGCGCCCTTTAGTGGTCTAACATACTTAAAGAGCAATTCAAAATTGCTTCCGAAGACAGCTCTTGCAGCCATATACTGTATGCTGCTTGCCATGACAGCGCATACCTCTCGCAGCTGGTACCCTTCAGTGGTGTACGCAGCAAAATCACACTTGTACAGGGTGCTGGCTGGAATTCCGAGTTCCATCAGTTCAATTTGAACGTCACACAGTTCCCAACTGTCTTTAGATGGTCAGATCTCCCTACCACAGCCATTCCCACTAAACCAAGCCACACTAATGGAGCCGCACTGCCCAAGTCTAAGGCTGCTCAAAAGAAAGTTGTTTCAAATGTACCCTCTGGGCCTCGTCAGTATGACATGTGGCAAAACGATTCAATGAGTGCAAGAGGCTCCGTTGTCGATTTTGATGGAACCTCACTAGGAACAAATGGTGTTGATACTACTGATGGTATCAGTTTTGGTAGCAAAGCAGAAAACGCACAAAAGTCCTCTTCGGCACCATGCAAATTCTTTCAAAAGGTAGATATACATTGATAGTCTTAGCGAGGCGGTTTGCTAATCAAGTTAGGGATTCTGCCGCTTTGGCAATAAATGCGGTTTCCAGCACATTCCCGCCTCCCTCAATGGCGCAACGGCGCAGCCTGCGAACAGCACTATAGATCGATCTAACATTTCGAGTATTCTGCCTACCAGTACAGCCACGGGCTATGTTCCCCTCAACAAGAAGTCACAGCGCCTCGACAATTACATCCGCCCACCAACCCAAGAGGAATGGACCGTCTACAATGCACGGTTTCATAAGCAGAAGCCATGCAACAGTTATCAGCTACAGCGTCTTTGCTTAAACTTCGACTGCCCTTACGATCATCAAGAACTTGAACCCGAAGCTAGGCATGTACTTGAGTACGTCCTGAAGTGCAGTCCATGCCCAAAGAAGAGTGCCTGTAAGTCAGGTGAGTGTTACTACGGCCATATATGCCAAAAAGATGGCTGCCAAGGGCAAATGAAGGGGTGCAAAATGAAGGCCGACCTACATGCCGTAGATCCTAAGGTTGCAAGCGTAGTGGCTGCAGATGACTTGGACGGTCCCACGCAAGAGGCCACCGAAGATTTAAAGGTTCCTGAAGGAAGCGGATTCTTGTGGTAAAGCGTTATTTCCTGTGCGATAATCTAATCGGCACCTGATCTAACACAACAATTCAGCAAAATAGGTGTAATGATGAGCTTGATCTAAAGTCATACTGTCGTTAAATAGACTATATGGTGCGGAAACTCCTCGATACAGATATCAATTCAAGGATAAGCAAAGTTGTTGAAAGCAAGGCGGATTCTAGATCGAAAAATTGTAGCGGCATATGAAATGATATTCGTATCGAGCTGGCTTGCTACATCTGCTCAACTACTACTTTCCACTAATCATTGTTCACAACGGAACAGCCGCACCGTCACCTCTCAAGTCACTTCCACCGCTCCAAACAAGCATGCCATCATCCACATGTCTTCTAATGATCTGCCCCCTACCAAACATCCCACGTCCATATCCATTCAACTGCTTAACACTATGTCCGAGCGCGCGTAACTCTTCGACAACTTTAGGATCAATGCCTTCTTCTAGGTAGATCGTAGCGTCAGTCATTTGCCCATCGGCACTCGGCATGCCGGCGCCGATACAAAACCGTGGAGAATCGAGCGCAGCCTGGGGATTCAGCTTGAAGACTTCCTGGTTAAGCAGAACCTGCACGTGGCCCTGTGGCTGCATAAAGCCGCCCATGACGCCGTAGACAGAATGAAGACTGCCGTCCTTGACAAATGTCGTCAGGCCAGGAATGATTGTATGATACGGCCGCTTCCGAGGCGCCAGCACGTTCGGATGGTCCTTTGCGAGACTGAAGTTCGCGCCGCGATTCTGGAGTGTGAAACCACAGCCCTTGGGAATAATGCCTGTTCCAAAGCCACCATAGACACTGTTGATGAAGGAGATTGCGTTTCCGTCCGAGTCAGAGCAGCAGAAGTATACCGTGTCACTCTGCAAATGCGCTGGCGAGCCGTGAACTGGCGCGGAAACTATCTTCTTTGGGTCGAAGAGCTTTGCACGCTCGGCGAGGTATTTCTCGGATATGAGCTCGGCGGATGGTACTTTGACGACATTGGGGTCGGTGACGAACCAGTGTGCGTCTGCAAAGGCAATGCGGAGGGCCTCGATGACAGCGTGTAGGTGTTGTGTGCTGTTGTGGTCTTTGATGTCCCATTTCGGGATCTTCCCTTGTTTCTCCAGCTCCTGGATGATGCCAAGCGCCATCAGGGCTACAATACCCTGGCCATTTGGTGGGTGCTCCCATAGTTCGATACCGCCTCCAGTACATTCTCCAACTCCTTGTCCGGCGTATTTGAGTGAGATAGGGTCGACCGGTTCGCTGCCGTTCTCTGCGTGGTGTTTCAGATCATCAAGCGTAAGGTAGCCACCAAAATCCGCAATCACCTTCACGATCTGCTCAGCTACTTCCCCTTCGTAGAAGCCTTTCCTACCATGCTTCCCGAGTAGTTGGAATGTTTTGGCCATGGTCGGATTCTTCATGATTTCCCCTGCTCTTGGTGCACGGCAGCCGTCTTCGGTAGCGGAACATTTCTTGAGTATCTCATGGCCGTTGAGAGAGGCTTTCTTTAGTTGTGATTCACTTGCGGCCCACTGTATTAATGTAAGTAACGCGCTCATTTACAGGTGTGATTTTAAACTTACGAAGGAGGCGGATAGCTCAGACACAGGAAAGCCCTTGTCGGCCAATTCAATCGCAGGCGCAAGCACTTCTTCTAGACTGACTTTCCCGCTACCAAATCGCTCGACGGTATCAACCCATCCTGCAGCAGCGCCCGGTACGGTAACTGCATGGACATGCGTCATAGGTATCTTACCGTTCTCTCCGTCCGAGATATTGAGATCTTTTCTAATTTTCTCAAGTGTAACTCCTGCACCAGATCGTCCAGATCCATTCAGAGCTGAAACCTTTTTGGTTTTTGCGTCGTAGTATAAACAGAACATGTCACCCCCTATACCTGTGGAGCTTGGCTCGGTGACATTGATAGCTGCGGCCACTGCGACTGCGGCGTCCTGTATATTGTGAGTATGAAGCTCTCATGGGACGACTCGAGTCATACAGCTGCATTTCCACCTTTTCTTAATATCTCAATACCGGCTGCGGCGGCGAGAGGTTGAGTACATGATACGATACCCTTGGTGCTGTGGACAACCGATCGCCGACTCGGAAAGTGAACGAACTGGGGTTCAGGGTGGGGGTATACATTGAGACTCATGGTTGGTTCTATGTCTGATTGTAAAATGCTTGGTTCCTTTTATTGCGCTGAGAGGGAATCATGCATTGTTTTGTGATGGAATATTTTAAATATTCCACATCAGTCTAGGGGGTCCTAATGTCCTGATCAAAGTCCCAATCAAGACCAATGACGAACGGCTATCCCCGGAGAGAGGGGTGATGCCGCTCACATTGCCGATTTCGCTGCAGTGTCGTAGTGACTTAGCGACTTGACAGCGCGACGGTTTCGGCATGCATGACGTGTTTATGCAGCATCTCGTGACTCGGTAGAATGGGTACGAGATGGAGGGCGATGATAGGAAGAATGGACTGGCTGTGTGGAGTTGCCAGTCACGTGTGTCACTGGCGTTCGGAACTGGAGCTGGAATTTCGGAAGACGCGTCTGATTTTCCATCAAGCCTGGATTGGATACTCGCATTACCAACATGCTCAGAGTGCCCTGGGTTTGTCGCAGCTGTCTATCACGCCTTAAAAAATCTGTAGTTCGAACTCAATGGCGTCTACAATCAAATAGTGAGCATCCAGCCCCTCCATTCCCTTGACCAGCCTTGGGCAGAACGCTGACGATTTACAAGGCACGGCTCCGCAAACTATACCACCAGCTCTTCTTTCAAGAGCGCGTGAAATCGCTGGAGAACATAAAAGCTTAGCCGATAGGCTTTCCAATGGCTTTGATACACAGGCAGCGAAAAAGTTGGGAGAATATAGTCCTATAGTGAATGCTCTACGTGACTGGGACAAGGCCAACGAGGTGAGCAAATGACAAGGGCATATGGCAGGAGCAATACAATGTACTGATGGACACTAAGTCGGTGACAGAGCTCACATCGCTGATTCACGAATCTACGACCGACCCCGAACTGCGTTCTCTCGCCGCAGACGATCTTGGAGAGTCACGAATTGAGCTTGCCAATGCGTCGCAGAGCTTGGTAACTTCGCTGGTTCCAGTGCATCCATTTGCGCACTTACCATGCCTCATTGAAATACGTCCCGGAGCTGGCGGATCAGAAGCGGCTATCTTTGCGGGCGATCTTTTCCGCATGTACCAGAGCTTCTGCAATCGCAATAACTTCCGGGCGAATTTGCTCAAATATGAGAATATCAACGGAACAACAGAAGCTGGGGTCCCGCTCTCTGAAGCAATTATCGAAGTCGAGAACGATGGAGCATACGGCGTTTTTAGATGTGAGGCAGGCATACATCGTGTGCAGCGAGTCCCAGCAACTGAGACAAAGGGCCGTACACATACCAGCGCAGCGTCGGTGCATGTATTACCTAGTCTGCAAGAAAATTCGGCTGTGGAAGAAGATTTCGATAACCCTGAAAGTGATTACTACATTGATCCAAAGGAGATTAAGCTAGAGGTAATGAGAGCGAGCGGTGCAGGCGGCCAGCATGTGAACAAGACAGAATCAGCAGTTCGACTCACCCATATACCCACAAGCACAGTGGTCTCGATGCAAGACTCCAGATCCCAACATAAGAACAAGGAAAAGGCATGGGCACTCATGCGCTCACGCATTGCCCAATCAAGAAGAGAGAAGCGGGAAGAAGAGATGGTCAATATGCGGCGAAGTGTCGTGGGTGTAGCAAAAATGGGTCGCGGAGACAAAGTGCGCACATATAATTGGGGTCAGCAACGAGTAACCGATCATCGAAGTGGAACAACCGTACATGACCTCGATGATGTGATGGAGGGTGGCCAGACGCTCGACAATGTTATGGAGAGTGTTCGCGGCTGGCTTATGGAAAGAGACGTCGAGGCTTTGATTGCGGAAGGGGCTGAGAGAAAATGAACAGCATCGGACCCAGATACAATCTACAATCCCAAGCCTATGATACACCTGACAATCATGGCCGCTCCAAAAGCCCCACACGGATTGACGCAAAGGAGATCAACTTTAGAAAGCTTGACGCAGCCGAAATATCTATGCATGTATATATTGCACATTCCGCTCGTGCCTAGAACACTATTTACAACTGTCTAAGTCAATTGATACAGTGCATTTCGCACGTATTCACGTATTAAAATGATCTTTTTATCTGTCTACGGTCCGCTAGCAATGTTGGGTTGACGTTGGTTCTAGTACGTTTTAACATATCTCAGCCATCCAGTCCCCCGGTCTCGGTGTCTCTTGAGGCAAAAGTATTGGTGCTAATACGGAAGCACCGATCCCCACAGAATAAGTTTCACTCGGTATGTTATGCGTATGGCTACACACCATAGCCCTCTACATTGCCGACAATTCCAATATCTGTATAACTTACACGATTTCCCGTCCTCATTCAAGTCTGCTCGTCCGATGAAGGCAAAGTTTTGCGTGCGGCCTTTCCCGAACTTAAATATTTCAAACTCGAGTTTTGAGAACCTATCGCGAGCAAAATACGCTAAATTTACATCCAGCACCAAAAATTGATACTTCAGTCTTCACCAGCCCGACTACTATACAGCCACGTGTTGTCCATGTTCAAATCCATAAATATGGGTAGTGGCTATTCCCGCTGAAGTAATAAGTGCTTAATTCTTGTCCTATGACCTATCAGAATATATCAGGGTTCAGTGCACTCTATGAGTCTATTTCATGGGTGGCACTAGCAAACAAGCCTCTAGCCCAATGATAGGTATGTACTATAACCGTGGTGCCGGGCTCCATCGTGAGTTTCGAGTAATTCAGTATTCAAATGGCGGGGTGGCGTTATTCAATTTACCGAGAAATGCCTACTAGCGGTGGTGTCTTGTTAACTATGTCGAACGCCTGACTCAGTAATGCGAACAGCAAACCATTTGGCCAGATACAACCAGACCAAACCATACGATCCACTTTCATTTCCCCGCATTTCTCGGATAGACTACCTCGGACTATTATCATCGTAAGTGGGTCCAGCTTCGGTTCCCCATGCCAAGCGTGTTTGGCAGCCCAATAATGGACTGCTACATGTGGAGCGACTAGATCGTTAGGAGTACGTTGTCCGTATTGTGGAGATGTGTTGGAATATATTGGAGATATATATTATTCGCAAATACCCTTTGGGTACACAACAAACCTAGTTCAGTCAGATCTTGTTTCATCGAGGTCGGCACCTTCCATTACTGGACGAGCACATCTAATCTACCATGGCTACAGGTACGACGAAAACTGAGACTATAGACTATTCGCATGGAAAGCAAGAAGTCCAGCATGTCGAGAATGCACGGGCTTCACCGACCGGATCGTCCCATGAATTGCGAAAGGAAATGACTTTAGATGGAATTGATATGAACAATTCATCTGCTATCAAAGGTGACTATTCTGACGGCAAAGTGGAATGGAATCTACGAAGTGGCTTCGCTGCTGTCTTTCTTGCTGCTCTCTACACTGGTTCGTTGAGCCCTCATCTTGAGTTGATCATGTGTTGAATCTGGGCAGGATCTCAGATCATTCTATACTTCACTGGAGGTTCCCTTGGCTTCATCGAAGAAGATCTCGGCCTCTCACGTGGTTCCGCATGGCTTCCAACCGCGAATATTCTTGCCATTGCGGCAGCATGCCCGTATGCCGGCTACCTTCAGGATCTCTTTGGTAAGCGTTACATCGCCCTCTTTGGTTCGCTTTGTATCTGCATTGGATGTACTCTTGTGGGCTCTGGTCACAACTTTGGCCAACTACTCGCTGGAATGGCTATCTCGGGTATAGGGGCCGCTATTGGTGAGCTGACAGGACTTGCTGGGTATGTAACTTCTCGTAATTGACAAGGCTGCAATGTGACTGATCTCACATAGACTCGCAGAAATAGTACCCGTCAAGTATCGCGGATATTCGTTAGCATTAGTCACCGCCTTTGTTCTACCATTCTGCCCATACCTTCTCTACGCTGAATTGTGGTCACATCATGACCTGAAAATCGGTTGGAGATGGGGCCCATGGTGTTCTCTGATCTATAACGGTATTGTAGGTATTGGACTTTTGTTTACATACTTCCCTCACAATCACACCCGTGTCGAAGGTTTCTCCCGAATAGCAATCCTCAAACGCATTGACTATGTCGGAGGTGTCTTATCGATCACAGGGTTAACTTTATTGTAAGTTGTCTTGTCCAAACTCTTGTATTGTGTTATTTCACTGACGAGATGCAGCCTCGTCTCACTTCAATCAGGTGGCTATACACATCCGTGGGCTTCCGGATATGTCCTTGGCACCATGTTTGTGGGCCTTGCGCTGATTGCTGCATGGGTGGTGTATGAATGGAAATTTGCTAGATATCCTATGGTACCTGGAGAGCTTTTCAAAGGCCAAAGAATTGTAGGGCTGGCATATGTTGTAGCATTCGCTGCCGGGATGAACTTTTTCTCAGTGAGCAGGCATTCATGAATGATGACCATAGCGATTCTTGGCTAACGGTTGAATAGATTCTCAACTTTTTTCCATTAACATTTACAAGTGTCTACGCCCCTGAACCGGTAAAAATTGGCCTTAGAGGTATCGGTCCCGCCTTTTCGACGGCAATCGGCGCAATCGGCTTTAACGCTGCAATTTCTGCTTTCCCAAGCTACACGCGAGAGGTTTTGCTTCTTGCTGTGCTGCTAATGACCGGCTTTGCGGGGGCCCTCGCTGTCATGACGCCAGAAAACGAGAAGCTCGCTGTCGCGCTTGGATCCTTCGCATCGCTCGGTGTTGGAGGTGTTCTTGTCCCAGCTGCTACTGTCGCCATGCTCGTTTGCCCTGATGCTCTCATCACCACTGCAGCAGCGCTCTCCCTTTCTATCCGCACGGTTGGCGGGTCCATTGGATATTCGATTTACTACAACATCTTCGCCATGAAGCTTGAGAAAAATTTGCCTGCTTATGTTGCAGAACATGCTATCAAAGCTGGCTTACCACTTACTTCTGCGAAGCAGTTTGTGGCAGTTTTTCTTACCAATCCAAAGACTTTGGCAACCACAAATATTCCCGGTATGACACCAGCGGTCATTGCTGGTGCAACGAAGGGAACACAATGGGCGTTCAGCCAGAGTCTAAAATATGTATGGGTACGTACACGGCTTGTATACATGACCTAATTCATCTTTTTACCTGTGACGTTGCTAACAGTTCACAGTTTACTTCAATCGCGTTTGGAAGCATTGCGATTGTTTGCACAGTTCTGCTGCCGAGTACCAAGAAGTATCAAACCAATCGTGTTGCTGTACAGATCAGCTAGATTATATGTAAATACAAAGCTTGTAGAGCCTGAAAGCACGTTCCGTACGATGATATGATGTTCATATCAAGTAATGCAATACCAATTATATATCAAACTAATAGTTCCTGCATACAGTTTACTAATGTGCCAATCAATATATACTGAGCTTGGTAGTAGTGGCCTTCTGAAGGCAATGACTATCTACCTACAAAGATTCAAGGCATATTTGCTAATATGCTCACACATAATTGATTTTATAGTAACTAGGCTAGGTATTGCTCGCCAATAGCATCTGCTAGACCATAGAAGACAGCCTTCCGAAGTTCAGTGTATCGGGTCGTCCCAGGTATGAAAGTACCTTAAATGGTGGGGTTTCATCACTGTCAGCCAGGCCTCCGGCGAGGCTAGGTTCAACCATTATCGCTACGCCGTACGGGACGCACTATAAGCGCGGGTCACGGGGATTGCCTGACTAAATTCACAGGGACCAGCCCTGTTAGTTTCATGAGAACATTTTTGCAGGTGCCATGAGCGGGAAACCGGGCGCTCCTTGCGATGCACAAAAGCGGCGCAATGGCTTCCGCAACTATTTGCCCTTTTTTCAGAAGGGCGCAGGTTTGTCGTACGAGTGCCACGACAACCCCATCCTGGGAAAACACCTTGGCCGGATATATGATCTTATGCCGACTTGATCAGGGCTAGTTTCAATGGCGAGAGAAAAGTGCATCATGCACCTTGGCAGCACCCACTCAACGTCGAAATATCGCCGTGCACGCTTAGGACAAACCTGTTCAACGCTATGAGCAGTTTTTTATATGTTCATATTTGAAAAATGATTCTGAGGCTAGAAAGTGTAGAGATTAGGCGAACTTGAATCAATTTTACGAGGTATCGTCATCGACGACATTATGCTCTAAGTGGCTGGACACATTGATTTGCATCGTATTTCCCGTCTAGCTAAAGTAAAGCTTTCAATAACGCTAATTTTTGGACCTATCATAACCTCTTCGAGCTTGCTGGCATATCTGTATGACACAACGGGACGATGATGAGGCGACAGGGCATGTTTTTCCTTTGGCTTCCTTCGCTATTCTACCAATGAATTAGAACGATTGACGTCGAGATAGGTAATAGACACACTTCGGCCGTATCCGAGTATGCTGTGTGAGTGACGTGATAAACACGCGGGGTTTTGCAGCAGGAATAAAGCTGAACATCGAAACAGTTCCGGTGAAGAATGCGGGGTGCGATCAACCCCACCGCCTCGCTTACAACGACTGGCCATCTCGTTTTCTTTGACCTCGCGTTACCTTGCGATATTTATGCAAAGTAATCTTGTGCACCCTAAGGCAGCCATTCGGTTCGCCCATCTAAGTCCACTGGAGCCTGACGCCTAACGCCTTGTCCGCCATGCAGCTGCCTACGTGCTTCCACAGAAGCCGAGCAACGTTGCGAGGTGACGGCTTATCCTACATAACCCCTCATTCAGCCTTCTATGTCTGAAAACAGGCCGTTTCATCTCAATTACCATCAGCCATGGCTACAATGCCACCGATCACCATCTCTCCGGTGCTCAGAGAAGCAGTTGAGCTCAAGGTCGACGAGCTCAACCGAGTGAAGAATGCCTTTAGGCATCGATATCAACTCGATGCTAGACGGATCAGGGAAAAGGATAATGTCAAACGGCTCAAGTCTCTACTTGCTGACATTATTAAGCTCAATCCTGAGATTGAGAACGATGACGATCTCGAACACATTTCACGTTACGTTGAACAGGCTCAGGATGACCGCTCGTTGTCCGAATCAAAGCTGCTAAAGTTGGAGGAGGAGCTCTGGAGTAAACTTGACAGGCACCTCAACCGCCTAGAGGTCTCATCATTGCATGTGGGCCTTATGAAAGAAGTCATGGATGCAAGCGACTCCAGTGTATCCTTAGCTACTAAGCTTCACAGTACCGACCTTGATGATGATTTCGAGGTGGTAGAGACCGAACTCGATGAAATGCTGGAGAAGTTCGAAAAGGAAACGTTCACTGCAGAAGACGTTGACGTCGAGGCTATCAAATCCTACCTGTCCAGTCTTTTTGATAAGCGAGGGGACAAGCGATGTTTGGAAGATATTCGCAGCGACCTTCAGACATTCGCTGAAGAGCTCATGACTGATGGTGTGGAGACGGACCAAGAGCATTTGGGTTGGTGTATCCTCGACCTCCTCAAGAGTGATATCGTGGATAGGGAGAAGAAAAAGATTCTCGAAGGCTACCTGCAGTCTCCCATTGCTCTGCGGGAGCTGGTGGCTATCATGAACATGAAATCGGTTCGGTATGTGATCGTCTCACTCGGGCTATACTGGAGACATAAGCTAACTTGATAATTTCCAAAACAGCGACTGGGATTACAAGGACGCCTCCAAAGGTCTCCCTGTGACCGCTTTACAGAACGCCGAAGGGCAACACTTTATTGCAGTTGAAGAGAATGTCATCGACTTGTTATTCCTACATACTGTGGGCATGGGTTGGGCGGAGAGACTGAAGAGTCGTCTCAAAACATTTGTACGAACCAGTGCCACCTTCGAGACTAAATCCCTATCCGTCGAGGAGCTTAACAAGCGCGAATATTTCCTTGGGCGTAGGCCTGCTAAGCCGAAGGCTACCAAATGCACCATGTGCCATCCAAATTACCCTCCTGCGCCAATGCCGCCACCCCCACCAATGGGTATACCTCCGCCTCCACCACCACCTGCTATGACTGTCAATAAATCAAGCAGGGCTAGGAAGAAGGGGATTAATGATTGGCCCCCATTTCCACCCCCACCCCCACTATATTCCATGGCCACTACACGGAAGAATGATTATGTCAACGAATTCTTCATGTCTCGTCTACCAGTTCGAGACGGTTGCACTCCGAAGATTGAACAACCTACGGAAACTCAAGCACGCTTGATCAAGACATTGGCAGTTGAAGCTAAGCTTTGTGAAGCTTTTGATGGCAGCGTACACACTGGCTCTGTGTATTTCAAGTCGCTGGCCTCCTCTCTCCCACACCAGACCACCCTCGCCGTACTGAAGTTCCTAGGGATCCCAGAGCCCTTCCTTGAGTTCTTCGAGCGCTTCCTTTCGGCCAAACTGAATATTGGTCCTGCTGTGCGCGGTGCTCCTGACCGTGTTCTCCCACGGGCTCGTGGCGTACAAGACGGTCATGCTCTTGAGTTGTTCTTTACAGAGGCAGTCATGTTCTTCCTCGAACTTGCAGTCCGTCAGAAAACAGGCTCATACCTATATCGACTGAAAGATGCTTGCTACTTTATTGGGAACTACGAACAGAACCGGATGTGTGGAGCACAAGTTGCCGAGTTTGCTGATATATTGGGACTAGAAGTTGATTTTGCCGAAGCCCATGTCATTGGTTTCTTGACCATCAGCACTCGTGGAGTTGTGATGGATGACTACAAGATTGGCACATACGCTCGCCGAGTCAAGAAGCAGCTCGACGCTTGCACCACCATACTTGATTGGGTCCGTGTATGGAACAGCACTGCTGGTACATACGCTGCTCATCTCTTCGGCCCACTTGCCCAAGTCTTTGGCAAAACTCACCTCGACGCCGTAAAGAAAGCGTATAGCCGCATCTTCAACATCATCTTTGACGGTGGCAATCTAACGTCCCATGTCAAGACCCTTTTGAGGACTCGCATCGATCGACTGCTCGGCGACCCATCCAGTTTCGTAGAATCTTTGATCTACCTTCCCCAAGCCTACGGTGGCCTAGGCGTCAAGAACCCTTTCATCACCCTAAACCTTGCCCGCTTGTTGTGCGAAAAGCCAGACGACGAAATCAAATCGTACCTCGAGTCTGAAGAAATATACTACAAACGGGCAGCGGAGAACTACGCCCTCCTTCCGGCCGACGCATACGCCCGGAAACTCGAAATCATCTTTGAGAACGACGACGCACGCATTGTTGCATCACTTGGTGCCTCTCGTGATCTCTCTATCTTCATGACCAAAGAAGAACTCACTGCCCACCGTGAACGCGCTGCATATCCTTGCTTACCTTCTCCGCCTTTCCCTGCACCATACGTCATGACGCCCATTCCTTCGCTCATGGCTCTGTATACAAGCCTCCTGCACGAACCTATCGATGATATACAAGGCAGGTCAAAGGTCAGAGATGATGTCGATCGATTGAGCGGCACGGGCGATATGAAATCATGGAGAAAACTCAGCGGAGAGGATAAGTGGGTCCTGCAGTTGTATGGTGATGAGTGCTTTGAGCATTTTGGTGGCCTGGAAATCTGGTGCGGTGAGAACGTGCCGCAGGAAGTCATGAAGGCGGTTCGAGGAGCGACCTGGGAGGAGAGTGATGACGATGATTCAAGCACTACCAGTTACATGACTGATGTTTAGTAAGTGGTAAAAATATTGGCTGTTGTTGGCAAGGACTAATTTGTTTGATGGCACGGGAGTGGTTTCCTACACGTTGTAACGCGACTATGCCGTATGATTAGTGTCTGTAGTCTCCATATACTTAGTTTTAACGAAGAAATTTGTGTTGGCTTCGAAGCATGATCAATCTTTGAGCATTATCATACGTCTATGTATTGATATGGTGAGATTTAGCCACGATTGTTTACCGCGGGGAAACAGATACGAAATCGCTTAGGGGACGAACAACACAATGTTGCCGACCCTAATGTTTCTCCATTTGACTGTGGATTCGTACTTTTGAAGACTCCAGTCATATTCAAAGGAAACCAAAGGTCTTGACGTATGATACAAATATACAACATGATAAGACCTGTTCATTTGATCTTCTTGTTCTTGAGCTTGATCGATTCCTCATTCACAAATACACCCTTGCCCTTGTAGGGTTCTGGCTTCCTCCATTTCCTAATATTTGCTGCAAATTGCATGACCACCTCTTTCTCTGGTCCTTCTAACAATAAACGGGTCGGTTGCGGCGTACTTGCGGTGACTCCTCGTGGTATACCGAGTTCTACCGGGTGAGAGTAGCCGACCTTCAAGTTCACAAACTTCTGGCCAGGATACTCTGACTCGACGGTTGTAGCGGAAGTTTCGACAGAAGCACGGAAACCCACGCCAACAAAACGGAGAATGGCACTGTGGCCTTCGCTCACGCCGAGAATATGGTTTTGTAAATATGCGCGGGTTGTGCCTAGTATGTGTCAATTGGAGAGTCTATTCGAGAATATGCTGACGGCCTTACCCCACATGGCCCTCTGCTTCGCATCTGTCGTATCGTCTATCGTCAATGTTGGCCCACTCAGTTTCGGGTCTTGGTTGATGTTGACGTAGTTTGGAATCTCCATTGACAGCTCTCCAAGGGGTCCCTTGATGTGTACTGTAGACATTGGCTGAATTCTCGTCCCTCTCCCCTTTGTCGAAGGTGCTATGATGTCAAACGTGACTCCTTGAGGTACTGAGAGCGGCGCGGAGCCGATCTTTGATTGCCATGATGAGGTCGTCGAGAAGTTCCAGGTAGGTGAGAGAAAGGCTGGTGTTCGGTCAAGATGCCGTAGTGAGGCTCTTGCCGCGCATTCAGTGCACCGCCGCCGTGCTGGAGCAAACATGATGTTGAAGCTTGAGGATATGTCTTGGCGCAGATTTCTGGAGAGCTGCTAATTCCGCCTTAGTCATCTGAAATATGGTCACGTGATAACGGGACAGAATCGTGTTGCACCTTCCTCACTCCTTCCATGCCTTCGGGTACAACCTCCCTACCCTTCCTGTCTGGGTAGGTGCATTCCAATGGCGGCTTTTACTTCGTGTTTGGTCTTAGATATTCATCTCTCTACTAACCACGTTGACTTCTCATTGCCATTCGCTCTCACCTCCTTGTCACAGCACTTGTCATACCTCGGCCTGCAAGTATACAGCAATTTCTCACCCTGAAATCACAATTGGCATACTCCAGCCTGTCAAACGGTCTAAATATCAAACCTCTCTCACCAGAACCTTAGCGGTCGTGATACCACTTATGACAACCTTTATCAATATTCTTAAACCCGTTCTTCTCCTCCTTTTACTACTCGCCTTCTCGCCATTGATACTACATCTTGTAGTTCTTCACTCTATCAGAAAACTAGCCCGTCTTGAACAGGTCATAGTTCTGTTACTTCTTCCCTTCATTGCAGTACTAGCTCGTCTTCGTGGATTCATCATCTTCTTGATCAATCTACTTGGCAAGCTCTTATCACGGGTTGATATACTCCTGTGGCAGGTCGAAGATTTCGCCCAAGACCTACTTCTTGACGACTTATCGCTCTTGGTTCTGCCTAAATTGTTCCACCACAACAGCCATCAAGGATGACGCGAACGGGGTGCATTCAAGTTTCTACTATGCTCGTAGCCCTCCTTGCTTCAGCTCCAATTACAAATGGCCGTCACCTCTCTCTCCCAGCAGAACCTGTGCCCTCTATCAATGTCAACGAACTTTTCCACCATACAACTTCGAGAAACTACAGAGTCATAACCCAGGCAGTCGATTTTGTGGTCTCGATGCAGACTGCACCAACATGTACTCGAATGGCCGCCTCTCACTTAATGAATGAATGTAAACTTCTTGAGAATGCTCCAGACTTTGCCAAGTCACGCCCGGAGGCTTACTTGGACAATGTTAAAACGGAGTACGCCGCTAAACTCGCTGTGTGCGAGCTCTTGAGTGCGCAGCCAAGCAACCCGACACCACCGCCAAATTGTGAAATACTTGTTCCATCTGCGGGAGCCTGCAGCCGAGGCAGCGTATGGTGGTATTCACGACCCGATGATGCCGTCAATGATAAGCAATGCTATCCTCAGTTTAAGGAATATCAATACGCTCAGTGTCTCAAGACTTTGCAGTCATCGCCCCAATATTGGACTTCGTTCAGCAATGCTCGACAGAATGCTGTTGTCATGTGTCAAGCCAGCAGAGATGCCATTGAACGAGAGACTCATCTGGAGACTTTCAAGAACCTGACTCAGGTCATGGGTGATGTATCTTCGGCTATGAAGAAGTCCACCGAGGAATACGAGGCTTTGATCAGAGATCAAAAACAGTTTGTAGATGAGGTACGCGAAGCTCAGGATCTGTTCAGAGAAAAAGTTGAGGCAGTACAGCAGAAGGCACTTGCCACGGTTGGCACACTGGACAACAAGTTCCATAAATTCATGCAAGCATCGATGTCTGATCTTATCAGAGCCCTTGCGGAAAACAAAAGCAGTGAGCTCAGTCGGGTTCGTCAGGAGATGCAGGCTTTCTCGAACGATCTCAAAACGGAAAGCTCTCAATTTGCGGCGTTTTTCAACAACCAGCTTCAAACACACCACGATTTCGCGCTCAAAAGCATTCGGGTCAACCACGAAGCGCAAATCCGCAGCTATGATGTTTTGTCGAGCAGACTAGGCGGTCTTCATGATACTGCAGACAGGGCCAATGCGGCAGCTAATACATCTTTGCATGCAGTCGTGAGCATCGAGCGACGACTGGAAAACCTCTCAGACCAAGCAGATCATATTGCTCAAGGTTTTGCCTTCTTCAGTGCACTCCCGCAACTACTTGCAACCTTGTGTCGTGGTCTTGTCGCCACTATAGGATCGCTCTTCCTTTTCAGCATGTTGTGCAAAATCAACAGGAGATTCGCCCTCTATGCCGCTGGCGCATGTAGCTCGGCATATCTCTTCCATCTGTGCGGTCTATATTCGTGGCTCGGAGAACTGCCCACATACACCCAAACCGCCCAAGAGCATACATGGATGTCCCTGATGGCGAATATGTCGGCTACTCAGAAGGCAACCAGTCTTCTGATGATGCTTTGGCTTACAGCCTATCCGGTTGGGTGCATCAACGTCTACCTTGGCTCTATCATCGGAAGCGCACTCAACGGCGTGCTTGAGTCGTACTGGGTCCGTCAGCACAGTGGCGACGGCGGCTTTGCGCTCCTTCCCAGCGTCGAGATCCCGCACTCTGTTCTGACGAGCAAGGGCACTCATTGACAATCCATTTGCGAAAACATGTGTACTTCTGCACAGACACGAATTTCGCCTGTCGTTGCAAGGAAGCGGTGCACATGGGATTTACGCATGGTCTCTTGAAGCGCAACGCTTGCAGGTCGCGCAACGATGGAGTTCATTGATCTGCATATTCGCAATATTTATCGTTTGGCGCTTTCATCGGCATTCTGCAACATGGTATTTGTCTTTCATGGGTCGTTCATCATATCAATACTTTACGTTCATCTTGGCATTTCTCCCAGCGACGGCGTCGGGCCAATATTTTTCATTTTACATCATACGGAGGGAGCATTTACAAAAAAGGGTCTAGGAGTAGTCCAGGCAGGGAGCAAAGGAGGATTCATTTTTCAGATGGCATTTCAAATTTCGATGTTATTCGTTTCAATATTAATGCCGTGTTAGTGGACAGTGAAGTATCCGATGTCATGCTAACTAACCAGAAACTTTGGAAGGATGGGGTGTTACCTGGAACCACACCCCCCTAATCGCGAACCTCCCTCCAACTTACGAGCGTCACTCCTCATCGTCACTCAACTCCTGGATCCGCCCCGACCGATACGCCTGCTCCACCGGATTCTGAACATCCATAACGCCCGTCGCTTTAAGCCTAGCCAAGCCGTCAGTACACATCAACAAAGCACCCACGCGATACATACCTTTCAAACAAAACAAACAGCCTCTCCGCCTCCCTCTCTTTCTCCTCCTGCGTCATCGGCTCCTCCTCCCTAGCCTCCTCCCTATCCAGCCTCTGCCCCGTAATCGGATTCACGGGGATGCCCTGTTCCGTCTGTGCCATGTCATGCGCCTGCATCGCATTCTCGGGGATGGAGATATTGTTCGACATGAGGAAGCCCGAAGCGAATCCGTAGCCAACGTTGTGCACGAAGGTCGAGGGATCTTTGTTCGAGAGCTCGAAGAGCATGGCGGAGATGGAGCCGCGGAGGGTGGGGGTAAGTGCTGAGGTGGAGAGGTTAAGGAGGCGGGAGGAGATGGTGTTTGATTGGCCGAGGGGCTTGTCACGCTCTTCGGGGGTGGGCAGGATGGTGCGTTGCATGTGGGATTGGACGGGGGCTGGGGCGATTTCGTAGATGCGACGGAGGAGGGTGAGGAGTGGGGCGATGGCGTTGTCGAGCTCGGATTCGGGGTAGGCAGGGATGGCTTTGTCGAGGAGAGTGGTGAGGTGTGTTGCGTTGCAGGTTTGGTCGAAGCGGGGGAAGACAGTGTTTTGGCCGAAGAAGCAGTTTTGTTGGCCTTTCTTGTCTTCGAGATCGAGATTTAGGAGGGCGTTGATAAGGAAGTTGGTTGGTGCTTCTAGGGGTGGTGAAGGGATGGTACGGCGGACGAGGATCTTGAAGATATTGGGGATGGATTTGGAAAAGTGCTCGCTGAGATCTGGGTGGAAGTGGGTGATGTTGAAGAGCAATTTGAGGGTTTCGGAGAGAGCCATGAGTTCCATGGGCTGGATGTGTTCCTGCGGCTTTCGCCGCGAGGAGGTTGAGTAGCGTTTGGCATGACGCGTTATGGCAGCATTGATGCTGTCGGCTAGGTGGTTGTCGCGTACGAGTTGTGGGTAGTCGAGATTTGCCTCATAGGTCGTGAGAAAGAGAATTCGAGAGGCCAGAAACTCGTCGTCCGAATTTTCGTTCTGGGCAGATGTTAAATTATTGGGCTAGCGGTTGTTACGTCTGAGCTCACCTTCAATTTCTCTGCCGCATGTGGGCCGTGTCCAAGATCTACTAGTATCTGACGCGTCTTTGGTTGAAGCAATAGGGCATTTGCTAGGCACCGCAGCGCTTCTTGTGACACTGGGATGTCTTTTTGCTCGAAGGCATAGCGACTGAGGGTTTGGATGCCCTTGGTATCTCAGCACAACCTTGCGTGCCACAGGTCAGAGCTCAACATACGTCCTTTGTGAAGATGGGATCTGCATTTTCAACCGATCGGCCGTGAACTTTGAGCTGTTCCAGAAGCTGTTTCTGCTCTAGTCAGCCGATAAGCGTGCTGCGTATCAAGAAGTGGTGGTGCTGAGCGTACGTTGGCTGGGGAGCTTGGAGGTGCCGAGGTTTGCTCGTAGTTCTGCTAGGATTCTGGTTACGTCGTCGAGCTTCTCTGTGAGGTTATTAGCTGTTGTCGGACGGAACATGTCAGTCTTTTGCTTAACCTTTTCCAAACTTGTGGGAGGACATGGTGTTATGTCAAGGCGAGCAATGGTGGTTGCACAGGGTCACTGGTTATCAAGGCGGGATGGAGCTTGAGCCGGGGCCCCACCTTGATGCTTGATAGGCGATTGACAGGGTGGTTAGGTGGGTGCACATGAGCAACGCAGTTATATTGTTATGTCACAGGGGCGAATCATATGCTCTCATCACCCTTGTGTGGGCCGATAAAACGCATAACATCTATTCATATCAACGTGCACTGTTTGCACCACCGTTCGCCGGTTCTGGGTGAGACATGACTGGCGGATGGGCGCGGGCACTTTACGCGAGCGCGATGCTCCTAGCCTAGCGCGTCGCGTCAAGCCCCAGCCTTGGCTCCCTCATGCTCGACATATGCCCAGTGGCTGTCATACGCGCCTCACACACTGATTCGGTTCTCTTGCCCTTCTAGCAATGCGCTTGCCATTCGCGACTGTTCCCTTTCTTCTTTTCTTCTGTTAGCTGTCTGCCGGCATAGCCATGGTGTTATCCAAGCTCGATTCCCTTTCTGTCCGTCCTCCTACTCCTCCCAAAGACCTCCAACATCGCGCCCAGGAAGCCGTCGACGAGACGCTCCGGTTCCTTGAAGATCCCTTTGGCGACAAGCCCGTAGTACCCAAATCAGTTGTTTCTACGGCCGCCTTGCCCAACACGCCTGAGCCATCACCATCCTCCGACATCGAGATTCCCTCCAGCGCAGCAAGCAGACAGAAGCGGGTTAACTTCGAGCTTCAGCTATGCACGAGTCCGCAAAAGAAGGCGGTAGCACACTCTTGGACTCCCACGCGTAGCTCACCGCTGCGACCCCTGCCCCAGACCCGCGTGTCCAGGCCCCTCAAGTCTATCCTCAAACCTTCCGATTCAACCCCAACTCCTCCACCTGCGGACCACGGTGCCTCCGCGCACAAGTTCAAGACATTTGCGGAAATGCTCGAGTCCATAGTTAAGCTGCTCGCCTCCTCGGAGCGGCCCTCGCGGCTGGATGCCTACCATTCGTTGCAGAGGACTATGCAGGCATATGACAAGATTCCAGACGACCAGGCGCTTCGGCAGAAGATGTCATTATTGACTCAGTTCATACGGCGAGATGTCCAAGCGCCCAGCTTATCCGGGACTGGGCTCGACTCACAGCTCGTGGCCCAGGCATTGAAGCTGCTGATGGCACTATTTCGCCTCTCCGACGCTGCTTCGGCCATGAGCGACGACTTCTGCGCTTTCATCATTGACCGCTCCATCCAGGTAGCTGGAGACGACACAATGCCGAAAGCTATAGTTAATACCCACCTGGCCACACTCATGCAACAGAATTTCCGACCCAAGATTGTCACCACCCCTCGCGTCGAAAAGATGCTCGACGCTCTTGACACCATAACTGACCGCATCAACGGTTATTCAGTCCAAGCATACCGTATTCGAATTTACCGGAAACTGATTCAACAACGACCCGATTTAATGATCAAGCACACCGAGCGATGGTTCAAACACACGATCAAAGCTCTATTAGCAGGTCAGAAAGATATCAACCAAAGCGCATTGGATACCGCGCTCTCTGCTGCAAGAACCTTAGGCCACGACCGGCATGTTGCCAAGTCTTGCCTTGCTGTTCTCAACCGTGTCAAACATGATGGAGAAACTGTTGCCAAAGTCTTTGCAAAAGAGTTGGAAAAAATGTTAGGTGGCGATAATTCTCATTTAGTGCCTCAGATATGGTCAGCCGTCACTATGTTAATGCGAGATTCATTACAAGGTAACCAGTTCTCCACCCTCAAAGAATGGCTAGAGGTTTTTCAAAAGTGCCTTGTGTGCGAGAAGGACATGGTCAAGGTGCAAACGAACGTCGCTTTCTGCCACCTCCTATATGCCGTCAACCTCTCATCAGACACTTCCGAAGGTTGGACCAAAATGTTTCTCAAAATTCCATTGCATCAGTTGCAGGGACGAATCCCTTTCAAAAAAGAGGAACGTAATGCTATCTCCTCGGGATACATGTCAATGCTATACTATGCACTTCGACCAGCAGCCTCCTATGAGCAGCTTGACCGATACTGGCGCGAATTTGTTGCTTCTTTCTGGACTCAATTATTTCACACACCATCATCCCAACATACGATTGCAGCATGCGGAATCGTGTCTGCACTGCTAGATGGCTCAAGGAAACCATGGAATGAGCAACGAGTCCTCGATCAGAGGCCTCAATACATGATCCAGCGTGCAGAGCTTCCCTTGCTCGATCCAAAATGGGTACGACGATCGCTGGCCCTAGTGCTCCAGTTCGTGGAAATTTTGCTAGATGCGACACCTTGGTCTGGGAAAGAGAAATTGGAGGAGGATCCAGTGAAGACGATGTGGCTAGCTGTTCTTGATTCTCTTGTGGAAGCCAGCAGCAAAGAAGTCATGGCGTCGAGTGAGACAAAAGTTGCGATGGCACATATCGTCAATCTGCTTCGTCGAGTCTGGGACAGCCACACGGCACAATTGGCAGTCTCACAACAGAAGGAAGATAACTGGGCGAACAAGTTCTGCTTCTTGATTGAAACAGTCGTGCAGAAGCTGGGCGCACTTCATTTTGCAGACAAGTTTCTGACGCGAAATGCTACGGATGAATTTGAGGTCGCCTCTACACCATCCCATCGAGCCCGGTCTCATGTTACACGTATCTCGCCGCTCCTCTACTTCATCGATTTGCTTGCCAATCAATCGGAAGGCAAACTACCAGATGTCGTCCGCTTGCGTGCCATCAAATTAGTTATGGAGCCCTGCTTCCATGCTCAGAATACCCGCCTTAGCCGGCTGGAGCTACTTCGCGACTGTGCAGCAACTGCTGGCTATTCTGCGCGAGCATCAGTGACTTTGAACTTCTGGACACATGCTGCAACCCTCTTGCAGATTTGCCTCGAAGCAAATGCATCAGACTCAAGTGAGCAGGATCCACGGTCATTGGGCAAAGAATATGACGCTGTGGTGGAATTGCTTGGACTAGGCTCTTTTTACTTTCTAAACAGGTCAAGTGGTCATGACATTCTGTCACTTTATATTGACATTGTCCGCAAAGAGGCGGGCGAACCAGCTATTGTTCTTGCAGTCATTGAAAAAGTATCTGAGCGTCTTCTGAGACAAATCATAGACGACGATAAAACCTCATGTTTACCATACGCCTCTATTCTACTCAGGAGTCTGCCTCAGCAAACAAATCGTAGAAGCTTAGACCAGAGCCGGCAAAATCTATGGCCATCGTCTTCAGCACCAGGACGCCACACAGACTTTGATCCATATCATCACCTATACAGCGTCATTATCTCTATCGGCACCGCTTCGTACCGAGATCTTGTCGGGCAGGACGTTGGGCCCACCTGTGAATTTCTAGCTGCTCTCACATCTTCGATTAAGGAATGTTCGACATCTCAACTGGCAGTCTACCTTCGAAAGACCCAAGAAATGATCCGATTATGGGTCGAAGATAGTAGTGAAAAGATGCAGAGTACAAAGCAACCGATGAAGGCGTTGCATCGCGAGGTATGTTAGCAACGCCTCGGCAAAATCGGGTCACTAACGGAATATAGGTCGTCAACCTGTGGACAGAAGTGAGCAAAGCCATCGAGCGACTACCACGGAAAGACAGCCAGATATTGGTACACCTGGAATCCTTGATCACTGCAGGATTTGTAAGCAGACGCCGAGGCATTGTCAATATCTCCATTGCAACATGGAACCAGACTTTCGGAAAAGAGAAGAGCCTACGATATCCTTCTCGTCTAGAGCAAGCACTACGAAGCCTCTTCCCAGTGGTTGGGCTCTCTTTACCCTCGTTAGAAGTTCAAAACGATGACATGGTAATTGCTATCGTTAGTCGGATTATTTTAGCGCTAACATGACTCCAGATTGAGACTCCAACTTTCTACGAATCCGACGACAGCACGGAAGATGTAAAACGAGCAGCCAAAAGCACTCATGGTACGGAGTCACCCTTCAGGATGACTCGGTCTGCATGTAGGTCGTCGACCCGGTCGCCAGCCTTACCATCACCTAGTAACGGAAGGACATCAGCAAGGCAAACCCCCAAGGTTCGCTTACGGCATGATAACTCACAAATTAAATTTGAGCCCATCGCATCATCACCGTTGAACCCTTTCAATCAGGAATCTCAAGTCTTGACTGAACGACAAAAAGAAATGATTGAGCGTCAAAAGCTTTCTGGTAGTCTATTTGCTAGTATGGCAGCACCCTCATCAAAGAGAGAGGAACCACAATCTCCGACCGAGTTCCATTCAGATGCACCAAATGCAGACGAGTTGCCGACAAATGCTGTACATTCTACTCCGGCAAAGACTTTGGCAGCAATAGGGCCTATGGATGTTTTCCTCGGCTCCTCCCCTACTCCACATGCTCGGAGACGCACTCGGCACATTGTCAGTGACGATACGAGCGTGGCTACCCCAACCACCATACGAACACTCAAAATGGCGAAGGATGAAGATCTGGGCTCCTCGCCACCACGCATGTTGAAGACAGATGAGTCAAATGCATGTCAGTCCGAAAGTGACCTTCATGTTGAATCTATCTTTGAGTACCGGCAACCAGAACCTACATATGATGGTTCTTTTGAGGGGGGAACTACAATTGATGAAGATGCACTGCTGGAAGCACTGAAGACGAACGAGGATATGGAAGACAGTTTCGAACTTGATCGTCCTATGGATGTTCTCATATCCGAACCACCTAGTGCAAACATTGACTTACAGCTCACCGCGCAACTCGATGCCGACATTCAAGCACACTTAGACGCGGACACTCAAGAGAGTAGTAAACAAGCACTTGAATCAAACAGCGAGTTTGTTAACGCAGCTTCCCATCTACAACCAGCTAAGATCGACAATGAGCAAACTAGTAGCGATGCAGAAGTGGAAGATTCACAACCTTCATCCGGAATCCCTATGGAACTTGATGAAGCAAACCCGGTTAGTACAAGCAGCACAAGTCGTGTGGACGACTCCTTTAGCAAACCAAGCTCTGATAAAGGAACGCCGCGATCTACTAGCTTGCGACGTTCTTCACGCCACACCTTGACTTCCAGTCCTGTCCAGTCTCCACGCCCTAAGAAACGCAAAATGACGCCTAGCAAAGCCGAAGGTCGATCAAAGAAGGCCAGAGTGGAGGAAACTCAGGAAGATCATACGCCAGAAGAGGTGCCTGCTGAAGAACAACTCCCCGCCGAAGGTGAAAATCACAACATGCAGGACAACATCGTTGTTTCTTTACCCACGAAGCGAAAGATGGGAGCCAAGAACCGGAGAACTACGGGCAGTTCACCTCACGTCATCGTACCCGAAACCAACCGCAAGCGAGGCCCAGTTCGCCGCTCACAGTCCCTCCTCAGCCAAGTGGAAAACACGCAAGACATCGTCGACGACACACCTGCCCCCAAGCGCTCCAAACAAGCCGCCACCCAAGACGTCAGCGCATCCAAAAACCCCTCTCCACCCTCCCGCCTCAGCCACATCCAAGTTACGCCCAAGCGCTCCTCCAAAAGCTCCTCCGAATACGGCTCCTCAATCCACACATCCTCTATCACCACCCACCGCGCCCCCGCCGAACACGCCCCTTTACCAACCAAATCGGCGTCTACGCGCCCTGAACCGTCCGTTGCGTCGACGCCTAGTCGCTCGCTTGCAGACCGTGTTATTCTCACGCCACGTAGTATTATCGATCAACTACGCACTCTAAAGAATTACCTGTTTAACACACCGACGTTGGTGTTGGGGCGTGAGGAGGAGAGGGAGATGGATGATGCGTTGTTTGATTTGCGGAGGGGGGTACATGCGGCTGGGATGAGAGGGGCGGAGTGAGGTGTTTGTTGAGATATGGGATGAATGGTTTGGGGTGAAGGGGGTATAATTGACGTTATGTGATGTGTTATGATGGCAGTTGGTATATGTGTGTTTGGTGAGGTAGCATGGCTTTGGGAAGTAGGTTTGGATAATTGGGCATGAAAATATATCGCGCGTCAGATAAACATGTTGTTGATTAGATAAGTGTATATGCAAATACGTGGATATGGTATGTTTGTCTCTTTTCGCATGTGTGTATATAAGACTCTCGTAATATAGCTATCGTATACTGTGTACCTGAAGGTGTTGCTATTCCGGGTGAATGTCGTCGGGCTGCGGCTGCGTATCTGGTGGAGAGTTTAGAGCAAAAGTCATAATTATAATGACCAATAGCATATAGCAACGGCGATGCATATGCATTGGAGCCAATGCAAATCAACCACCTGAAACGTGAGGCGAGTTTCAAGCTAGCTTGCATCATGGTGGGGTTGAGCTATGGTCTGGACGAAAGCTTGCCCCTCCCTTCTCCCGTCAACAACACAACTTGATTAAGTTGTCGCATCCCTGCTGGCTACCAGTACCAACTCCCTATCGATTCTTTTCCTTCTACAGCTGACAATACAACAAGGGTCTGACTAAGCCTCAAACCAAGTTAATATCACATCAACAGACTAGCCAGTTTCCACTTCCCATACCCCACCATCGGCTTGTGATACTTGTGATCCTGTCCAAGACGTCACAATGGTTGATCGTGCGAACCGTCCCTCAGCCTTGAGTGCGCCCCAGGCCTCTGTTCCTGGAGCTCAGGTCGACATTGTTGGTCAAGGTGGCAGCCAAAAGGTGGTTGCTACACTATCCTCAGGCGAGAGCGTCGAGGTGTTGCTGTTTGGAGCTACCGTCACCAGCTGGAAGAGCCATGGCGGCCAAACGGAAAACCTATGGCTAAGTGAGAAGGCCGACTTGACCGGCTCCAAGGCGGTACGAGGTGGTATCCCAGTCGTGTTCCCAGTAAGTGGCACTTTTCGGCTCTGGTATCAAACCAAGAATCGGGCATGCACTAACAGTTGTCACTCTAGGTCTTCGGTCCCCCACCAAAGTCAGGCCACGCCACGTCAACGCTACCCCAGCACGGTTTTGCACGCGCCTCACGTTGGGAGTTTTTAGGCAAGTCCGACACCGAGGCCGGCCTCGACACGAACTCGGTCAAACTCGACTTTGGCCTCGATAGGTCTGGTCTCAGTGAGGACGCACGCAAAGCATGGCCTCTGGATTTTGGTCTAGTGTACAGCGTGACATTGAGCAAGGACACTTTACAGACCGTCATAACCGTGCGTAACGAGGGCGAGGAGAGCTTCGAGTTCCAGTTCTTGCTGCACAGCTACTTCAAGATCCAGGACATCTCCAAGGTCAGCGTCACCGGCTTGTCTGGCACCGAGTACGTCGACAAGGTCCTCGATGCTACAACACACCAGCAAAAGGACAACGCCCTCAAGTTCACCGGTGAAGTAGACCGCGTCTACAAGTCGATTCCTCAAGATACAACCTCCATCCTCGAGGACGGCAAGCCTCGCTTCGATGTCATCCGCGATAATGTCAAGGATACGGTTACGTGGAATCCGTGGATCGAGAAGGCAAAGGCCATGGGTGACTTCTCACCCGATGAGGGCTACAAGAACATGGTCTGCGTCGAGATCGGGGCTGTAGATGGCTGGCAGAAGCTGGAGAAGGGCGAGGTATGGGAGGGTGGTCAGCTTATCAAGAGCTTGCTTTGAGGTGTCATCTCGTGAGAATTTGTGGCGTATCGAGGCTCTCTGCAATGCTTTCTACATAAGGATGTGTGCTAAATGAATTAGGCCAAGACAGAGCGGTTGCATGAACAAATATCAACAATTCTAGACTCTGACGTGCATGTAGCGAAATTGACCTTGAATTGAGCTAATCATGTGCGTGTATGTCTGACCTATATATCTAGGGCTTGCCTGATGGGGAATCCCTGCCATTGACCTTCTTTACACCAGATCCCTTCCGGCAATAGTATTAACACACCATAACAACAACCGGCGCTATCAGGGTACGGCGATGGTCAATCAAAACAACGGTGCCTTGCGCTGTCCGCCATACTGCCTAGCATTGTGGGCAATCGACTGAGCGCGCATCGCAAGAACTCGATCGAATATTCCAAGCCACGTGCGCGCATACCTTGCAACAACACCTGTCTCCTCAAGCTGGTTGTGCTACCAGACTAGACGGAAATCACGCCAGCTCAAGCATTCGTTTAACGCCAGCAGACTAGTTGCGCTGTTACTGTTGCTGCAGCAATCCAAGCAATGCGGTATTGAGCATCGCAGACCACAACCACGCCATGGACGACCGCGAGCATCAGCGCAGCATGTCGCTTATACCTTACGCACCGGCGGAGTCTCGGGAAATTGTCTTGTATGTGCTACAATGTTCGAGGAGTTGTTCTTGCAACTGTTAGGCTGACAATGCTGAAGGCGCCATGGCTCTGCTGTGGTCGTATATGACCAACGATCGAGACAACTCTCCCTTCGCGATGCCCCCGACCCGACCGTAGTAGAAGATAACTCCTGCCCATATTGTCGCCGGCCATTTCGGAAGCCATCGCCCCATGGAGGTGACGATAGCGACCATGAACACGCACCACGTACGCCAGGCATACCAGACGCCGAGAATGGCTTCGTCAACCCCGGCTACTTTCAAATGCTACGTCGAAGTCAGCCAGGCTCAACCGAAGCGTCACGCCCTTCATCGCCTCATAAACAGCTAGCCCCGGCGCCTCTACGAGACGGTCAAGGCGGTCTTCATGCGCCCGGGGGCGCCGAATTCATCGGCAGCACTCCGGTACCACCGCGAAACATATCCGCAAAAGCTTTCAGTCCTGACTATTTCAAACAATTCTTTGTTGAAGAGAGGGAGCTAGGGAGAGGAGGTAAAGGCGTCGTACTCCTTGTCCAGCATGTTCTAGACGGCGTCAAACTGGGGAGGTTTGCGTGCAAGCGCGTGCCTGTAGGAGACAACCACAAATGGCTTGAGAAGGTGCTGATCGAGGTGCAACTTCTGCAAAACCTTTCTCATGAGAATCTTGTCTCGTACCGCCATGTGTGGCTCGAGGACTACCAGATTTCCAACTTTGGCCCAAGTGTGCCATGTGCCTTCATCCTGCAACAATATTGCAATGGTGGAGACCTGCATAACTATATACTCGAGTCTACAAAGGCTACGATTACCAAAGAGCAGATGAAAGAACGATTGCGAAGGAGATCCAAGGGCCAGCTGGAGGATCCCAATGATCTTCATGGACCGCGGCGAATGCCCTTCGAGGAAATCATTTCATTCTTCAAGGACATCACGTCAGGATTGCACCACCTTCACGCAAATGGCTATATTCATCGAGACTTGAAGCCAAGCAACTGTCTCCTTCATAATACCGGACACAAGATCAGGGTCCTAGTGAGCGATTTTGGAGAAGTGCAGTCTGCGAACGTGGCTCGAAATTCTACAGGTGCTACTGGCACTATCTCGTACTGTGCTCCCGAGGTCCTTCGACAAGAGACCCCAGGCGGCGTATATGGTAACTTCACAACTAAATCTGACATCTTTTCCCTCGGAATGATAGTCTATTTCATGTGTTTCGCACGACTGCCCTACCGTAATGCGGATGGTATCAACGAAGACAACGAAGATGTTGACCAGCTTAGGGCTGAGATATCCACATGGGCTGGCATTGATGATGAACAGCGTGTCCGCTCTGACCTACCGGAAAAGCTTTACAAGTCCTTGAAACGATTGCTAGCCCTGCGACCAGATGATCGCCCAGGCACTGAAGAGATCTTACAGGTGCTGAAGTCACCGTTTCTATTCGACGAGTTCAACGCCTACACTGCCCCATCAGAACTTGACGAGTTCAATCCTCGAATCAGCCGGGCTGATACACCTAGTCCATCCCCGGAACAAGCACACAGGAAACGCTCGTCTGCACAGTACACCCGACCTGGGCGCTCGAAGCTAGGCGCCACGGTAATGGATCGCTCTCCCAGTCCGCCCGACCCACAGCCCATGAGAAGGAAGTCGTCGGAAGATGGTGTTGTCACGCTGCGGCACAAAAAGATAGACTTCCCACCACCATCAACGCCCATAGCCAGGACACCATCTTCTCAAAGACTTATGCTACCACCGCCTCCACCATCACCAACCGCCTTACTTCGCATTAATAACATGCTCCAAAGCCCATTGTTGATCGGAACGATGAAGGTTCTTCTCTTCTGCGTCAAAGCTTACAGCCTACTCTCACCGTGCCAGCCATTTGTGGCGGACCCACGCGTGATCTATCCGCTCCTGGCCTTTGCTTCATTTGATTTCTTGTTCCTGGGCGTGGGTATCACGGTGAGGGGACGATACATTCGGCTTGATAGTCTGTTTGCGAGCGCTACGCTATTGATGGTTCACGTTGCGCTTGTGAGCATCTTGATCAGGGGGGATCGACTGTGTGCGAAGGGAGGAGTTGCTTGGGATGGGTATTAGGGGTGTGATTTGAGGCGTGGTGAAGGAAAAGTATGGGAGGCTATTTGGGTTTATGATACCTCTATGCACACATGGAATGAATTATGTAGACAATAAGAATTCGGACGAAATGGCTGGGGACCGTTTGAAGTTGCGATGGTCAGTGCGCTGTTAGCGCCAGCGCGCCTTCCGATTGTTTTGTTTATCGAACAACAATGCCCGCCTCAACTTCCACTTCCCTCGACTAACGCGCAACACGTCGCCCAATTCTTGACGAGCTGGATAGGCAGTTGGTCTTGTCTCTTCTCAAGCAAAAAATCTTATAAATCATCTTTTCTCTATCCCCTAGACACGCATTGACGACGCGACACGAATATTAACAAAGCTGCCGCAGCAGCTCCTACGGCAAAACATGCAGTCGTCACCCCCCAATAGCCATGGGAAAGCACGCACACTTCGAGAACTTTCAAGAAGCCTAAGCCACAGCCCCAGAGACATTCCCTCGCCCTCACCTCCCCCAAGCGACTCCAACCCCACCAAGCGCTCAGGATTTGGCACAGAGACGACCGACTTCTTCAAGGACCCTGATGTTCTCATGTCAACACAACACGATATTGAAGGCGAAACAAACACACTCCCACAGTACCCGCGCATTCGCTCCACGGCGAAGAAGGTCAACGCCTGGCACATGCTCCGCTCAGAGCAGCCGGTTCCGGATACGTCCATGGTGAACAAAGAGTTTGGCGACTTTGACCACAGCATATCCGAGGATGAAGACGTCATGTCAGTAGAACAGCCGCGTGGACTTAACAAAGGCACACCAAGCAAAATGAGCTCCCACATCGACAGTCTCTACGATATTACGCCGCCCAGCAACCGCACACCCAAGTCTTTCGCTGCTGAGACTGGAAGTCTTCGACGCGACGCTCAGATCCGACGCGCCTCGCGTAATGACTTGGATAACAATGCCTCGCCTCGGCCATCAAGTAAACGCACCTCGCAGGCGATGCCCACAAACCAAGATCGAAAACGTACTTCACTTGCCCAGTTACACGCGAAGCTCTCAGAAGACGAATCCTCTTTTATGGATCAACGACCACCGACACTCACCATGGACTCAGCCAAGAACACGCGCTGGGGCAACCGAGGCCGGCACACCTCACTCCAGATGGATGGAACTGTCGACCCTTCTGTGCGTAGCAAGGCATCGCCTCGAACACGGCCTGCCACGGCACATAACACGACCGCGCAGTCATTTATCCTACCGGATCTCCCCAACCTTACCGAGCTGGTCTCTGGCATCTTCGAAGACGGAACACCTGTCTTCTCTAAAAATGCCCCGGCGCGGTCGCGGTTCTCTGCACCTCCCAATGGCGGACGTCGTCCCCATCATGTCCCCATCGAAGGTGTGCCGATACCCGAAGAAGAAAAAGCTATATTTTCGGCACTCCAGCTGTTGCAGGACAAGGTTGCAAAGATGGAGGAGGAACGTGAAGAAGCTGAGAGGCGGATTGAGGAGCAGGACATGGAATTGATCGAATTGCGAGCCACCACACAAGCCCAAGAGAAACTCCGACGGAGTGATAGTGCACAAGATTCAGATTCTGCTAAGGGCAGCTGGAAGGTGGAGAAGACGCGTAAGTTTATGGAAAAAGTGATAAATCGAACGCAGATGCTAATGTGCGTGAAGGCCTTGACGCGACTGTACACACTCTCCGGACGAAGCTCGACCGTGCGGAGCGAAAGACCGCAGTTCTGGAAATTGAGAAGAAGCGATTGAATTCCGAGCGCGACAACATGGCTGCTCAGCTTGGGATAGCTTTTCAAACATGCGAGGAGCTGAAGAACGAGAAGAACGCGTTAAGCAATGAGAACGAGACACTTAGGGAAGAGATTGAAAGGCTCCGAGACGAGAACGAAGCCCTTTGCGATCAGTTGAACCAGGAACACTCTCAGCATCGCGAGGAAACGGTGCAGCTTCGCCGACAGTTTGACCAAACTGCGAACGCTACCGAGAAAGAGAATGCAACTCTCCACACCGAGTTGGCTCGTGTGCGCGCGCAGCATGACGATCATACACAACAATTGGCTCGTAAAGAGGCTGAATTGCGAAAGGCGCGTCAGGAGCAGGCCGAGTTTGACCAACTGAAGGGCGATCATGAGTCGCTTAAAGCGCAACTGGCAAGTCTGAAGAGTAGGCGCGATGAAGATGTCAAGCGCTGGTCTCGTCAAGAGGCTATTCTCAAGGCTCAAGTCGACCGCCGAGATGAGACAATCCGACATTTCCAGGATATGACACAAGAGCGGACCAACGAGGCCATGCGTCTAGACAACCAGAACCTTCGAAAGGAACTTGCACAGTTGTCTGCTCAATTCGACGATGAGAATGCACAGTGGGCCATGAAAGAGGTAGCTATGAAGCGGAAGATCAAACAGCGAGAAGAGGCGGCTCGCAACACTATGGATATGACCCGCCAAGTTTTGGGCATACGAGAAGCGAATAGCCAGCAGTACGATGCCCCTGTTGCTGCCTCGAAGAGCAAAGAGAGGGCGCATGAGGGCACCCTGCAGAACAGACCTAGTTACCGCCGCGAGGATACCCGCACCCGCATCAGGAACCGTGTCCAGCAAGAGGTCCAGAACAGCAGAGTCGACAGTGTCTCTCAAGTCCAAGAATCACCGCGCAAGCCCTACGCTAGTATCTCAAGGACAGTCAACCGCACTTCTTTACCAGTTGACCAATACCGTAGCTTTTCGGCGCCTATCACGGCTGATAAGAACGCTTATGTTGAGAGCGAAGTTGAGTCGACTACCGATCTGTCACTTGCACCCCGAGGTACACCGTTTGCTACCCGTAATATTCCACTTTCGAGACCGACTACCACTATTCAACCTCCGGCTGACCTAGACTTGACGGAGCTGAGCTACATTGATAGTGCTCAGATTGCTCAGCTTCGGCGAGCACTGGAAGAGGAGCGAGCCGCTGCGCGCCGCCGAGTATCGCCCGTGCCGTTGGCGCAAGAGCAACGCGAGGAAACTCTCCGATCTCAACGACAGACGCGTGAAGATACTCTTAGGTCTGTTGCATCTGCAAAGAGTGAATGTCGGCTATCTCTCCCGCGCAAATCATCACTCAAGGACATCACCCGCACCAACGTTACCCAATTCGAGGAAGATGTTACAGGCAATATGTCAAACCTTGACGCAGATGGAGAAGCTACGCAGACTAAGCAATCCGTTTTCGACGCGTCAATGTTGAGCAACACTAGTCGTCGCCGACGTAGCGCGCGAACAGAGATGACATCCGCGTTTATTGTGCCTGACATCAAGCTCGCGGATAGCGAGCAAACCACCACGGCCATCAGGATTTCTCACAAGGCGACTACCAAAGACCACGATAACACTAATTGCACTGTGTGTCGCCGTGAAGGGCTTACAGTTGCGACTGATGACTTCCGGGTTCCTAAGCTTGTCCCTGTGTCGTCGCGCATGCCTGATGATGTCGATGCTACGATGCGTCCAGCACGCTCGCCAAAAGAAGCACTTGCTCTTGTAGTCAAGGAGCTCCAAGACGAGCGCGCACATCTGCACATGGAGCTCGCCGTCATGCGCGCAATGCTGGAATCACACGATGCTAGTCTCGGAAACCGCAAACGCCGTGAAATCAACGCCTCTATCCAAGATATCCTTCGCCGATTGGAGATCAAGGACACTCAAATCTACAATCTTTATGACGTCCTTGAAGGTCAGCAGACCGACGACTTGACGGAGCTGGATGTGGAGAACATCACTGAGCGGATTCGTGCGGAGGAAGACAAGACGCAGGGCGAACCTGAGAAGAAAGCGAAGAGAGTCACAATTCGCAGCTTCGTTGATGATAACAGTGTCGAGGTTGGCCGTGGCGTCACTGTGAATATGGATGGAGAAACGGAAGAGCTGCCATGGGAAGGATTTGAAGAGACAGGTATGGAAGGAGATATAAGCTACGATGGATCCAGCGGGTGGAGAACTAGCGTGCACTAGTTTGCATCATCCTCGTGCTTTAGTATTTCGGGTTGAGAAAATTGTTACGACTGATTGCTTGGGATTTCAACGGATGAGCCAAAGGCGTTTTCCGGACACGAAGCATTGCTATGGGCATTGGGTATGGCGTTTTCGGTTCTGGATTGTCTTACTCTTTGACACTTTCTCTGGTAGGCTGGCACCTTGTTGTCGGGTCTTCTTATTGCGTCGTTCATTGTTGGATTTTGGCTGGTTGGAGTCGACATGGCTATGCGTCTGGGGCTTTGACTCACCGGCAAGGGTTCGAGTTGGCCACATTCACCTAGACGATTAGTCTCCAGGAGGAAAGAGTCTAACAATCGAACGTCTGGTTCGAAGATTGCGAAGTTTGACATGAGTACATGGTTGTTAAAACGAATTAAGACCGTTTACCCCCATACTGATAACTTGTAGCGACGTGACGCAATACCTTTACAGAGTCAAATCGCAATGCCGCCGTACTCATCAGGAACTCCGGGGACCAGGTAAACCTCCACCAATACTCTGGCCATCCCCGAGAAATAACGCACCGGCTAATCGGTTCGATGAAGCGTTCGCGAACGCAGGTCCAACACCACCAGTTCAGACTAGAGCGGAGAGCAATATCGTAGTCAGATCCAACCAATGGCATGTCAGATTAGCGTATCTATTATCGTATGTATGTCAGATTCCTTCCGCATCCCGAATGTCCAGGCCGTCTCGATATGTATACACGGTAGCGCAAGTCCATTCAGATGTATACCAATATATAAGAATGTACGTACCCACCGAATATCCACCATTATTTCTACTCTCCAGCCCTCCCTAAACATGAAACTCCAATCCCTCCTCCTCCCCCTCTCCCGTCCGTCCCGTCCCATCCCACCCACACAACACACCACACTAACGCACCACAGTCGCCCTCTCCACCCCGTCCCCCTTATCCACACCATGGGACTACATCGTCGTCGGATCCGGCGCCTCAGGCATCCCGCTCGCAACCCGCCTCTCCGCCTCCGGCCACTCCGTCCTGCTTCTCGAGCGCGGCTTCGCCAGCTCGGGCCGCTGGGGCGGCGCCCGCAAGCCTTTGTGGCTCCGCGGCACAAACCTCTCGCGTTTTGACGTGCCCGCCCTCGCGCAGCTCGTCTGGCTGCCAGAATTCGCTGACGACGGCGTGTTCTGCGCGGACGCGCCGCGGCCCGCTGGGTGTTTGTTGGGCGGCGGGCCGGCGGTGAATGCGGGGCAGTTTTATCGGGTGCGTTGGGTCGTGCGGTAGGCGGGGTGTGCTGTGCTGATGTATGTGTGTAGCCAACGCCCAGCGACTTCGACTGGAATCAGCCCGATGGCTGGCGCGACAAGGACATGGCGACTGCGCGGCGCAAAGTGGAGGAAACGATTCCGTGGACAGACACGCCGAGCATGGACGGCGTGCGGTACCTGACGAACGCGAGCCGCATTGCCATAGACGCGTTGACAAATACTAGTATACCAGGTCACTTCCGCTTTCTAGTAGCAAATAAGGAGCTAGGGGATCGGGAGCGCGTGTCGTCGCATGCGGAGTTTTTCTTCCAGAATGGAGAGAAGGGCGGGCCAATTGCGACGTATCTTGTAGACGCAAGTCGGCGTGCAAATTTTCGGTTAGTGATGAATTCGACGGTGACGAGGGTGGTGAGGAAAGGGGGTGTTGCAACGGGGGTGGAAGTGGAGAGAGCGGGGCCGGATGGGCTGAGTGGGACAATCAATGTTACGCCTGGGACTGGGAGGGTTATTTTGTCGGCGGGTGTGTTTGGGACGTTTAAGATCTTGATGAGGTCTGGGATTGGGCCTGTAGAGGAGATATCGCGGCTGGCAAATCAATCGAGCGAAGCGACGAAGCTGCCACCGAGGAAGGAGTGGCTTGATCTTCCTGTAGGACACAATCTGGACGATGGACCAAATATGTATCTCGGTGTCAGCGTGCCTAATGTTGAGTATTATCCTTGGGAGGGCCTATGGAACAGCACCGCTGATAATCCGGATATCAAACGCTATCTCGAGCATCGGAGCGGCCCGGTGGCAGAGTTACAGAATACTATTGGGTCGGTGAGTTGGGATACTGTGGCGGGGAAGGATGGGAGGAAACGTGTTGTTCAGTGGGATACTACGGGTGGGAAGAGTGGTTTGCTACCTGGTGATGGTGAGTCTTATCATAGTACACCTGGAGCCTTCCAGCGCTGGACTGGAGTAGCATTTCTGTTAACAATTGTCTTGCCTGACTCAACTTTCTAGGAAGCTACTTGGCTTTTGCATCCACTCTCACTCTTGGTCATACATCGCGTGGCCGTCTCTCGCTCAACCCATCGAACTTATCTGTTGAAATCGCACAATCTCCATACTTCAACGACGCTGGTGGCAAAGACTTTGCCGCCGTTCTCTCATCTGCAACGAATATTATGTCTATTATCAACGCTACTATTCTACAGTCTTATCCTGGTTCTTTCGTCTTCTACCCGCCACCCGATTTGAGTCTAGAACAGTATCTCAGGGGTTCGCCAGCTGCGAGCAGTAATCATTGGGTAGGAGCTGCTAGGATGGGAAAGAACTGTAACGAACAGGGGACAGTTGTTGATACAACTACAGTGTTGTGTGGGATGAAGAATCTACATGTTGTGGACGCGAGTACTTTCAACGGATTGCCGACGGCGAATCCGCAGGCTACTTTTGTAACTATGGCTGAGCGCGCGGCAGAGGTAATCGCAGGTTTGAGAGGAGGATATTGAATACGTAATCGGCCGAGTATGGAACGACCAATACCTTCGATATGATGTTAGAGTAACTTTTGACCCACCTCTCCGCGCGAACCGACTAGCGTGCCGCCATTCCATTACCTCATTGGCGTACCTGGTTTATGACCGCATTTGGCATGTCAACACCAAGGCTGAGCCACCGCTAATAGCGCAGGGCCTAGATCCGGAGCTGAGATTGCGCGTCATGGTGAAATGCGGCTTAAGAAAGAGTGTGCCCCGCCGCATCTCAGCTTGCCCAGGTGATGTTGCGTAGGCTAATCACTCAATCAGGACAATGCTAGGTGGCTGAAAGCGATAAATTTGTACTATTACCTAGTTGGCCGAAGAAATATTTGAGAAAAAACTCAAAATGCCATCGAAAGGCGTCAAATGCTTCACCTACATCGCCATTGATGGCATCGAAATCGAATTTCTGGCCCCTAATCAAAACTTCAAACAAAGCAACCACGACTTCAACATCAACGTGCTAGAAGTCGATAAGAAAAACCTCGGTACCTTTGACTTCTCAGGCAAATTCGAATTCTTCGTGCGTCGCGATGGCCGCGAACTCACACACCAATGGATTCAGGTAAATGCCTTGACCGGCACACTCGGCGACGGCTCAATGCAAAACATGGATCAGACATCGAGTATCTTTGTAGAGGATATCATCATTGTGTATGGCTTCTACGACGCTGGACCAGGTCACGCTGGCCTACCTAATCAACACCAATGCTACATCACCGTCACACACAACAACGAAAACTGGATGCGAGACGTGGTCCCGCCAGATAGCGAGACATCAGACCGGCCATTTCGCCGCATGGTCTTGCCGTCCTCGCACGACATCGGTATGAACAGCATGTCGACCAGCCTTGCACTTATCGAGAAGGCAGGCACAGGCGCCATCAAAGAAGTCCTTGGCCGCGAATTGCCTCACGTTTTCAACATCTTCAACAAAGTCGGAGACGGTGCGGTCAATCGTATAGCACCAGATATTATCCGCGCCTTAGCAATCACGCAGAAAGATAGCCTCGACACCGTACTAAAGATCGGAGCGCGCTATTTCGAATTCAGGCCCGCGAAGTGTCATCGTAAACTCCAGGATATGTCTTCACTGGAAGACACGTGGTACTTCCAACACGGCGCAATCCCCGGCATGTTATATGCAGATTTCCTGCACGACATCGTGACTTTCCTGCGAGAGCACGGGGACGAAATTGTTGTTGTGCACAACAGATGGGATGGCGTGCCGGGTGAATGTCCGCGGCCCAACGACGACGAACTCAACGACGTCCTCAACCAAGCGGTGCGCGACTCCGATCTACAAGTCGGCAATGAAGACGACATGACGGGGAAAAGTATCTGGGACTTGCGTGGCGAGCGCAAGAGGTTGATTATACTGCGTAATGCGGGACAGGTCTCGAATTACGATGACACTGCTAATGCAACGCTGAACGGCGATTCCATAGTGGATAAACTCAATGACATGGCGAATAATCCGCCTTGTAAGCATGTCATCACGTTGCTGCAGTGTCAGGCTACAGCGACGAATATTCGCGATGTTATTGTTGCGAGCGTGGTAGGTGCGGATGTTTCGACGAGCCCGATTCTCGCGACGAAGCCGGTGTGCGATAATAAGATCTTGCCGCTGTTGAGAGGGGATGTGGGCAGGAATTTGACGAGAGAGGATGGAGTGGTGGTGCTGATGAATGACTTTTTTGACGGCGGGACGGCGGAAGTAGCGATTGGGATGTGTAGAGAGAGACTTGGGTAGTTTGAATATCTCGATATCGATGGCACTGATATTTATGAAATACCGATTTTACTCAGGCAGACCGCGCATCAAAAGTGTACGGTATCTAATGGCTTAGGTGATAGATAGGTGGCTAGGGGTTGAAACAATCAATAATAACAAGCCCTCATGCCCACTGCCTTGTTGTCAAATTCCAATTCTAGGGCCAACTGACAGGTACCTGGGTAGACTGATGCAGTTCCTGGCACCTTTTGGAGCCCTCTACCCTTGTATACCGCTAGAATTCATGGTGTACCATGAGCTATGAAGGTCTTCCGAATGCGTCCTGATTTGGCAAGTTCAGTTGTAGCCGAAAAACGCTTTGAGTAGCTGGCGTGGTAATCTTCAGCACCGAAACTGCGTGGCAAGATATACACCGTGCGGTGTTGCATTTCCTCGCGTATGGAGGAAAGCGCGAGCAAGGTATAAAGTATAAGTATACCGCCGCACATTATCTCCGTTCTTGTGGAAGGGTCTTTCGGCCCATATGCTCTAGATTTCAAAACGAGGAACGAATAGCACAAGCGGTATTTGCTCCGTCCTCACCTTGACTAATCCTTTGATACACCACCAAGGGTAAGGCAGAAGGTGATGCATCCACTCCATATCCTTAGCCGTTGTATACCCCGTTTTCGTAATCTCGAAGTGCCGAAAAAGACGGGCGACCCTAAGATGTAATGGGGCAATTGCAAGACTAAGTGAACGTTAGTCGAATATATACACACTGCTGCGAGGTAAAGCTATTTTGAGCACCCTCATGTTACAAGGAGCTCTATCTACTACGGCAAGCTACTCACCGATACGGGCTACAGTATTTGCTGTCAATAGACCAGCAAGACCCCCACAGCAAGCTAAGCCCCTACAAGTCAGCCTATAGCTATATAAGGAGCCCAGCCCTCGACGTGGAAATAAATGACCATCTCGTACTCATTCCTAAGCTCGCTCCTCCCGTCACACCTTACATATAACTAGCTAATCCTATCTATTCTCTTAAGGTAAACGGAGATCCAGAGTACTTTTCTCTAATACTAGAGTATATAAACCTGGATTTATATCTAATCTTTCTTATAAAAGAATCTAAACGATTTACCTATTTTACTCTATATTATTCTAAGAGCTTCTTATCTTTAATAGTTATAAACCTAATACTATAAGTTTATAGCATTAATTCTCCCTATAAAATTTTATATTACTTAACTCCTATAATAAGCCTTAATAAAAGGATTACTCTAGATAATATATGTAAGAATGCAGCTCTACTCCACTACGGCAAACGATAAAAAAGGTGGGAATAATCAACAGTAGGACAGTATAAATTGCCTCAGGACCCTCCGGGTCCAGAGCCTCTCCGGCTTACGCGCTTGCGCAGCTACTGCGTAGCCTGACAATAATCGTTACTAATAAGTATTATATATTTAATATAGCTAATTACTATAGTATATAATAAGTTGACTAACGATACGAGTTGACTACAAGTTAACAATGCAAGCTGACTGCGAGTTTTTAAGAAACGTATTAAAAGGCAACCCATCTAGGTATCCCTAATCCAACCCTAACCCAACCCCTACCTAGGGTCTATGCGACCCAGACGCAACCCTAACCCATAGTCCATACGACCCGGACCCAACCCACTGCTAGGTACCCCGAACCCATTTACCAGACTGAATAGGTCTAAGTGGGGAGGTCTGGGCTGTCGCCTAACGGTATTACGCAAATACATGTATAACGCGTGTGGATACGTTAACGTAAATTGCGTTGGCTTATTCCTATAATACGTAGCTTGTCTTCGGCAGCTGTAGATACTTGCAAACGTCCCGTAGGGTCAACTGATTCCTGCAATGCGTAGCTTGTCTTCAGCATCTATCGATACATGCAATCTTCCTACTAGCCTTCCTATGCTAGCGGTGCCGCGGAAATACCTAAGAATATAATCTATTCTTTATGGAAAGACCACGCCAAACCACCTATTCGAATTCTAGGGTCGCCAACTCTACTGGGAAAAGTGCGTCTGATACTGAATTATATACGTAAGAGCCTAGGCTTTTCCTTTTTCTAACATAGGCGTAATGCCAGAACCAAAGGGAAGCATGCCAAGTCTTCCTGGAGATACCCCTTATCAGACATGATGCGCGTCCCAAACAGGATCCTCTAGCTCTGATATACAACGTTTACAGGATATCCCGGAAACACCAGAAGTACCCAGTTCGGCTCCGTTAAATATAACATTAGACCCTGTCGTAATTGGCGTAACTGGTGAGAATTTCTCCGCTCGCACGGCACGTGCAACAACCAAATCAGTGTTGAATCCGGGCACACGTAGACTGAGGCCCAAAATGGTAGCCGGGATTTAGCGAGACCTGCGCAGCATCGGCGGCAGGGCTGGATTCAGGACAGAATTCAGGTGAAATAAGACCTAAAAATTGGTTTAGGGCACCAGTCTCATTTTAGGTAGGGGCTACGAAATCGGACACTAGAAAGCCTTAGAGCCGACAGGGGTACGGCGGACTATTACGTGCCGGAGGTCGGAAACCAAAATCCCGAAACCCACACATAAAAACCAAAACCCAAACCTAATATATTATTCAATACGCAGTTAGTATAGCGTTACACAAGTAACGTTACTTGTAAAATAAAAGTTATATACTATATTATATATATTAATATATTATATTACGTGTTATATAAATAAAAAAAATACTACCCTACGTCTAGAATCTCTACTATATAGAACCTACCTATACTAAGTAGTTATAACCTAGACTATTACTAACTATTACTAAGATACCTTACTATAGTAAGTATTATAATAATATAAAACGCTATATACTAAGAGATAATAGAAAAGAGTAGAAGACCTTATACTAATATTAGCCTATATAAAGATAACCTAAGAGCTTTATTTAAAGAAGGCCTTACCTTTAAATAATTAAAGGAGTAGTTATATAAAGAGTACTAAGTTAAGTATAGTATAACTCTTCTAAAAGAGTAATTTAGGGAATAGAATATCTACTAATATATAACTCTTAATATTAAGTAATAACTTAAGAACTATATTACTATACTTTTCTACTAGATAAACCTAGATAATAATAAAATTATTTAAATACTTAAGTTAGAAGGTTATAATATAGTTATAAAGGTAATAGTTATTTACTTAAAATTCTTACTAGGGTTAAAGTAGTATATTAGAGATAAGGATAGATAAGATATTACTAATATACTAGTATATAGTATTATTAAAGATAAGCTTAAGAAGGGTATTATTAATAGATATAAGAAGTAAATACTCTAAGTCTACTTTAAATAATAGTATTTATTTTTCTTATATAATTAACTTTTTATAGTATATTATAAGCTTAACCTAGATATAGTAGCTTAGTACTAAAATAACTACTAGTAGAGATAAAGTAAGTATATTATACTAGGCCTAAATTAGGTATAGTTAATTAATAGATATAAAAAGCTAAAGCCCTATAGTATTTAGATATATACTTATATTAATACTTACTCTAGGTATATTGTATAGGTATATATTAGAGTATTAGCTAGGATATCTCTTAGTATACTCTATTAATACCTATACCTTATAGGAGAGACTAGTATTTATTCTTAATTCCTTTACTCTAATTATAGTAGTAAGACTAGCTAAGTTTTATACGTATATTATATACTATCTTAATCTTATTAACTAGAGACTATATAAGATAATTGTTATATATTTAGTATAAGTACTATAAACTAATAAATTAAGTTATAGTAGTACTAGTTATTAAAAGAGCTACTTTTCTAGTAGAGAGTAAGTTATCTATTATTAAACTATTATAGTACTATTACCTAACTATTAACCTTAGTTATATTTCTATAACTTATAGACTAACTATTACTTTTTAAGGAATTACCTAGCTAATATAATAGTATTAATTACTATTTATCTCCTAATAATATATTAAGAGATAAAATTATTTATATTTATATAGAACTCTTATTATATATAGAAGTAGAAAAATTACCTAAATATTATTTCTAGTAAGCCTAATATACTCTATATATACCTACTTACTAGTATATTAAACTATAAATAGATCTTAGATATAGGTAAATATAGGTAAATAGTTTAAGAGACGCTACTATAAGATATAGATACTATACTACCTATTAATACTTAGGCCTAGTATAATATATAGCTAAGTAATATTAGATTTAACTCTTATATATACGATTTACTCCTATAGAAGAGCTATAATAGTCTATTTTAAGACTATTACTTTATATTATAGGCCTACGTAGCTTAGTATATTAATACCTAATAGTTACCTATACTCTAGCTTCTTAAGTCTCTAATAGGTAGTTAGAATTTTAAGGTATACTATTTTATTTAATTATACTAGATATATATACTAAGTAAACTAGATAGGTACTAGCGCTAGAGCTATATAGCTTTTAAATAGATATAGTATATAATAGTAGTATAGAGCCTAATAGTATATAGGTAAATAAGTAGGTAGTAATTAGTAAGTAGTAATTCTAGTGCGTATACTCTAGGTATAGTACTTATAGCCTAGCTCTATAGTATAAGTAAATATATTATAGAAGTAATAGTTAGTAATAGTCTTACTTTTAGCTTAGTTTATATAGCTACGTATACCTATAAAATTTAATAACTTTCTTCTTAGTAATTTTATTTTATTTCTTTAACTTATATTAGTACTCTACTATTAATTAATTATTATATTTAATTAATATATTAGTACTTTCTAAATAGACTCTATTTTATAGTAAGAGTAGCCTATAATATAATAGGATAAATATACTAGTTAGCTATTTCTATACTCTATATAGAGCTAGGAACCTAGGCTAAGATAGTAGTAAACTAACTTAAATAAATATTAATACTATCTTTAATTATAATTAACCTTCTTAGAAGGTAATAACTATACTAGTATCCTAAATACAACTAATATATAAGGTTAACTAACTTACCTCTAGTATAAGTTCTACTAATTAGGTATATACTAAAGTTAAGGCTACTAAGTAGTAACTTAAGTTAATTAATACCTATCCTTCTATATAGGCTTAATAAGTAAGTACTACTAGTAGTTTATAGTCTACTACTACTACTTAGAGTATCTTTACTAAGGTTATATTTAATATTAGCGTACTTAAGTTTACTTAGGCTAGGGGTATAATTATTAAATATATAAATCTAGTTAGTATATATATTTAGTAGTTATAATAGTTTATAATAGGCTAATACTTATAGGTAGTAATATTAGTATATAGGTACTAGGTTTAGTTAAATTTCTATTACTCTATAAGTTTATAGATAACTTTCTACTATTAGAGTTTAATACAATATACCTATAGAGTATAGCTAACTTCTCCTATAAATATACTACTTAAGTTACTAGTATAATACCTTAATACTTTTTTAAGTTAGTATATTATTATACTTCTTTATATATACTATTAAATAAAATCCTATAGAAAGAGGCTAAAGATATATAGTAATTTATTATATACTATAATAAGTATATATTAGAAGAGGTAACTAGTTTAGAGTTAGTAACTATAAGGGTTACTAGCTATAGTACCTATTAGTAGACTTACCTAGGTGCGTAGTAATTACAATTAGAGTGCAATACAAATAGGTATAAGTATTAGGTTAACTATTAATAGGATAAAGTATAATAATAATTCTAAGTTATAGATATTAAGAATATATTACTCTAGGTTAAAGATTAGGATTAATAATACTATCCTAATAATATATATTATATTAACTATATACTCTATAACTTAGTATTATACTTAGTACTAAGTTATAACTTAGTAATTTATATTTTACTAAGTACTAAGTTATAACTTAGTAATTTATACTTTACTAAGTACTAAGTTATTACGTATTAGATTATTACGTATCTAAGTTATACTCTATATTACTATTCTATCTAAGTCCTTCTATCTTGTAGTATAATAAGTTATTAGGTAACTTAGGTTCTATAGGCTTAAGATCCTATATAGAGTTATAACTTATAATACTATCTCTTTCTTTATATTCCTTAGGGCTAGTGTTATTCTACTCTAGTACTAAGTTATTAGCCTAGCTAGTCTATATAATTCTTTCTAGTATTTCCTCTATACTTTCTTGTACTACTCTTAATAAACTTATATTAGCTACTTATATTTATTAGAATAGTATAGAATTTATACCTTATTCTTATTATTTATCTAAAGGTATTTATTATATTATATCCTAAAAGGATAGTAAGGCGTATATAGTATATATTAACGCTAATATATAGTATTATTACTCTAATCCTAGAGTATCTATAGCTAAGTATATATATTTAATTATAATCCTTGTATCTAGACTTATATCTTCTAAAGTAAGCTATTAACTAGGCTTAAGATAAATTATCTATTTAGATTACTACTACTAAGAAGGTTTAGTAAGAGCTACTTAGTAAAGTAGTAGAGAATTAGACCTTTTTTATATACTTTTATAAGTTAAAAGACTATAATAATAAATAGTCTTCTACTTAATTTTATATACTTAAGGCTAAGTTAGATATTCTAGAAGCTAGAGAGGTATATTTATCTTCTCTCTAGGAGTCTCTTCTTATTACTAGTATAACTTCTTCTAGTATCTCCCTATCTATTCTATATAATATTTATTCTCTAAAAGACTTTAATAAATTTCTTAGTTTACTATAAAGTAAGTTACTTAATTTTAACTTTAGAAGTTCTCTAGTAACTTAAAGTAGTTAAGGTTTTCCTCTAGTTTCTATATATATTCCTATAGTTTTCTATTTTTATCTATTTCTAACTACTTAACTAGGTAGTAGTTTCTTCTATTTTAGAGTTAGTATTCTATAATTTCTTAGGCTTTATATTCTTCTTATTCTCTATATATATTAGTTTTATAGACTACTAGTTTAGTATCTTATAGTACTTCTTCTAGTAGTAAGATATAGAATATAGAGTATATTTTTATTCTCTTAGGTAGTTTTAATCTATATATAACTAGTATTACTTATTTCTTAATTTTATATAGTCTAATTTTTATATAGTCTAGTTTTAAACTTAGTTTTTTAGTTTTAATATTCTTTCTTTATAACTATACTTTTTTCTTTTCTCTAAACTAAGGTCTCTCTTTATATTTCTAATTATAGTATTTTACTATCTAGTTTCTTAAGAACTTAGCGTCTTCTTTTAGTTATTTATATATTTCCTTAATTCTATCTATAATCTTTTATCTCTTAGAGTTCTACTTTTCTATATTCTTAGGTATTTAGTATATAGTAGGTTTAAATCTATAGTTTATAAAGAATAGTAATATTCTTATTATTATATTCTTTAAACTATTATAAGCTAGTTATACTACTAGTAGTAGTACTACCTAATTGTTTTAATTGTAATTAAGGTAATACCTTAAATATTATTTAACTATTTAGTTTATTCGTTCTAATTATCTATCTATCTATAGGTAGTATCCTATAGATATACTATATTTAATTCCTAGTAAAGATATTATCGTACTCTATATACTAGATATAAATCTAATATCTCTATTAGTAATTATCTTATCTAGTACTCTATATTATCTTATAACTAAGTCTATAATCTAGTATATAGCTTCTTTTATACTACTCTTTTTTTTATATAGTTAGAAGTATATATACTTTATTAGTTTATTAACTATTATTAGAATACTATTATATTTAATTCCTAAGATTAGGTCTCTTAACTTTAGTAGTCTAGTAATAAAGTTTATTATAATAACTCCTTATAGTTATTCTAGTACTTCTACTAGTTATAGTATTCTATATAGTATATATCTATTATATTTATTTCTTTAGTATTCTATATAATCTTTTAGTACTTATATTACTACTTATCTTACCTTAGGTATATAGTAGTCTCTTAATAGTCTTTCTAAGGTTTTTTCTATTTCTTAGTAGCTATATACTAGTAGTTTATAAAATTATCTTATAAATTCTTATTATATTTTAGTTAGTATATAAATTTATCTATATTCTATTTAGAATCTATTTTTTATTTCCTAGGTACTTAAATCCTTTTTAGTTTCTTCTTTAATCTACTAGTTCTATTTATTTCCTATTATCTCTAGGCTTATAGCTACTTTAAGTTTATTTATTTCTAGATATCCTTCTTTAGTCTTAACTAGTATAGTTCCTTTAGCTTTAATTTCTTTTTGTAGATCTAGTCTTCTACTTAGTATATTTATAAATATATTTTCTAATCCCTTTGTATAGATTATATTAAAGTTAAATATTATAAGATATTCTTACTATCTAGTATATTATTATATTAAGTCTTTATTTATTATAAATCCTATTAAGTTCTTATAATTAGTATAGATTTATATCTTATATTTAGCTCCTTATAGATATACTCTCTATTGTTTAAGTACTTTATATATTACTAGTATTTCCTTATTATAAATAAGATAATTTATTTCTACTTCTATTATTTATTTTAAGAAGTACTCTACTAGGTACTTTATTCCTATAACTAGATCTTTTTATTATAAAGCTATACTATATACTAAGTTTAATATATCTATATTAACTATTACTAGTAGTTTTAGGTTAAATATTCTAAGTACTAGGTCTTCTCTAAATTTTTCTTTTATAGTATTAAATACTTTTTTATATTCTTCTATTTACTTAAAAGGTATATTCTTTTTTATTAGTCTTGTTAGTAGTTTTATAAGTTCTAACTATCCTATTATAAATTTTTAGTAGAAGTTTACAAGTTCTTAAAATTATTAAATCTTAGTAATATTCTTTAGTATTAGCTATCTAATTATAGCGTCTATTTTTACTAGGTTAATCTTTAGTTATCCTAGTTTAATAATAAATCCTAGGAAATTAGTTTTCCTTATATAAAATTTGTATTTTCTTATCTTAAGAAATATCTAGTTTTCTACTAGAAGTTCTAGTATCTTATATACGTATTTTATATAATCCTCTTTATTTTTAGAGAATATTAGGATATTATCTAGGTATATAAATATAAAGATATCTAGGTATTCTTATAATATTATATTAATCTTTTCTTAGAATATAGCTAGTATATTAGTTAATCTAAAGGGTACAACCTAGTATTTATATAATCTATATTATATTCTAAATACTATTTTCTATTTATAGCCTTTTACTATTTAAATTTAGTAGTAGGCGTTCTATATATTAAGTTTTATAAAGATTTTAGCTTTACTTATTCTATCTTATATTTTATCTATATAAGGTAAGGAATATTAGTTTTTATTTATTATTATATTAGTTCTTTTAAAGTTTACGTAAAATCTTTTTTCTTTTATTCTTTTCTTATCTATAAAGAGAGTTCTATAAGCTACTAATAAGCTTAATTATTATATCTATTTGTTTTAGAGTACTATCTTAATATATTCCTTTTTAATTCTTGCTTTATCCTCTATTTTTTAATAGACTAGGCTCTATCCTATAGTTTTACCTTCTTCTAGTTCTATCTTTAGGTTCTATAGTTTATACGTTAGTTAATAGTTCTTAAGTTCTATTAAGAGCTCTTCCTATTTCTTATATTCTTCTAGGAACTTTCTTATATATCTTTTAATATTTACTTATAGTATATCTTGTTTATATATAATTTTTTCTATTCTCTAATTAATTTAGGGGTTTACTATTTCTAGCTATAGTATTCCTAGTATTACGTCTTAGTATTTATTAAGTTAAGTTACGTCTATAATTAAATTATAGATCTCTAGGCCCTATACTTCTAGTATTAAAGGTTTAGTCTTAGAACTAACTAGTTCTTAAAATAGTAGTCCTTTTATTATACTTAATTATTATAGGTATTTCTTTAGTACTTATTATATATATTATTATTCTACAAATTTCTTTATATAAAGTTTTAGGTAGCCCTACTATCTACTATAATTTAGATTTTCTTTTCTTAGTAATAGCCTTCTATAGTTATATATAGTCTTTTTATTCTTTAAAGTATTTTCTTCTTAGGCTAGTACTTTATTTTAACCTTTTCTTTTACGTATTTTAGGTATTTATTTTATATATATTTATACTAAGGCTTTTTTTATATATATTCTATAGATAATTTATATCCTAGTTCTAATACTAGTTATTCTCTTTAGGTTTTTACTAGTTACTATCTATAGACTTCTTCTCTTTTAATAACCTTTATAAGGTTTTAGTTATTATTTCTTTTTAGCTATACCTTATTTTTATCCTTAGGTATCTTATATATTTAGTAGCCTACTTCTATATAAGATACCTAAGTAATCTTATAGTATATAGAGTAGTTTAATTATACTTTTACGTTATCTCCTTTTCTATATTTATCTTTTCCTAGCTTATTTTATACTAAGATATAGTACTTTACTAGTTTGTTCTATATATAGGTATCTTCTAGCTATTTTATTTTTTTTACTAACTAGGTCTATTTATCTTATATAGGTATATTTCCTATAGCTACTATATTTATCTCTATCTAGTATCTAAAGGATATAATCTTTATTTCTTTTAAAAAGTATAACTTCTATTTATTATAGACTTCCTCTATCTCTAATATTAGTCTTTATCTAAGTAGAAATTTCTTATCTTATACTAGTTTCTCTAATTTAGAGTTTTCTTAGCTCTCTATACTAGAATCCTTTTAATTCTCTATACTAGAGCTCTCTCTTTCTAAAGTATCTTCTTAATCTTCTTTTATTATTTATAATAGGGTTAAGAGTCCTACTTTTTAGGTTTCTACTTTTAATCTCTTATCTTAATCTTTATAAGTTTCTTCTACTTATTCCTAGACTTATTCCTTTATTACTACTATTCTATCTTGTTTTCTTTATAAGAACTATTCTACTCTCTATTTAGTATAGATATATATTAGGTATATATCTTTATAATAGAATATCTAGTATAACTCTTAATAGTTCTCTTAACTAGCTACTACTTTCTCTTATAGTTCTTCTATATATTCTTTAGAGTTTTTTTCTATCTTATTTATCTTTAACTATATCTTCTTTTTCTTCTTACTTTAGTAATCTTTTATAAAGTATCCTTTCTTTCTATAGTTATAGTAAGTAAAGTTTTTTTTACTTTTTTTTTTCTTACTTTAGTAGTCTTTTATATAATACTCTTTCTTATTATAGTTATAGTACTTAAAATCTTTCTTTTTACTTTCTTTATTAGTATCTAAGATTATAAGATCCTTATAGTCTTAGGTATTTCTTATTTCTCTATATCTATTCTTTCTCTATTCTTAGAGTTTATTATTAATTTAGATAGCTTATACCTTTATAGCTTTAAGTATTTATACTCTTTCTATTTAAATTATTTTGTATTAAATTTTACTTTTTAGTCCCTCTTTAAATCTTACTATTAAGGCTAGTTCGCCCTATTCTATATTTATAGATAGTTGTTTAAATATTAATACGTATTCTAGTACTTCTTTTATTTATCTTAGGCCTATAAGTTTTTCTTTAGCTTATCTTATAACGTTAGTATCTCTAAATACTCCTTTAAGCCTTTTAATAAATTGTTTGTAGTTATTAAATATTATTACTATTATTTCTTTTTATTATTTAGGTAGGTTAAGCCTATAGTCTAACTAATATAAGTTAAACTACTTTATTACTTTATCTTTTAGGTATATTCCTATATATATAACCTTCTTTTCTTCTATATTAAAGTATTCTACTTATACGTCTAGATATAGTATTACTACTACTAGGAAGAGTTATAGGTTCTTCTTTTCTCTATTAAACTTCTTAAGTTCTAGTATTTTAAGTAGTTTCTTTGTTGTACTTGTTTTTAGGTAGCCTATAATACCTTTAATCCTTTCCTAGTCCTTAGCTATAGCTCTTACTTAGGTTTTATTTTAGTTAATATAACTCTTTAATTTATTATTTTATTTAAAAAGTTTTTTAATTACTATTTTTATCTATTTTCTATCTTTATAAAAACTTCTTAGGATTTCCTTTATATTTCTAAAGTTTATATTATCTAACTTATATATCTTAAGAGGTCTTTTTCTTATAGATATAGCTATTATTATTGTATAGCTTAGACTATATATAGCTTACGCTTTACTCTCTAAAGTAATAATTATTAAAGTATAAAGGTTACTAGCTATAGTACCTATTAGTAAACTTACCTAGGTACGTAGTAATTGTAATTAGAGTACAACGCAAATAGGTATAGGTATTAGGTTAACTATTAATAGGACGAAGTATAATAATAATTCTAAGTTATAGATATTAAGAATATATTACTCTAGGTTAAAGATTAGGATTAATAATACTATCCTAATAATATATATTATATTAACTATATACTCTATAACTTAGTATTATACTTAGTACTAAGTTATAACTTAGTAATTTATATTTTACTAAGTACTAAGTTATAACTTAGTAATTTATACTTTACTAAGTACTAAGTTATTACGTATTAGATTATTACGTATCTAAGTTGTACTCTATATTACTATCCTATCTAAGTCCTTCTATCTTGTAGTATAATAAGTTATTAGGTAACTTAGGTTCTATAGGCTTAAGATCTTATATAGGGTTATAACCTATAATAGTAACTCCTATACTAAAGAAGCCTAAATAACCTAAGCCTCTTACTTAGTAAATAAAGATAAAACTAGAGCTATAGATTAAGGCTAAGATATAGAGCTTTGTAAAAGTAAAAGGGAAGGCTAGAGTAGTATATACGCCTAGTATTTTTAATAGAGGTATAGATATAGTAGATCTTACTATTAAGACTATTATAGAGTCTATTATACGTAAGCGTAGTATCTTATAGGTTAAGTACTTATAGTTAACTTAGACTATACTAATATAGGTATTAGTAAAACTAGTTATACTAGTATAAGCTAATATAAGCCCTATAAGTTCTATATTTATAGATCTATTACCTATAAAGGATAGTTTACTAAGAGCTACTTAGTACTAAACTTAAATAAATCTAAAGGCTAAGAAGATATTTAATAATTTATAGGATATATTAATTAGTTATAAAGAGCCTACTATTTATATATAATAATATTAATATAATTAGTCTAGTATAACCTTAATAATATAGGATATTAATATCTTAAAGCCTTGTTTCTAGCTTAAAGTTATTAAGTTAATTGCGCGTAAGCTCTTTATATACAAGTATCTAGTTAATTATTAGCTATGTTTTATTAGGATTAATCTTATTTACTTTCTAAACCTAGTATATACTAGTATAGATCCTATTAGTATTAATAACTATTATATTAACTATTACTCTATACGCGTATATTAATAGTATAGAGTATTACTAGTAGTACTTCTCTAGTTCTATATATATAAGGCTCCTCCTCTCTTTATATATAAATAAGAGTCTAGCCTTACTTAATCGAAAAAAAGCTACCTTAGCCTTACTAATATACGTATTATTTGCAGCGTATACCTATATAATAAAGAGTTTTAAGGCCTTAGTCTTATATAATTAGTTATAGTATCTATTATTCTTTTATATATATTTATTAATAGACTTATAGTATTATAAGTTCGAGGTAAGAGGTATAGTTTATAGTAATATAGTAATTAGAATAGTAGTAATAACTATTAGATATATTAGTATATATATATATATATCTATAGTAAGTATTTAGATACTCTACTTCTAATAGAAGTTATTATATAATTAGTAATAGTAGTAATAGTTTGTAATAGTTATTAGAAGTACTAGATAAAGCCCTAGGTATAGATACCTAGTAATTATTTTTATCTATATATATAGCTATAATATTATATAAGTATTATTATATAGACTATAAATATAATATTATATACTTAATAATAATATTTATATATATAATAAAGGACTATACTTATTTATATTTAGGTAAGATTTATAGATATAATTTATTCCGAATTTTCTATATATATATTATACGTATAGAAAATTAAACTATATCCTAGGTAGAGCCTTATATATAAAGACTATTATAGTAACTATTACTAATACTATTATTATAGCTTTCTATATCCTAGTCTCCTAAAGATAGCCTAGAAATATATTAATATACTATAGAGTAAGTATATTACCTAAGTACTTATCTATAATTATTATAATAAAGTATATTACTATATCTCTAGTAAACTTATCTAATAGGAATTTACTAATAATACTAATAGAAGTAAGTAATAGTTAGGTAATAGTCTATTATTATATACTTGTTATTAACTAAGATATAGTAATAATATAGCTTTAGGAGAGATACTAGTATTCTATCCTTAGCTAATTTAATATAGAAGTTTATAAATTTACTCTAAAGTTAGTACGTATATATTATAGCTATAATAATACGCTCTAGCCTAGTAAAGAGGTACTAAAATAGAAGTATTAAGAGGTATAAATATAGGTTATAATTAATAACTTTTTTTAAGTATTTTGTAAAACTATATATATAGTAGAGTATTATAGTCTATTAATATATAAGTATATATAATAGTCTATATAATAGTATAATAGTATATACTTATATAGTTATCTCTAGATATAATACCTTTTAGCTTATTATAGTAGTTACTAGTATCTAGGAGTATATAGGTAATAAGTACCTATTAGGATAGTTAGTATAATATATTAGTTAATATAATAGTATAAATATACTTATAGAACCCTATTATTTATATACTAAATATATAACTTAAATAGGTAATTATCTAAATACTTTATCTTTTAGGAGACTAGAATAATTATATTACCCTAATACTCTTAAATCTAAAGCTATTATTTCTAACCCTAAATTTTTGTAAAAGTTTTTATATTCTCTATCTCTTTTATAGGATTAATATTAGGTAGGAACTTATTAATCTTATAATAACTATCTTTATCTTCTATAATTATCTCTAGCTTATATAGCTACTTAAATACTTTAATTATAAGTAATAGCCTTGTAATAGTCGAGGTAGTAGGTAAGAAGGTATTATTAGGAGGCGTAAATATAGGCCTAAGCTAGTAGACTTAGGTTTATACTATAATAAAGTTACTCCTAGGTATAGCTAGAAATACTAGGTATATAGTTATAATAGCCTATAACTAATACTTATTTATAGTAAATCTATATAAATATTAGGACTATTATAATAACTATTATATTATTAACTTACTATTAGTATATAAAGACGTTCTTTAACTAGATATATAACTATACTATTAAATCTTCCTTTTTAAATAGATCTATAGCTGTAATAATACTACTAGTAGCTAGGCTAAACTACTTAATAAAGAAATACAAAGCTACTATATTAAAAGCTATTTTACTCTTAGTAATATTAAAGTTTCTACCTTTTTTCTTATTGTAAGTAGTAATATTCTTAAAAGTATTTAGATTTTAAGAATACTTAGAATCTAGCTTTCTTTTCTTATAACTAGGTAAATCTATTATATAATAGTATTGTAATAGGTAATTTATAGATATATATACCTAAAAGTTATATAGAAGTAGTAAGAGTAAGTAGCTAAGTTAAGAAAGTTTAAAAATTAAAATTTTAGCTATATAAATAGCTAGAGGCTACTACCTAGAACTCTAATTAAATAAGTATTATAGATATAGAAAGAAATATATATATATTATAGTATTGTAGGATATACGTAGAAGTAGGGGGTAGGTAGTAACCTATAGTTAGTAAGTTAAGTTAAATATTTATATAGAGTAGCTATATAACAAGTTAGTATTAGTATCTCTCTTCTATTTAATTCTACTTATAGTAGCCTATAGAGCTACTATACTAACCTAATATACTCTAATTATATATAGTTCTACTATACTATATTTTTCTTTCTAACTTTTTAAGCTTAGTCCCTTTAAGCTCCTAAGAACTAGTTACTTCCTTTACTAATAGTAGCCTATATCCTAAGCTCTTATTATCGAGGCTTACTACTTTTAACTCTCGATTACTTATATATTATCTCTTATTACTAACTTAGAGGTCTACTTTATACTTTACGTTATAGTAAGAGCTTATTAGAGTATTCCTTTTTTATATTTTACTACCTAATATACCTAATCTCTCTCTAACCCTATACTTATATAAAGAGGGTTATTACTATCTTAGCTTTAGTAACTAATAGTAGTATCTTAAGTATTTACTATAAATAGTTCTTAGGAGCTAGCTAACTTAATAGCCCTACTTAGACCTCTTCTACTTAAGTAGTATTTAGTTAGTTCCTATAGTAGTACCTACCTAACTTTACTAACTATATAGTTACTAGGTAAAGAGTATAATAGTCTAAGAGCTAATTATAGAAACCTTATAAGAGCTCCTAGGTATATATAACTCTTTTAGAAGCCTACTACTTTCTTTTACTTATAATACTTTTTATTACTATTCTTAACTCTTTAATCTTTTTTTTAGCTTCTTTACTAGCTTCTACTTATCTTTTTTACTACTTCTTTATAATAGCTCTTATTAGTACTAGTATAAGCTCTTCTAGCCTTAGCTCTAGTAGTCTAGGTAGTAATAGTAGTAGT